>CM035232.1:49598476-50108530 GCA_020226215.1 Sindora glabra | reverse complement strand
TAAATGTGAATGTCCATAAGTCAAATGTTATATTCTCAATTATGATTAATTAAAAGATTAAATATTACATTCTTATTATAATTAATTATTAGATTTCAATTCTATTTATGAGTCATCATTATAAAATTGTAACATTTGATTAATTTACCTTATAAATATGAATTGTAAAATCATTGTAGGTATAGTTTAAATGAAATATTCTCCTCCTTCTTATAATTCTCATTTATTTCTTTCATATCTTCTTTTTATTATTTCTTAAGTATTTATTATTTTTACAACAATATCTAGATACACACATATTTCTAAATGTATGGACTTTAATATTTAAAGTATACCCTTACAAAGAAACTTCATTAATAATTTAATAAATAAATGAACTTAAATTCCATAATAAAAATTACAAAATTACTATTTCCAATAGAAGTAAGGTTTTGTTGGCTACGAAGACTTCGATTTTCGACCAGATTGTAATCTCTAAGGTAAGCAACGAACTCCGAAGGTTGTTGTCCACTTTTCAGTTGTTCTTCAAGGACAGTTCCAGAAGGGATCGCCGCTCATAACGAATTTTTGAGAATACTTCCCAACTTCGTACTTTACGCAGGCTTCAACAAGGCATAATGAAATTTATAGCATATTGTACAGAATAATAATATTCAAAATTAAATATCATAATTATTTTTAAATTTAAATTTAATTTATTGTCTATGTAAAATATTTTATACTATGAATAAGAAAAAAATACATTATTAAAAATATAAGTAATTAAGAATTTTTAATGACAGCCAAATTTTTTTAACAATTTCCTATTAATACATTATAAATAATGATAATGTAAAACTGATTTATATTAATAGTACATAATTTTTTTTTTTACTTTTAGTACAAACCATTAATTTGATGGGAGTCAAGTCTTATTTAATAAATAAATACGAAAAAGTAGAGTGAGAACCATCATTTTTTACCATAAAGGCAATTATGCATATATATTATAATTATAAATATTATAATTTATAGTAAGACAGAAATTCCATTATTGAGTAGTGTCTTTGTTAGATTGTATATACAGGAAAGAGTGGACGAAGCTCCGGTTGGATAGATGGACACGGAACAACTACAATTACAATAGTAAATGATGAGGGTGAAGACTTGCGTATTCCTCCAAAGTATACATACAATATTCTTTAATATCAATTAAAAAAAATAAATTTGATACATCATCAATATAAATTAATTTTATATTATCATTTGCTCATATATTATTATATTAATAATTTTTTATTATTATTAAAAAATCTTAATTATTCTAACTTTTTTTGTTGATATTTCTTTTCATTTATCAATAGTACAAAATATTTTACACTTTGATCAAATTTAAACTCATTAAAAAATGGCTGTGTTTCATGTGTCATCTAAAAAAAGTTGTATCCACGTACATTTTTATAATTTTTTTATTAGAAGTAATAACTTTGATATAAAATATTATAACCTTTTTTTATTAAACATCACAACTTAATGTTTTACAAAAATCCAAAAATTTACAAAACTTTTTTTCGTTGCAATCTTAAAATGATGAAGTTGTAACTTTTTCTGTATTTGTTTAAAATGATGAAGTTGTAACTTTCTCTGTATTTGTTAGATAAAAAGTTTGTACATGCTTCCAAAATTTTACATGTTTAGAAATTTTTGTACAAATAACTTCAGATTTTATGACTTTTGTATTAATTTTTCATAAGAACGCGCCATTCTTTTTCCGCAGCAAAAAGCCAACAATTATTTATTTTTATAAGTTTGGCCATATATGGGAAGAAAGAGTAGGCAAAAGTTCTCTTGCATAAATGGATGGGACAACTACAAATACTAGATGATGAACGGTGAAGACTTGCGTTCCCACAAAGTAAATCAATTAAAAATTATATATTCTAACTATTTGTACTTATCTTTATTTTTTTATTCTGACAGGAGATTATTGAAAGATAATGGTATGCTTGTTTCGAAAGAAAATTGTACCATAGGAAAAAATATAAACGCCTGAATATACTTTTCAAGAAAAATACAGATTTTCTCTTGATCGGTATTTACAGTGAAAAAAGCTTCTTTTTCTTTTTTAAAAAATAGTTTTACCTTTTATGATAGATAATTTTTGTAAAGAAAATAGAGATATTTTTACTATCAAAATGCGGAATGCTGTATTGGCATATAGAATTGATTACCGATTGATCTATCTCAAAGTTTTTGTTAATTAATGGAACATATTGTTATGTCATTCTTACCTTTATAAATTAATAAGCTGACATTAAATTTTATGATCGTGATTTTTTATACTTGTTACTTTAAAATAACTATTTTTCACACACACATATATATATCAATATATATATCTCTATGATTTTAATGCCAATAATATAATTGTTACTTTAAAATAATTATTTTTCACACACACATATATATCTCTATGATTTTAATGCCCATAATATAATTGCAACTGCAACGATAACATAGGATCATTAAAACAACATATCTCTCTCTCTCTCTCTCTCTCTCTCTCTCTCTCTCTCTCTCTCTCTCTCTCTCTCTCTCACAACACACACACACATTTCTAGATCTAGATCTGGCTGATAAGATGATTTCAACAATTTTCTATTTGTTACATAAAATAGATTTCTAGATCTAGATCTGGCTGATAAGATGATTTCAACAATTTCATATTTGTTATATAAAATAAAAATGTTCATTCGATCACCGCAGAGAGAGAGAGGGAGTGGATAGATGGTTAATTAAGAGAGTATTGCACTTTCTTTAACATGAATTTTTAAAAAGTTCTTTAAAGTGGTGTGTTTGGTTCACGAAATATTTTTAACATTTTTAGGAATGTTTTAAGAGAATATTACATTCTCATACTTGGTTCAAAATTTATAAAAAAAGTGCCTGAAAATATTAGATTTTTGAGAATATTTTTAGCTTAACTTTCATCTAAAATATTTCTATGGTGGGAGATTTTCTTATTTATCATTTTATTAAATAATTTTTAATTTAAATTAAAAATAATTATCACTTTATTTTTAAAATATTTTTTATCATTAAGAAATATAATAACATTAACTTTTTAATTATAATTCCTTTCCTATTATTGTTCCTAATATTTGAAAGATTATTTTAATATAATTATATGTGCATATAATTTCTTTCATTAAAAAATAATATAACAGACTTGGAATTTCTTTAAAAAATATATTTATAAATAAAAATATAAAATAATAAATTTTTTATATTGAAGATATTATCAATATTTTTATATTCTTATATATAAAATATTTTTATATGTAAAAATATAAAATAATAATTTTTTTATATTATAGAAGAAACTATAGTATAAAATTTAATATCAGTATGAAATATAATTGTAAAAATAATTTTGCTATAAAAATTTTTAATTTTGTAAAAGTAAAAATACTAAATATATTTAATATTATGATAACAACTTAAATAAATTACGCTTACTTCATTTTAAAAACTGATCTAATAATAATAATAATAATAATAATAATAAAGTATAAAATATCAAAATATAATACATTAAATATTAAAATATAATAAAATGTAATATATATATACATATATAAATTTTTAGATATTAAATATTGAAATTTAATTTATTTGGTGTTAAAAATTTTAATTATTTATGTAGTTTTAAAAAAAAATAAGTTACTATATTATATTTTATAATAAAAACTTGATTAAGGTATTTTTAAAATAATCTCAAAAATTTCAAGAATATTAAATATGAACCAAATAAAGTAATATAACATATCTAGGATTCTAATAAAATATTTCCAGGAAAGTTTATGGTGAACTAAACATAGAAATATTATATTCTTATTGATTAAATTTTTAGAAATCACATTCCCAGTAATATATACTTTCTTGAAAATGTAAGATTTTGCGAATCAAACACCACCTAAAATCTAACTAGAGGAACACAAAATAACTTAATAATGAACGGAGTCGGAGGACCAGTCATAATCCATAATTTCTTTTGCTCCTAAATTAAAACTCCCTAGCAGAGAGAGCAATTACAAAAAAATCCTTTTATTTTCTCTTTATTTTTATCCTTTCGAACATATCATAAAATTCATATGCACAAGAAATCAAGAGTCAGATATGATATATAAAAAGTGGGCAAATTTTCAAAGAAGCATAAGATGATACTTGAGACAAAGATTCTAAGTTAAAAAATCATCTTTATTTAAAGGTTTATTTATTTTTTAGAAAATAGTTTTTATAGAAAAATTTTATTTTTTATATATAAATAAGGAAGCACCATATACATTTATATCTATAATTAAAGAAAAAAAATGATATCTACAATTTTAATAAAGGAACAAAGCAACTTTCTTTTTTAAAAGAAGAAAATTATCTTTTATTAAATTCTTGATATTTAACGGTGAATATATGAATAATTGTTTATCTTCTTAATATTTTATAATTATATTTTTATAAAAAATTATTTTCTGCCAAAATAAAAGGTGTACAAAAAATTTAGATGAAAAGACTATTCAACTACCACTTGTGTCAATCTTATTAATAAATAGATCTTATTAGGATTGATTTGTAATAAGATCAATCAATTCACATAAAGGAGTCAATTCACATTGTAGTATTAGCTAGTTAGGTCCATACATCGATCACCTTAAAATGTAATTACGAAAGATTACGTAAGTTTTTTGCAAGGCACACAGCCTTCTTTTCCTGTATTTTTTAATAACTCTTATTCTAAGATTTGGGGCCTGACTTTGCCTGCCACGAGAATGCTTATGCTCTGCCGATGAGGAAGACCGAGACCGGCTAATCACACCATGTTCGTTCAGCCAGTTAGTAAAACCTTCATTTTCTCGAGTGGGGGACCTCGAATTGGAAGTAGAATGCACATCATTTTCATTCACCCGGCTATTAAAATTATCACTTCCTCGAGAGCGTGATTTCGAGCGAGAAGTTGAATGCACACCATTTTTGTTCACCTGGCTGTTTAAACTATCATCTTCTTGAGATAGAAGTTGAAAGCACACTATTTTTCATTCACGTGACTGTTGAAACTAGCGTCTTCTCGAGAACGTGACCTTTTGGTTCATCCTGCTATTACTGTGTTGCTGGCGTTTCTGAGAGCTTGACTTCGGAGCAGAACTACTAGAAGCCCAGCCGTGACCGCTGCTACTGCGGCGGCGTGATTCCTTTAAAGAAGGATGGCTAGTTGATCTTTAAGGTAATCCAAGGAATCTGAAAAGTGGTGATCAAGGACGTAGTTGAAGAATGGATCCTTGGAGATTGTTGGTTTTTTTCCTTTTTGAAGAGACCTTCACAGACTTTTCGTTAGCTTCTACGAGACACGAAGAGATTTACGAATCTTACATATACTACTAAATTATGGTGGTACTAAAATTAAATAATCGAGAGAAAAGTTAAAAAATTGAACAAAATAGTTTTAGCGAGCAGGAAGGCTGTGGTTGATTGGAATCAAAGTTTAATTAATATATGAAGGTAGCAGTTAGAGCCATCGTTTGAGACCAATCGCCACCATCCTGCAGATTATAATAAATCCAGGAAAAAACTTAATGTAGTTAGATACGATTTTAATGTTATATTACATGCATGATAAATACTTATACATTGGAGTAATTTTTGTGGGATATATATATATATATATAATTTCTTTTTCATTTTCATGACGTTAAAATTGTAATTGTTTTCTTTCTGTTTTATAAGTGTCAGTAAGAATAAGTGTCATGCCTAATTATATAATGTTGTATTTAGTATAATGAAATGAAATAAAAAGAAATTTGAATGGGATGAAATTATTATTTTATAATTAAGTTTAGTATGATAAAGGAATGAAATGTGCATTGCATTTCCATTTTATGTTTAGTATATCAAAATAATGTAAGAGTGGAATTAAGAATGAATAGTTAATGACAATAATATCATTAATACAAAAAATAATAAACATCTTATTAATAATTTAATATTGTTGAAATATATATGATATGACCAATAATAAAAATTATCATATTTTAAATTTTATTATCAAATTTATAATTAAAAAATCCTATTATAAAGGCATAAAAATTTTAATATATCAATTTTTTATATTAAATAAATTTTACAAAGAATAAAAAAATATCCTATTTTAAATTATATTATTAAAAATATAATTACCCAAATATTGTAGAAAAATATTAAAAATTAATTTGTTTTACTATTTATTAATGAAAGATAATATTGAAACATATGAAAATGTGAAGAATAAAAGTGTCAAAAAGTCATTTCATGAATGATGAAATGATCAATTCCTTCCTTTTCCTTATAAAATGAAATTTATATCACTTGATGGAATGATCATTCCCTAATGAATGAACATTCTTATTTTATATAACCAAAAAAAATTCTTATTTTATAACATCTACTAAACAAATTTTTTTATCATTCCCTTTGCATTTTTATTTCCATTCCATTCCATCCAAGGCAAGTGGTCCTTGAAGAGAGAAATTGTTATATACTCCAATTATAAACATTCTCTTACTTCCAATATTTATAAGTTTTATAAAATTGATAATTAATTTCTTTTTACTAAACAGGAGTAACTATACATGCTATAAACAGACTACGCAAGTATTTCTCGATTAAATGATAGTGAAAATCGCCGGTGTTTCTTGTGGCTGCCCAAAGCCCCATGGTGATTGCTAATGATTGTTGGTGGAGTTTTGTAGGGACATGGAGGCATGTCCTCAAAAATTTGTAAATCATATATTAATACCATGAAATTGTATAACAATTACATACTTGCGTGCATGCATATGCACTATATATGTACATATGCCCAAAAAACTCTTACTGACCGGCGCAAAATTGTATGCCAAGATTTGTCATTGTTCACAGTGTATCACCCTGTGGCTTGCTAGTTTTATATAGCATTTGTTAGAAAAGAAAAGCAATGGAAGAAAGCATCCAAAGTTTACGGGTGTTTAGAAAAAAACGGGATGAGAGTAATGAGTAATGGAAATTTAATAATTCCGGCATGTAACAAATTCTTATTCTAGTTCAAAATATAAAACGTGCCTTTCTTTTTTCTATTTTTCAAATTTTACCTTTTCTATTTCTCTAATTTTTTGCTTAAGATTCCTTTTAAGATATTTTTATTTATATTTTCTGAATATAACTTTTGAGGTTATATTTAAATTTTAGGTGATTATTTTATATTTGATAAAAATTCGCAGCAAAGTTTGAAGTTAATTAAATAATAATGAAAAATAGAAAAAAGTTAAACAAAATCCATAAAAATAATTATTTTTTGCAATTTTGGGAAGGCATTTTATAGATGGATGAATCCTAAAAAATTGCATGAAATCAAAATAGCAATTTTTCCAAATGAACAATTCAGTCTAAAATTATGATATTTCAAAAATTTTAGCTTAAAATACGCTTTTTTTTGTAGGATTTTGAGTTTTTCCCAATTTTAACTATAAATATTCTAATGACGAAGATAAAAACCAATGTTAAAAAAATATCATGAAAATATTTCATGTTAATTTTTAGCTTAAAAAGTTACATGAAATCAAAATAAATTTTTTCCAAATGAACAACTAAGTACAAAATTATAATCTTTTAAAATTTGTAGCTGAAAATATAGTTTTTTTGCAGGATTTTGAGTTTTTCCAACTTTGACCATAAATATTCTAACAAGGAAGCTAAAAAACCAATGTTAAAAAAATATCATAAAGATATTTCATGTTTACTTTTAGCTTAAAATATTATATGAAATTAAAATAAAATTTCTCCAAATGAACAATCAAGTATAAAATTATGATCTTTTAAAATTTTTAGCTTAAAATACATTTTTTTGTAGGATTTTGAGTTTTTCCAATTCCAACCATAAATGTTCTAGAAGGAAAGCTAAAAACCAATGTTAAAAAAATATCATGAAAATATTTCATATTGATTTTTTCCTAAATTTTTTTTGTTAAAAATCGACATGAAATGTAATAACTATTTTTGACATTAATTATACAACCAATGTCATTAATAAATATACAACGACACTCGATTTAAAATTGATAAAAAAAATTAATGTGTAAATCACTAAGATATGCGCAATTACTTCCAAAATAAGAGCTCACAGTAAAAGGTGGCTTGGTTGAAAAAAAAAATTCTAGGAAGCACAGTTTTCTAAAAAGGAAGGAATAAATGCGTTTTTGATTGGCCATGTTAAAATGGTGACTTTGCAAAGAACATGGAACATCTTTTTCTATGCTACCCCAATAAGAAGAACATTTTGTCGATAAAAATATCAAAATTATTCCTACTTTGTTTAGCCAATGATCATCCTACCATTTCATAACACACACACATTTATATCATCTCAAATTTTTATATAAACCAATTTTAATTTTTATATTAAATTAAATAATAAAAATTACAAGTTTAAAAAGGTCATTTTAATTAAAATTTAAATACATTTCTAATTTTTTTATATTACTAGTTATTTTGATAATATTTCTTGAAAAGTTTAAAGTTGAATTGAACAAAATAAAAGAAGTTAATTTCTTAGAAATGTTAATCCCTTATTATCAATCAAATAACTTTAAGTACTTTTCAAAAAATCTATACAAGATTTTATTTCTTAAAAATTTCATCTTTCTATAAAAACTTATTTTTTGTGTGAAGCAAATAACTCCTAATTCGAAATGCATAGTCATCAATGTTCAAAATCAAATTCAAATTAGAAGTATCAAAATAGGTTTAGTTCAATAATTTATCGCAATATAGGTATAATTTTTCTTGACTTAGGATTGAGATATGAAAAATGATAACAGTAGTCCTATATGATAAGGGACCATGACTAGTAAACCCAACTTGATAAGAGACTTAAGTTAGTAAGTATTAATCGGTGGGGTTATTATATCAACTTATTAACTTGGTTTTGTTGGATTAACCTATTAATATGATGATATATAATATATAATAAATGATTAATTGATTAATGTGTGTGTGTATTAAAATCATATATACAAATATAAATGACAAGAGTAAACATAACATTTGCTTCCTTATTTATAAATGTGGTACTAACTATTATTTCCTTCAAAACTTATCACTAGCACTCTTAGTCTATTATTTTTACTTTTGTTATAATTATTCAACCTTCCATTCACTTTTAACATTAAAATAAATGATGAAACCAAAGAAAATAACTAAAAAATAAGTATGTCTTTAACATTTCTAAGGTGAAATTTAACAATCCATTTTTATATATATTTTTTTTAACATTATAAATGAATGGAGAGATAAATAATTATAAAAAAAAGTAAAAATGAGGGACTAATAGCTATAAAATTTAAGGGATATAATAGTCTCATTTTTATAAATGAGACTAATTATTATGTTTACTCAAATAATATTAAATCACTTTTAGTATTAGAAATATTGAGTTTATACATTTAATATTATCAATATATATTACACAAGTTTATTAGAATAAATAATTATATTTTTCCTTTGTTGGAAAGAAAATAGGTAGAAATTTTTTGCACATGTTGTTTAGAAGTATAGAAATTACATGAAATGAAAATGATAAAAAAATATATTTAAATTGATCAAAAAGTAAAAAATAATAAAAATAATTTTTAAATTACAAAATTGTTCTCATTGCAAATCAAAAAATTTGTTTAGCAAACTTTACAAAAGGACAATTTTGAAATTACAAAGTTTTTTATCCTTTTGTTACACTTGTTTTGTAAGAAAAGTTTTTGTTGATTCGTAAGCTACTTTTTCAACTTTTTTTTTCTTTCTATCCCTAGTTTTCCAAAGCATCCAAAACTAAAAAAAATTATTTTCAACATTTTTTCTTTTAACATGCTTTCTTTTTACCATTTTTCTACAAATATAAATAAGGGTTAGTAAATTAGAAACAATACGTTAAAAAGAGAAACAGTTGAATGTAATTTTTGGTCACAGCAAAAGGATAAGTTGTAGTTGATGAAAAAAGCAATGGAAATAAAATGCATATGAATTTTTCTTAAAGACTAAAATTTTAAGACCATTAAATTTACCTTGCATATTACAAGCATCACCAGAGCCCTAACCATGAAATCTTAATATACTTAATACATTGCTTAGCAAACAATAATTCAATTGTCATCTCTAATGATAAACTAAATACTACAAAATAGTTGATTAATGTCAAATGTCTAGCACCTTGCATGTTGATTTTCAACCAAGTTTAATGAAGCATTATTATATGTTTATTATAATGTCAGTTATATAATTGATGTAAAAATTGATCATCATGACAATTTTTTTACTAAAAGACAACATTTTTTCTTACAATTTGTGCCATTTTTCAGTAAAAAAAAATGAGGAATGTTTGCATAATATTTTTTAACATCTATTTTTGAATTTCTCACCAAAATATTTATAGAAAAAATTGAATAAACTCAATATCTCACAAAAAATATGTATTTTGAGCTAAAAATATTGAAAAGGCCATAACTTCGAGGTTAGTTGTCCATTTGGAACAAATTTTATATTGATTTCATGTGATTTTTTGAGATTTATTCATATACATGCAAAAGGCCAGAGGTATTTAACCCTCTAGAATCGTGAAAATGATTGTTTTCATGGATTTTTTCACTTTTTCCTTGTTTCTCATCATTATTAAGCTGACATTAGATTTCATTACAATATTTTATTAAATATATAATAAATATCTAAAATTCAAACAAAATCTCATAAGTTATACAAATGAAATTCAAATAAAAGTCTCCTAAAAATCTATATAAAAAATTAAAAAAATGGAAGAAGTAAACATTTGAGAAATAGAAGTAAAAAAGTTAGCTCTTATGTTTTGAACTAGTGGCATGAAATAAGGCATTTGCTTTCTGATTGATGTTAGTTGAAGGAGTACTGGTAACTCATTGACATGTGGTGGAGGACAAAGAGACATCTAGAGTTTTGCAGAGTAGATAAAGATGAAGATTGAGCATGGTAACAAATAAAAAGAAGAGTGAGAGTGATAATTAGAAAAAAAATAAAATATACTGTATTTATAGAGCAAAAAAGTGATTGTGTCTAGGGTTTTTACCAAACATTTGCAAAACCTTCATATGTTAGTTAATTCTAAAATTAATGTCTTAAGTTTCCTAGTTTTCCTAACTATTTTTAAATGCTATATATTTTGATGTTAGTTATGTAAAAAATTATCATTTTAAGTTTCCTAATAATTTTTAAAATATTATCACATTCAAATGGATGTCAGTTAATTCTAAAATTAACATTCTAAGTTTTTTTAGAAAACCTTTAAATGTCATATCTTATAATGTTAGTTAAAAAAATTATTGTCTTAATTAATAAATTAAAAACTATCATTACATCCAAATAGGCATTAGTTAGTTCTAAAATCAACGTTTTAATTTTTATCATTTTTTCAACAACCATTAAATGTCATAAATTATGATTTAGTTAAGTAAAAAAATCAACATCTTAAGTTTTCTAATAGTTTTAAAAATATCATCATGTTCAAATAGACATTGGTTAATTCCAAAACTAACATTTTAAATTTTCTTATTTTCTTAATAATTTTTAAATGTCATATATTAGGATGTCAATTAAGTAAAAAATTAGTGTCTAAAGTTTTCTTATAATTTTAAAAATGCTATTGTGTTTAAATAGATGTTAATTAATTTCAAAATTGATATTTTAAGTTTTAACATTTTTTTAGCAAGCTTGAAATGTTATACATTATAACGTCAATTGAGTGAAAAATCGTCATCTTGAGTTTTTTAGGAATTTAAAAAAAATCCATAACATTGAAATAGATGTTGATTACATTTACTAACAATTGTCTTATTTGATGTAATTATTAGTATCAATAAGACATTCATTAAAAAATAATTATTCAATGGAGTTTTTAGTCAAAAAAAATTTTGGCATACTTTTAGCCATTCATTTTAAAAAAAAAAAAATTTCAAAATTCTTTTGGAAAATTTATGAAAATTCTTCAAAAATTAAAAATTACTTTTATTAAAAATATTGAAAATTTAAAAAATTTGACTTTTAAAAGAAATTTTGTCAAAAAGTGATCTTTTATTTCTCTTCCAAAAATTATTGTAAATAATAAAATCATATTAATTTGAATAAATTTTTCTAAATTTATAAATATAATATATAAAATAAATAAAAAAATCCATAAATTATACTATTCAAATCATATAATGTATAAAACATAATTCAAATCAAATACAAAAAAAAAACTATATTTTAGTTTGTCATCAAGGAATAATTCTCGAGTCTAATTCAAAATATAAATTATTGATTATAGTTCTCTAAATCTAATTTTACTTATCATTCTAAAAAAATTAATTGATTGAATAATTAACCCACAAACAATTAAAAATATACACTAACCTTGTATGCAAGTAAGATAGAAGCCAAACTAACTCCTACACTGGTTCAAATAACACGTCAAAAGAAAAAAAATTAAGATGTGTGAAAAATAAAAGGAATCAACAAAAATAATGGATAAAAGTGATACACAAAGCATAATGAATAATTTATCTGGTTTAAAATATAAATTTTATTTTCAAAATGCAAGACCTAAGTGTGGGAGAAAGAGAAGAACTCTTGATGGCAGTGGGAAAAGGATTGTGAGAGAAAGGGAACCATTTGCACATAAAATTAAAGGATTTTTTAAATTTTGAATAGAAAATCTATCGTACAATAATTTTCGTCAAAAAATCTATCGAAAACAACGGGTAAAATTTTTAAGTCAATTTTTCAACTAATTTTTTATGAATTTTTCTATAAAAAATAATTTTTGATGGAATTATATAAAAGAAGTGACAAATTTCAAACGAATTTTTAATTGAAAATTTAAAAGCATATAGATTTTCACATTTTTTTGGATCTTTTTCCGTCTGAGAAATATGATTGGGAAATAACACATTCAAGTAGTGATGACTCATGAACAATAATAGTTAAAAGTTCACCACTAAGATCATTAATGATAAGATCAATAGTTTCAGTATAAGCTACGTTAACAATTTATATCCTTTTGAATCTTAGAAGAAATTAATTGATTATTTCTAGTAGTATTTGGACACATTGCGACCATGGAATGTTAATACATAGAAAATGAATACAATCAAAAGAAGTAATTAGGCCAACGTGTGTTCTCATAATACTTAGAATAATTTAAAGGGTTTCCTTTGATTCATCAAATCTGTACATTTTCTGCAAATAATGTTATGAGCAGTATTTGGACCTCCAACATAAGTTAAGGGTCTTCCCTTTTCATTTCAATTTGTAAAGCCCTCTATAACAAATATACCTTCATGTTTGCTTTCATCAAGCTTAAAATGATAACAACATGCACTACTATATATTTTTCCCTTAACGTTACTTCATTTATGTTAGTTAAAGTGAAAATTAACATCTACAATGGCACAATAATATTTTTTAAAATAAATGCAATTTACCACGTTAGTTAGAATAATAAACCAACATTATAAAACTTTATTTTCCAATGGTAGATGAATGATCTAAACTAGGAAAACTTAATATGACAATTGTATAATAAATCAACATCTAAAAATGTCAATAGTCAATTATCAATTATATTTACAAACATTGGTCTTTTAGATGTTGGTTATATTTAAAAATTGATGTTTAAATGTTATTTATAACTTAATGCTTGTATTTACAATGTTTTTGGAAACTATAAGCATTATTTATATTTCAACAGTCTATTTATTTAAAATGTACTATGACATTCACAAAGTGAACATTTATAATGTTGGTTTTTCAAACAACCAACATCTAAAAGATATATTAATGGGCTTAGCATAAAAAATTCATTTTTAAGACATCAATTAGCTATTAATAACTAATGTAGAATTTCCTATATTGCTTAAAAATTGCGACCTTGGCTTTTTTTTCTCTTTAATTCCAATTTTCATTTAAGTGCTCATTCCATAATTTACCTTTCACTCCTTTTTCATTTAAAATTTCACTTTATTTTTTATTTAGGTGGCATATAAGAATAATACATAATCAATACTGCTCAGTTATCAACTACTGCAAGTTGCTACTCTTGAGATATTGACCTCTCTCGATCATAATCTATGTCAAGTTTTCACAATTTGCAGTGGACATGAAAGTAAGGAACTGAGGATAAAATATGTTTGTAATGGAATGCATAGTAGCATGGGATTAAAGATGACTTATGCATAGTTACCATGGATATGAAAATAAAAGACTACTTCGAGCAAGATACAATGAAGACAATTATTATCACTATTGTTCAAAGCAATAAGATTAAAGCTCCAACCTTTATAAACTATATTTTTGCCATCTATTGTAAAGAAAATCATTATCTTTTTTCTTTAAAATTGTTGTGATTGGAAACATAAGTGTTAATGAAAATATATTTATTCTTTAAGATAAGAATGTATAGCATAGATGGATGTATTAATAATTTAGTATAGTTTTATGTAAGTCATTGTTAAAAAAATGTCAAGATATAGAAGTTATATTTTTTAAAAAAACTGCAGAGCATAATTTTTTTTATTATAATTGACATCCAAATGTATACAAATAAGTAACTAACTTGTAATAAATATTTATACCTTGTAGCTTGTAATAAATATTTACAAAATTATAATAAACACTAAGTTCTATGAAGTAATGCATTTCAGGAAACTACTAAAGCTTACAATGTTAATTTCTATTTAATAACTGATGTATATTAATTTTCATTTTATCTATAAATTTTCTTTTACTCCCTTTTTTGTTAAGGTGGAATAAGAGAACAACATGCTTATTCTTACTACATATTTAGAAAAGCTTTAAATTTTATTATCATGAGCATTTTATCAAATGACAATTATCTTTTCCCCTTAAATAGTTTAGGTAGAAAAAGATATTCATTGTTTAATTTGATTATTATGATTATAAAATTTGAAACTTTTTTAAATGTGCAGCATTGATGGGTGAGTTATCCCTATATTTCACTTATTATTATAAGGAATGCATGATTAATGTTTGCATAATCTTATAGAGCATTTTAACATGAGGAAAACTAATTAGATCTCTCTTCAATATGAGGAAAACATTAAGTTATAAATTGCATTAATTTTAGTCTGAGTTTACATAGTAATTATCATATAAATTATACTAATGATTTAGTATAATTTTGGTTTAGGTCCTTGTTAGAAAAATATTAAGATGCATTTGAATTAAAAAATTGCCTTAAATAATGTGAGTTATTTATTAAAAATAAATATGATTTTTAAATATTACATCAATTTTAAAAAAAATGCCTAAAGGTGTACCAATGGCTATATAATCATTTGAATTATTGTGAAAATCTATACAACATCTAATGATTTATCCTTGTCCTATAAATAAAGCTTTCCCTTTCATGGGTGCAAAGCAATGACAAATTAGCACCTATTGTCTTCATATTCCATAATTTTTTTTATCAATATACCTTGTTAAACTTTGATATATATATATATATATATATATATATATATAGAGAGAGAGAGAGAGAGAGAGAGCAAAAAGCATGCTTATTTTCACATTGAAAAATATGAATAATTAGAGGCTTATAGCAAATAAAGAAATCAAACACTTTAATATTAATGGATACAAAATTAATGGAATCATGCAACTTAGAAGCCATCAAGCAATATGAAGAAATTATGAACAAAGGATAACCACTTTTCCTTTTAATTTTTGTAAGGATGTCATATATGTATTCTAAATGAAAAGTTTGTTTTTCATGTAGTAATATGAAAATAAATAAAATGGAAGAATATATTTTTATAATATATTGTCTTCTTTCTCGTTTGTGTTATTTACATTCAATTTGTTATCATTTTGTTTAATTGTATAATAAAATAGAAGAATTTTAATGCTACATCTAATTTCACTTAGAGTGAGTAATGTTTTAGATACCGATTAATATGTGTGTCTGTGATCTATATTTAAATTATAAATTTTAATATATATAATGTGTATAATTAAATTAATTTTATTCTGATATTATTGTATCAATTGATTTTAAAATAGTAATATTTTGTCTAAGCTGTTATAGCATTAATAAATTCTTAAAGCAAAATTCCACATTGGTTTTGTTATTACAACTAATGTGGAAAGGTCAAGCTATAATTAGGCTTAAGATGTTAGTTTTAGTTTCTAATTGATATGGAATATTAAATGACACCATGTTTCTTTACTTAAAACTTATGAACATGAAAGTGGTAGTCGAAATTTAAAGCTTGTCCTGAGCACTTGATTGTAAATATATATTACAAAGAATGCCCTATTGAGTGAACAACCAATTGATTTTTCTTTATAAGCAAGTAGTTTGCAATAATTTCTTCACACTGAAGATCAAATTAGTTTAAGTTTAATCATTTGTTTTTCTCTTGTTGCATTTTCATCTCAATGTTAAGGTTTATTTCTCCTTAAAACCTAATTAAGAATGTCTATTTGTTAAGTATTATGTTAATTTGCTTGGATTCTTTGTTTCTGATTTTATTAATGTTTTAGTTTATATGATTTTTTTTAAAAAAGGCAGCTAATTTCTTCCTCATAAAGGTAAGTTAATAAGTATTTCTATAGAAAAGGTCATGATGACAAGAACAATTTGAACAATACATGATGCCATTCAAGTTTAATGGCTTAAGCAAGTAATAAATTGCTATCCAATAGATGCTTTCTATATTAATCTCTCATTTATAATATCAATTCTAACATCCTTATGCCTTTTTTTTGGCATAATGGGATTCACAAATATTTTTATTAATGGTCATATCATCGTTGGATGACAATGTATATTCCTTCTCAGCATTTAAAGGTATTATTTATAGTTTTTGAACCTTTGTCGTATCATATATCTTTGACTATTTAGACCCAATTAAATATATTAGCCTTCATTTTTTTTCCAATTTATTGTATTTGGAATATTAACATTAACTATAAAGACATTGAGATAAGGCTTAAATATTGTTGATATTGCTTGTATTGCAATATGAGTTACTAAATTTTATAATTAGGTCATATATTAATATGAGTTATTAGATTCTGTAATTAGATTTGGATATTGTTATATGGTAATAGAATTTTAAAGACTTCTCAAGGATAAAAAAAATGTAAATAACATCAATTATCTAAAAAGGCTAATGCCTTAATCAAAATTTCATTAGTTATCAACATTGGTTACTAAATCAAACTCGATATCATATTTTAATTATTGAACACTATGCTTTTACTGAACACATTAGTTTTATTATAAATAAAATGTCATTACCTATATGCAATGTTGGTTGATGCTTATATGTACATTGGGTAGGAACTAACATCAAAACTCTAAAATAATTGACATTAAATGGCAATTTTATAATAATAATAATAGTGCAACATCATATTCAATATTATACTTTAACCAATTTCCAATTTTCATACTCATTAAATTAAGAAAGATAAAGAGTGTGTTTGGATATATTTTTATTTTTATATTTTTAAACACTTTTTTATTTTCAAAAATTATCATGGGATTGAAAGAAAATAAAGAATAAAAGGTGGTAGGTGTTGCAAATAAAAAAATATTTTATTTAATTATTAAATTAACATCCAAAATAAAAAGTTTAAAAAATATCTAAAAGTCATTTTTTTATTTTTAAATTATATATTTATAATTATAGTTTTTAAAGATGGATTCTGAAAATAATTCTTAAACATTTTCTTCTATTTTTAAAAATAAAAAATAGATAGACCTTAAATCTTTGAAATGTTTGTTTTATTTTTTTCTTAGAAAAGTCAGATTATGAGGTTAATAAAGACTCTTTTATAGATATACTCTTTATGTCTTCTTTTGATCATTTAGATGATAAGTTGAAATTTTAAAACATAATCCAAATCCAATATTTGCTTCAAGATTTTGTAAGTCAATCTTTAATCATTTTTGCTTGGAATAATTTTCCAAGTCATCACGATCATGGATTTCATGAGATTAAAATGACAATTATTGTTTAGGAATTAATGTCATTTAAAAATTTATTCATAATCTAAAAAAACACAAAGACACTACTATAGAAATGCCAATCTATGTCGATGTTAGTTAAGAATAAACATATATACCAGTGTCATTATCTATTAGATGATTCCATGTCGGCTTCTATACGTATAAGAATGATATTGTTTCTTCATTTAGAAACTCCCTTTTAAAGATATATTATAGTACTAAACATTAGTTGTTTATTAAACAACTAATATTAAATATATATATATATATATATATATATATATATATATATATATATATATATTGAATTGTGATCTTTCTTAAATAATTGACATGATATGACATATCTATTCCCTAAAATTAACTTACTCATAATTCCTCGATGGTTGGTTCCTCTTAACACTAATCATTTCTTGCAATTCCTCTATGCCTAGTCCCTTCTAACCCTTGATATCTCTAGTGACACTATAAAGTCTCAATTTCAACAATTTTAAAAACTATAAAAAAAAGAATAAAAATTATGAAAGTTTATCTCTAATTCTCATTAGTCAATATGCAAAATTAGCACTCTCACTACAAAAGCATACCTAAATTTAATATTTACAAATGCAATAAACATTTGTTAAATTTTTTTATAATAATACATATTTTATGTAAATAAATAGTAGATAATATCATTAAATTCCAAATAAGATGAATGAAATTAATTTTTTTACATGTAAAAATCTATAAAAATTGTACTAAAATGAAAGGCAACAAAACATAATCAATTATGAAACCAGAAACTAACTTATAAGAATAAAAAAAATTCTTACTTTTTAATTTTACACTTTCCCAATGAGTGCATAACCCCATAAATTTAGTAACAAGTTAATAGATCTTTATTTCTACAAAACAATTGGTAAGCATAAATACAAAACTAAGGAGAATCATCTTAAGGTTAAAAGGTGAGCACACTTCATTAAAAAGAGAATCATTTTATGGTTCAAAGAACTTTGAGATGAAATTTATAAATGGTACTATAATCTTACTCTTTGTTTTCAATTTGTGCCCTAATTTAGGTTTCCAAGTTAATTACTTAATAAAAACTTAACATTTATTGCAAAATGCCATCATTCTACTATAAAATTTATATGTTAAGTATCAATTAGTAATCGATGCCATCAACATTTTTTTTGCTAAAATTTTTCATTACCTTTTCAAGCAAAAATTTTATAATTTAAGCATAAATAAGAACTTACATCATTTTATGAATTGATAAATTTTATTTTTAATTCGACTTAATCTAAGTGAAGTTTACATCTTTAAAATTATTTTTTACATTATGATTTTTTTATACAATTAAACAAATACAAATAACAATATATATTGAATAATATAAATAAATTAGAAACTATAATTTATAATGTATAGCCAACTTTAAATGAAAGGATACTTTTTTCTTGTAACTTTTTTATATTGCTTGAGAGATTCTAAGTGAGAGGATATAGATAGTTGCAAACTAATAATACTGAAAAGAAACAACATATCTACTTTTACAATAAAGTCAAGTCTTCTAATACAAAAATGGGCACACTATTTTTCACTGTAATTTCTCATCAATTTACACATTTTTTGCATTTTCTCAACATCTTTCATAAGATGGAACCTAAATGCTTTAATTTACATTAATGAACAAAAAATATTACTTAAAAACTACTATAAATGATTGCAAATTGGTGACAAATTATAGTAATAAGAAGTAATATAACTAATTTTATGATACACTTAAAAGGTTAAGCTTTCTAATGTAAGAATAACTATGCTACTTCTTTCTACAATTTCTTGTTGGTTTGCACATCTTTGCCTTTTTTTTTTTTTTTCATATTGCTTCTTGAGATGGAATCCAAATGTTGTAATTTACAATGAACAATGGAAATGGCTTTAGAGGGTGCAAATAGTTGTAAACTAGTGATAAATTATAATAAGAAAAAAATATCCATTTTTAATAAATTCAAGCCTTCTAATGCAAAAATAAGTATGTTATTCTTCTTATTATAATTTCTTATTAGTTTTCCCATCATAAGGCATGTTTCAAATGGGTGGTATAAATGAAATTTATAGGCAACATGCAAAACTTCAGCCATCCATTTGTCAAACAAAACTAATTGTTGATATACTGTGAAATATAGTAAGTTTTAGTAGTTTTTTGATACACAATATATTAGTAAATATTTAGTATTTATTACACATTAAATATATACCAATTTTTTGATTTAACTCTTTATTTCTTAATAGAACTTTTGCACCTCATCATTGTTACCCATAAAATTCCTTTGGAGATCAATTTGTCAAAAAATTGACATGGTATTTGCATTATCCAAATCAGGTCAATTTTTTAATAAACAATAGATTAAAATGACTTAGTTTTCCTTTATTTTTTTAAATATAACTTATGCATTAGTCTTGACATTCACCTAATAATAGGTATCATTTTCTCAAACAATATTATTAACTTTTTGTATTCTAACATTTAATAAAAATTCAAAACTAAAATCACTACAATATACAACAAAACCACTACATGACCTCAAATTAAAATCCTTGTTGCAACATTTTGTGATTTGAAGTACTTTATTGGATTTTGCAAACATTAGTCATTTGTTCCTTAAAGTATCAAGTGGAATATGAGGATGAATATAAGGACAACTCACACCATTAATATTACACAATTAAAAATGCTTTAAATCTTATGATTGTGGCAATTGGATCAAATTATAGATATCTTTTACCTTGATCACTTATTTGAGTGTAAAATTGTTTTTCTAAATGTATAACAAGAATAGATGTGTTGCCCTCTTATTTCATTGAAATAAAATATAGTGTAAAAGAGAAATATATAGATAGAGAGTTTCACAATAAATGTTAGTTGTTAAAAGAAAACTAACATATAAAGCTTTTATGCCTCACTTTTGATGTTAGATTGTTAATTTAATTAACTTTAAAAAGCTGACATCATAAGTTTTCACTATACCATTTTTATAAGTTAGTTGGTTGGTGTTATACTTTAATATGTGGGTTAAAAAAATAGACATGGTTTATTACTTTTTAATATTTGATCCAACTCTTTGTCTTACTGTCCAATTTCCTAAACCTACGTCAATTTTAAGTAAATAACCAACATAGTTTATTCTTTATTACCTTTTCTTAATTGAACTTCTGCATCCTCATATTTTTCTAACAACGAAAACCAATTTTGAACAATTATTAACTTTCTCCATCCTGACATTTTCTTAATAGAAAATACTAATTACAAATCATTTTTCTAATAGCATTATTAACATTAATTAGAAAATATTGTATAGGAATATTATGACTAATCATTTGATGAAATGTATGAATTATTATATACTATAAGTTTTCCATAAAATAGCAAATAACATAAGAATTACAATACATTATTGATATAATTTACAATATAGACACCTATATCTCATGTTGAAGAGATTAAAATCCTTATTCCTAATTCTCATTTGTTAAAAAGACTTGCTTTTTTTCCCTTCATGTTAAAGTATTTTATCAAATTTTATGAATATAAACTATCCATTCCTTGTAATAAAAGGGTGGAATGTAAGGATAACTAACCCATATATAAAAATTCTTTGAATTTATGGAAGCATTTCATCCATGACTCTAATGTCTCTTACTTTCATCCATCCAAGACTCCCTTTAATGCCTCATGCTATTTTAAAGTAGGATACATTAGAATTATGAAGCATTTCTAAAAAATGAGTAAGTTATGCTTAAATTCAACTTAAACATAAAAAAGGAATGCAAGTGAAATTCATAGGCAAAGTAATATAAATTTTAATTTCAGTTAATATAAACATTAAGGTTGAAAGTGATAGTGCATTTTAAATAAGCAAACTGTTGAAATACAAATAATTTTTATAGTTTCCAACATTCTAATATTCCATAAATACAATTAATTTGTTGTTGACGTTCTTTTAAACATCAATTTAGTGTATAACTAACTATAATATTCCACATATTCAATATTTAATATTCCTTTAAATGATTAATATTTAAATATTGATGTATAAATAAAAATAAATGTTAGTTGTAAATAATGACTAATGTCTTAAGTTTTCTTTGTGCAATTTTGCTTTATATGGAGGTCTTGATTCATAGTAAACATGTAAAATGGATAGAATGAGCATACATGAACCTAGAGCTATGTAGGTTAGACTATATAAGCTTATCTTCAAAATGGAGATGAGAATGCAAAGCACCCTCTACCTATGAATATTCAAGGAAATCCTACAAGCAGACAATATTCTAATTATAAATCAAATAGCAAAATAAACAAATTGACCAACTTTATAAAATCTTTTCTCACTATCCATCCCTGATAACTTCATCATTTGTAACCAAAAACCCTAAAACTTCATTAAAGAAGTATAACAAGGTAAGATATTGAAGATCCATGTTCCCAAGCATACAAAAAGTCCATATTGAAACTCAATCATAAAAAATGATCAAACAAAGTTGGTAAAAATCCAATATCTACAACTATACATAAAAAAAGAGCTAACAAAAATATATTTTGAAAAGGTATAAATTTAAATCCATGACTTGAATTAAAACTCTTACAAAAGAATATTAATAAATTTTATGGACTATACATTATTTGTTAATCGAAAAGGTTATTGTTAATTAGGCCCTATGTGACATAATTTATGGACAATTTAGTACTTAGGCCCAACACTAATATAATAAGTATGGATCCTATGATAGATAAGATCTATAACCCAAATTGGCTTATTAATATAGGGTCTTTACTTCATTTATCTTTAGTTTAGATTTTTACGCTTCATTAATCAAAACTTACTGTTAAAAGACATAAAGATTATTGAGGGAGAGGTTCTCGTGGACATTTGATAATTATCGAGAAGGATAATTTTATAGATGTTAAGTATTTATAAAATTATAAACTACAAGAATTAATTTATTTGTGTTCTCTCCTCTCTATCATGCTACAATCAAAAGTTAAGATCTGGTGTAAATATTTCAAATAAATTTTACAATTGATAATAGAGCCTAGTTGTAACTTTTGATTGTCATTAATTTTAAAGGAAATTTGAATGGGTATTGTTGGCCTTCTCATAAAAATTATTCTAATAATTGAAATCAAAATTATTTACTAATTACATATGTGTGTGTGTATGTGATTATGAATATGTGCTATATGACTCATACTAGCAATTGAGCTTTTGTTAAGAATCCTTGTTGATAATTTTTTCATTCTGGAAATAGTTATTTTTTCCTATGGATACATAGCAATTCCTCTATAAGTATTACTATTTATATTTGTTCTTCCTAGGCATGCTGGTTTTCAAAAAATAATGATATGGATGTTGGTGGTTGTGTTTTTCCTTTCCTCTTAATTGTAAAATTGTTTGCAATGCTAGGATTTAAATGTGTTTTTTGGCCAATTTATAACTATAGAAACTACATAATTATGGCTTGGGATTAAGCATAAGACATTATAAGAAAATATAAACACAAAAACATTAGTTCACCAAAACTAGGCATTGACATTTAGATTATGGATTGAAGATTATTTGATTGCAGAAAACATCATAGAGTAACTCTTCTTGTTACATTACAGATGATCATGATCCTAGAACCTAGGAAATTTAAACATTTTGTTCTTGAAATATAAAAATCTTTTTAACTATTATTAAAGGTTTGAAAATTTTTTAAAACTCCTTGTGATAATACATTTTTGAGGGAGTTTGATACTAGGTTAGTTAAGATTTGGATAAAGGAAATTTTATAGGTGAAAAATGCATTGAAAATGTTGATTTTTAGGTAATAAACACACCAAGTTATAGTCTAGGTTAACCCAGGTTGGGTCTAACCTAGAACTTTGCAATTCAAGTGAGAAAGATGGCTTCTGGTGTTGGATGCACCTCACCCAATTGCATAGCTGACACATGGGAGCCACACACCATCCTACTAGTGGTAGCTTAAGGTGATGAAAGCACCACTATGCTTTACTCATCGATAAATATTCAAATTGGCTTATTTTAAGCCTAAATTTTTCTTGTATATTTTCTAATATATTGTCCATGATTTGGAATTTTTATGAAATTTTTTTAACATCGTTTGTATATTTTAATAATTTTTGGAGTGTTGTCTTGTTAAATGAAATTATAAATTATTTGTATTATGCTATGAAAAATTTATGTAATTGTATACCTGCCTTACTAGGGCTAATTATATGAGTTTTTTAAAAGGAAAAATTATCTTAAAAGGAAAGGTTGTATTAATGATATTAAATACCTTCTAGCATTATATCATTGATACAGTTTGTTAACTATAGTATAAGTGTAGAATTAAGTGTTATGCATTTTCAATGTTAGTTTTTAAAAGTATGACACTTGATTCTTGTATTATGTTATAAAGTCTAAAATACCTTTTAGTATTTGACTTTATAACATGATGCTATGTAAGGTTGCATATTCAAATTTTGTGAGAAAGATACTAACATGATTATGTTGTACTTGCATTAATGGTTGATATGTTTTTCCTTAATCATTACGTAACAAAATTTTAAAAATATCCTAAATAGGGCAATAAGAAAAGGTTAGGCCAATGTTTGTTTTAAATCCAATTTGGTAGATGTGTCATCATATACGTGATGTCTAAATACTAATTTTACAATCCATATTACCTATTCTTCCCAATCATCGAAAAATTTTAGAAAAGCAGGTAATGGTGAATTAATTATTAGAATGGGAAATTATGAGAAAGTAAGAGTAGAGCTTATTGGGGATATATTTCTACGATTGTCTACTAGACTTAAACTGATACTAAAAGATATGATCTTCATGCCTTCCATGAAAAGGAACCATATATAAGTTGTAGTGTTAGATCTTCAAGAGTATTCTTATAATTTTAAAGACAAAAGAGTGAATTTATTCCAAGGCTTAACTATAATAAACACTAGTAAATAATGGATAGATTATACAAGATCAGTCTAGATTTAACTTTTCTCAACACTATTAATATAGTTGTAGGGAAGAAAAGAAATAAAATTAAAGAAAACTCCTTGATGCTATAGCACAAGCATCTAGGTCACATTTCTAGAAACCAATTCATAGGTTGATCAAAGAAAATGTTTTACACAATCCTGACTTCTTTAATCTAAATGTCTATGTAGATTATGTTAAAGGAAACTTATTGCCAAGGCCAAAAAGAGAAAAAGAGTTAGAAGATAAGAGATATTAAAACTAATTCATATTAACATTTACTATCCAATCATAGTTATAACAATGGGAAGTTAGAGATATTTCATCATTTTGATTGTTGACTATTCATGATTCGAATGGATTGAGTTGCTTTAGGAAAAGTTAGAATCCTTGGATGCATTCAAGGCAGCAATCAAGCTTAAATATAATAAGAAAATTAAATGTGTTAATTTGGATCGAGGAAGAAAGTATTATTGGTAGATATGATGAAATTAGAAAGAACCCAGATCTTTTTTCTAGGTATCTATAGGAGTGGGGCATTGAAGCTAGCTAAACTATGCCTAGTACAATAGAATATAATGGGATAATTAAAACACTTCTTGATATGGTTAGATGTAGGCTTTCCTATTCTACGCTTTTGGACTTTTTATAGTGAAAAACATTAAAGACTACAAGCTATATAGTAAATTAGGTACCAAGTAAATATGTGCCCATGACTCTATATGTAACTCCCTTACTTAATAACACCTTAATCCTCGATAAATAGGTAATTATTGAATACTAATTTGCCTTTTTACTTTAAACTAGCGCACAATGCCTCAAATTCCTGTATTTCATACAACATAGGCAAGAGTTATGTAATTAAACAAAATGTTTAACTTACAAAGTATACATCCATCACATATTCCATCACCAACTATATACACATTTTAAATACAATTTCAAAACTCTACTCTCCTTTGTTAAGAAGGTCTCTAGAAGCATCACCTGGAATGGTTAGTAACAAGACAAAAACATAAGAAACAAAGTTTCCTAGTAGCTAGTTATTACCATAAATATATCAAGCCATTCCAGATCCTTAAGCAAATAAAACGTACATTTTAAAAACAATTAATAATTTATCATCCCATTCAATACCATTGTAAGAAATATGCACTATACGCAGCAATCATCAAGCCCATTTAAGGACTTCTATAAATATCTAGATGGCCATCACAGAAAATCGTACCTAGGCCTATATACAGCATTTCACTGTCTTCCCGGGGTGCTCGGGCCAAAGGCCTAACATACAGCATTTCACTGTCTTCCCGAGGTATCGGGCCATAGGTACCGCACACAGCAATTGCATTATCATCCCGGGGAACTCGAACCATAGGCCTAACACAGTATTTTACTGTCTTCCCGGAATGCGCACACAGCAATTTCATACACATTCCATACAATGGCATAAACTACATAAAATCATGTAAATAGAAAACAAAGCTTAAGGATAAAGCTAGCTACCTTTTATAAGCTTCCAATGGTGATGTTTCCTTGCCCTCACTTAAAAACTTTTTCACAATTTCTCTTGCCTTTCCAACTTGTCACTCCTTAGTCTATATAAATACACATCATAGTTCTTATTAGAACATCATCATTTCCCTTAAACTTCATGTATTCTTTACTTCCTCCATATTGATAGATGCACAAATGCATTCTTATATTTTGTTTTTAGGCTTTGAAATGACATATATGAGCATTAGGAAAGGATCTAAAGGCAAAACCGTGCAAATCCTGAAGAATCAAAGCCAAAATGTTTACTTAACAAAGTACACGGGGTTCCCATACCCCGTGTTAAGGGGCGTGTTTCTTACTGGATCACTTCGAGGCTTCACTGGCTTGCTCAGAGAAGAACACGGGGGTAAACACGAGCCGTGTTCTACCCCGTGTACATTACTGATCAGCCTTCGACAAAGAACACGGGGTACAACATGGGCCGTGTTCTACCCCCTGTACATTACCAGTCTTCCAAAAACACAATTTAAATGGCTAAAACTCATTTCTTCCTTCTTTTCCATATTCACGGTTTTAGCTTCTCAAAAGGAAAATTTCATACACACTTTCATAATTCAAAATTTCATCTTAATTTCATCAATTTAGCTTAAATCATGCCAATTTCCACACATGCACCATTATGCCTCTAAAACCCTAGTGTGTACATCATGGTTTCTTGTTATTTTTACACCAAACCCAAGCCATAGATCAACATAACAACATCCAAAACACCATTAGACATGTTCAATTCATCCAAAACTCCATGGTCAACCACCTTTGTCCACACCAACATCAAGATTTCAAGAAACTAAAATGAGTACATTAAAGAGCTCTTAGAGGAAAACATTTTTACCTCTTGCTGTAACTTGAAAATCCTCACTTAGAGCTCTCCAAGCTTGAGCAAACTTGAGCTTTCTTCAATCTAAACACACCAATGGATAGAGCTTGATGAGAAGAGCAATTTTCCCTTCTACAACTAAGCCTAATTCTCACTATTTTTGGGTGAAAAACTCAAAAGAAGATTTCTCTCTCTTCCTTCTCTCTCTTGCACGTTTTTGGAGCTTTCATGGAGGCGTTTTGCAGCTTGGAGAAGAAAGGAGAAGGAAGAAGAGCTTTCATGAAGCTTCAAGGGTGTTTTGGTCCTTTTTGAAATTTTCAAGGGTATTTTAATCCTTTTTCACCACTTAATAAGGCTATTCTTGCCATTCTTTTCTAACAATGACACTTGTCATGTGTCTATTGGTCTCACTAAGAGAAAATCATATATCACACCCTAAATTCTTAGTTATTCATAGTATATCCCAAATTCTTGGTTATTTTCCACTTTAACCACACCGATTTTGCACTTTTGCAATTTAGTCCATAGGGTTTCTGTCTGTTTAAAAATCCTTACACTGTTAAACTTAGACAACTCCCCTTTTTAGGATTTTCTAACCTCCTCTGATCATCTATACTGTTTAGGAAAATTAATTCTTTTCCTACTATCCCTTTTTCCTTCAAAATTTCGTTTACCTTTACACTCTTAATTCCTTTCAATTTGAGATTCACCCACCAAGCTAATTCAAACGTGCTCTTTATTTCTACAGCCTCAGAATTTAGAGATTCAAATAGCAGAATTAAAAAAAATTCAGGATATTACACTATATGAATTATTGAATGGTAAGAAACTAACTTTGAGTCATTTCCTTGTTTGAGACTATAAATTAAAAGTGAAGCTTCACATTCTTGCTGTCAAGAAACTTGATTCTAAAATAATATATAGGCTCTTTATTAGTTTTTGTGTTGGCTTTAAAGGCAATAAGTTCTATTGTGTAACTCATACCATTTGGGTTATTGAATCTAACAAAACCATTCATTTTTTGTATGAGTTAAATATTATTAGATAACATAAATTACAAATTTCAAAGAAGAAAAAATAATCATTCCTTTAGTATCTCAATCTACTAGTTCTTCATTTTTTAGTCCTCCATAACATGATATCTTACAACCTTTGGGGGAAAATGAGGAGTCTAATAAAGAAGTTCATTTAAGGAGATTACTTAGAGAGTGCAAACTAGCAATATTAAATGATTACATGATGTATTTATAGGGAAAAAAGTATAATTTGAATAAAGATACTAATCTTATTACATTCTTTCATCTAATGTCTAGTTCTAATTCTCCTCAATGGATCGTTGTAATAGAAGATAAACTAGCTTTAATGGATAAAAATCAAGTGTGGGATCTTGTGTAATTGTCTACAAATTACAAGTTAGTTAGATGTAAATAGATTTTCAAGAACAAACGAAATGCTTCAGGCCAGATTAAGAGATGTAAAGCCAGACTTGTGGCTAAAGGCTACACTTAAAGAGAAGGAATAGATTATAGAGAAACTTTATCACTAATATAAAAAAAAGATTCTTTCAAAATTGTCATGATTCTTATTACTTACTTTGATTTAGAGCTACACTAGATTGATGTGAAAATCACATTCTTGAATGGTGATCAATATGAAATCATGTACATGAAGTAGGAAAATGGATTTTGAGAGAAAGGTAAAGAGCACTTAGTATGTAAATTGAAGAAATCTATATATAGTTTAAAACAAGCTTATTGATGATGGTATCTTAAGTTTCAAGAGATAATTACCTTTGTCAAATTTGGGGAGAATAGTGTAAACCAGTGTATTTATATAATGTATAATTTTAGCAAATTTGTAATTCTAGTCTTATATATAGATGACATTTTCCTAGCAAGCCATAACTTGAACTTACTAACTAAAACCAAACAATAGCTATCATATCATTTTTAAATGAAAGATCTAGGAAATGCCTTATTTGTTCTAGGCATTGAGATTCTTTGTGATAGGTCTTAGGGTATTCTTAGCTTGTCTTAGAAGTCATATATTAAGAAAATCTTGAAAAATTTTAATATGTTTATTTGCTATCAAGCTATTTCACCTATGTAGAAGGGTGAAGTGTTTACAAAAGTCTAATGTCCTCAAACCTATGAAAAAAAGAAAAAAATTGACAAGGTTCCATATACGTCAATTGTAAGCAGCCTAATGTATGCTTAGATATGTTTATAACTTGATATTGTATTCATCCAAGTCAAAGACACTAAAATGCTATAAAGAGAGTTCTAAGGTACCTATAGGGTATGAAGTCTTTCATCTTGACATATAAAAGATCAAGAGATCTCAGCATTATAGGCTACTTAAACTCAGGTTATACCGATTCTCTAGATAATTCAAAGTCTACATCTAGGTAGATCTTCATGATGGCTAGAGGTGTTCTGTCACGAAAAAACATTAAGCAGACAATTGTTACTACCTCCACCATGGAAGCGGAGTATGTAACTTGTTATGAAACTTCTTGTCAAGTTGTATAGTTAAGGAAATTATCTTTTCAAGTTCCATCTTGTAAAAAGTATTATCAAGCCCTTGAAAATCTTTTGCAACAACTCTGCTACTATAAGTTTCACTTTCTCACTTGTTCAAAACAATTTTGATGTGAAATACCACTATATGAAAAAGAAGGTGCGTAAGCATATTACTATTATTGAACATATTTTTATAGATTGTATGCTCATGAATCTGCTAACTAAGGGTTTAGTAGTAAAAACTTTTGTTGAACACATGTATTGTATGGGTTAGCATAAAGCCCATTAATGTGTTGGGTCAATAGGAGTTAATGCATATGACATCATTTATGATGTGTTTATCTCAAGATTTGTGAATAAAATTTTATGTCACCATATATATGTACAATTTTGGTTATAACATATTTATAAAGATATTTAAATCCTCTCTCATTATTGTACTCATATTATTTATAAAGATATAACATATTAAAAGATTTAGAGAAAATTATATTTTATCCCTTTTAACTATGGAGTTGTCAGATTTTATCCCCTTTAACTATTGAAACTTGGATTTTACCCCCTTCAACTTTCTAAAACTTGAATTTTACTCTCTTTCAACTTTATAAAACTTGAATTTTACTCCCACCGTTACTAATTTAATAGCCATAACACTTAACAGTGATTAAAAATTAACGCTATCATCTTTATTAGTAGTTCATAACCGTTGATAAGTAAATTTTTTTTTAAAAATTAATGAACATAGTGGTGGTTTTTAATTGCTGCTAAGTGAAATATGATAACAACAGTTTTCAAAATAAATTCCGTTAAATTGGTAATAATGGAGATAAAATTCAAATTTTATAAAATTAAAAAAGATAAAATCTAAATTTCAATAATTTAATAGGGTAAAATCCGACAATCCCATAATTGAAGGGAATAAAATGCAATTTTTTCAAAGATTTATAAATAAGATTATGAAAATTTTAAAAATTTTAAATTTTATATAAACAATTACATGCTTTATAATTTATATCATATAAAAAATTGCATATTTTATATAAAATATTACGAGTATTATATAATTTTTCTCACAAAACTTGCAAGAAACCGTATAAATACAGTGATTTTTGAAGGTTCTACCAAAATAAACCCTTTATTATTAATTTTTTTTATTTCCCTAAGTTATTAGTTTAGTTTTTGGGAATTGTGGATGGGTCAGAAGTCATTAATTAACTGGATCTTTCTTCTCTTGATTAATGGGCTTTTATGAGAGTTGGCTGGGTAAGGATGGGTCGTTGGAATGACAAAAAATAGAAAGAAAAAAAGTACTTCAATTACCGATTGGCTGACGCATTACCGTATGAATTTCTATCCACGTGGGTTTAAACTTGCGCTTAAAACGGGGTATAATATGAAAAGCCTATCTTCTCACGCATCCGTAGGTAGTTCGTAAACCCACCGGGCCTACATATTTCTACTTCATATGTTTGCTGGAGGAAAAAGGGGTTAACAGGTTTAGGGTTTTATTGTAAAACCTTGAAGTATTTGAAGTTTGAGGCGTTTAATTTAAATGGTAAACTAGAGGAGGAACATTTCCGCTGGCCTGGCCCAAACTGCCCTCCCGAACCTGAAATTAGGCGGTTTGGGTCGGGTATGCAATAGAACATCAGTTGGACCGGTTGAAAAAATTGGATCAGCAGAAGAAAATCAGGCGGATTCAGGTTGGAAGCCTCTATTCGACCCAACCCGATTAAAAACCAAACGACGTCGTTTTGAAGCCAAACTGGGACACTCGAGGGATTACAAAATGTCTCGTCCAGTGGCAGTGGTCCCCCTTCCCAAGCCCATTTTCTCACTTCATTTCCCAAGCCAGTGATTTCTTCGGAGCTCGGGTACCTGCGCACAGCCAGCACCACCTGAGCGTCTCGCCTTTCCATGCCGCAACTCCACTGTCCATCATTGTCTGCCGCCCCATTAGCGCCGGAGTCCTTCAGCATCCCGTCAACTGGGGTGTCCCAATTAAAGCCGGTGTGAAGCGAAGCTGTGGAAGATTCCCTTCCCGCGTTAGAAATCTTTTCCCAGTGCATTTGTTTTGATTCTTCTTAATTTGGTTGGGATTTAAGGTATTATCAAACTATGGTTCTAAAGTTTACAATTACAGTCAGATTGAATTATTTTGTTCCAATTTGGTTCCAGTTGAGAAAAATATTTGTAATTTCAGGTTGAAATTTATAGATTATGACATTGTGCTGTGCCGTTGTGGGTTAATTGAATTTTTTGGTTGCCAAGTTTTTGGGTTGGGGTGCTCCTCTACTCTATCTATCTTGGTCTTCTATGGTTGACCTGGCTCTACTCTGTTATGGCAAAAAAGTCAAGCCAGAAAGGCAAAAGCGTGTTGAGTGTGAATATCTGAACAAATTTGTCATTGGGAAGTTTTAAATTACATGTTTTTGCAATTGGAGAAAATGATTGATTGAAATTTGAACTTGTTCGACTACCTTGAATTCAAGAAATGAAATGTTGTTGCAATTGTAGAAAACGATGAATTGAGTGTATCCAATGCTCATGACAAATTAAATGTTGTGCCTGTTCATTAGTCATTAATTTTTAGACTGTTATGTTAGATTATTAGTGTTCATAAATGAACCATGTTTGCATTAAATGGTAGTTTGTTATGTCTATGTCTATAATTAATGAATTTGCCTTGTTATTATATTAATATTTTGGTAATTAATAATATTATGGTAATTTAATATATATATATATATATATATATATATATATATATATATATATATATATATATATATATATATATATATATATATATATATATAATACACATAAACAGAGATTATGGTAATCTAATATTATGATTTGGAATTAGTCACATTTATTGGTTTAATATTACTGCCGGATAGGCAAATACTGCCTACAGGGATCGTGGGAAGAAAAATAAAATGGAGACTAAAGTATTGCATCAAAATTTTCTATGACAATTACCTATATAATAGTATAATTATAACATCCATTTTTATTTTTTTAAATAGAAAATTTAACTACCAATTTTATTATTTAGATACTAACAAGAATCATATTCATTAAATATTAAATTTTATAATTTAAAAATAATAAAAATTATAATTTTTTATTATATTGAAGTAAATATACACGTTATGTATATCTATTATTATATTCAATAGATATCTTCAATCTTGAAGCTGACAACAAATGGATTAACTAATGATAATTTCTATCCAAACGTGAATAATTTGACCTACGTATTAATCTGATTTTAAATTAATTATTTTATACTATAATGTTATTTTTTAATTAAGGATGAATAAACCATTAATAATAATTATGGATAGGTTAGCCAGTTCATTTCAGAGGTTATGTGGGGGAAAAAAAATCATTTCAATGGTTAAATTAAACAAAACAAATGAGAAATAGCGACCCAAATTCATTGCATACATTATACGATACAGATCCAAAAACCTTGTTTAAATGTTATAAATGTCAATGCCAATTGATATTAATTTTTGTTCATAAATGAACCCTATTTAAATGTTGTGTCTGTTTATTTATAATATTGAACCATTATAATCTCTATTTATGTGTATTGTATATATTATGTATTATGTATAACAGAAAAGGTTAGATTAACGATAATGGTGCTACAAATATTAAATTTTTATGGAGCCAGTGGTGCTATAAATATTAATTTTTTATGCAAATATTTAATTTATGCTTTGTGTGCTTCCAAATGTATAATTTAATTTCAAGTTATATTGTTGTCTTCCTTATTATTCAGTGATTGCTAATGTTCCTCTTTGGGTTCAAATTTATAAGTTCTAATAATAAATAGAACCAAAAGATACATATGTTGTTGAAGCAGTGCCCCAACCATCAAATGCTCTTGTTATTGCAACATAACAACTATCTCTTTTTGTTGGTTCAAATCTTACTTAACTATCTTCAATTGATAAAGGTAAAGAGCTTACTTCAAGTAATGTAAAGCTTCTGTCTGCTCCTACAAGTGCAAACAAGGGAAAGAAAAGAAAGAAAGTGACAAGTAGATAGTCAAATGCAAACAAGAAAGCAAGGATTCAAACTAAAAAATGATCACTAACTTAGGAAACATTTTGAAAACTAGCAAAGGATGAGGTGACTGAGCCTACTACCAAATGCATTCATTATGGAATTCACTTCTTGTGTGGTAGTAAGACATATGAGACAACAAATATGCTTGCTCACATTCCAAGATGTCCAAAGATGCCTACCTTACTAGAAAATGACCCCACCTAAACAATCTTGTCATTTGAAAATAAAAGTAGTGAAAAAATAATTAAATAGTTTTGTTTCACATGTTGCTAACTTGAAAGAATGTAAGAAAAGTATCACTTTGTTTATAATATGTGATGAGCAACTATCTAATGTTATTGAAAGGGTTGGCTTTAAAAACAAGTGCAAAAAGCTTTGTTTAAATTTAGATATTCCTTTAAGGAAGATAATAGCCAAGAATTGCTATTAGATTACTTGCAGGAGAAATATAAACTTCAAACTTTGTTGAAAAGGGATTGTGCTAGGGTGTGCTTCACTACTAATTACTGGACATCATTACAAAATCTAAATTACATGTCTTTGGTTGCTTATTTCATTGATAGAGATTGGAAGTTGCAACAGAGAATTTTGAATTCCATTCTCCTTCCAAACCACAAAGGAGAAATAATAAGAAAAATAATTAAGACATGTTTGAAAGAAGGGGCTTCAAGAATGTGTTCACAATCACAGTTGATAATGCAACCTTTAATGATACAATAATAGCATACCTATAAAAGAAGTTGAGAAATTGGAATGGTTTGATACTAAATAGAGATATAATTCACATGCTGCATTCTACACACATTTTTTGAATTTGGTTGTGACTAAGGGTTTGAAGAACTACCATAACTCCATTACTGTCATCAGACATGTTATTAGATATATGAGGTGATCTCTTTTTAAACTTGCCAAATTCAAAGATGATGTTGCGGCAAAGAATATGTCCTACAAAGGCTTAGTTTGTCTTAATATTGCCACCAGGTGAAACTCTATCTTTATTTATTATCTTGTATTAATGTTAATATTAATGCATTAATATCATTATAATAATCGACTTTTTTCTTAGGTTTGATGCCAATATGTTGCTTCTAGATGGAATTCTATATACAAATGCTTGATACAGCTCAATAGTTTCAAAAAGCCTTTGAGATATTAGAAAAAGATGATGTGGACTTTCAAGCTTACTTTGAAGACTTGAAAGGAAAAGGGCTCTTCAAAACAATAAGGATTAGGATAATGTGAGGGCATTCACCTAGCTTCTGAAAGGAAAAGGGCTCTTCAAAACAACAAGGATTAGGATAATGTGAGGGCATTCACCTAGCTTCTGAAAATATTCTATGATATTACTCTTGCATTGTTTGCTTCTTTACTGTCACCTGTAATTCCTTATACATTCATATCTCTATTGTAACAAGTGAGCAACAAACCTATACATTTATTGAAAATTTCGGTTCAATCTTGTACTCCATAGTAAGTGAGATGAAAATGAAGTATGAAAAGTATTGAGGCTTACTAGGAAATATGAATTCTATAATTTTCATTGGAAATGCTCTTGATCAAAGGTATAAGCTAGCCTACATCGCTTGGTCATTTGAAGAGATTTATAAAGTCATACTTGTTGACATCATGGCCAGTAGGGTGAAAATATCACTAGTGAGAATGTATGAATAATATGCAAATGAGTATGAAAAGCCTACTATGGATAGGATAGGAGACAAAAGTTTTCATAGGGGGATACATCTAGTCATAGTGAATCAACAAATGAAAGTCATACTTAAAGCAAAAAATAAATGCTTTTTGGAGTCACTTGAAGAAAAAGGATACCACTGACACCGAAAATGATCTAGAGAGTTACCTTAGTAAGTCATGCATTGATCAAATGGGTGACAACTATGACATCCTTGATTAGTAGAGGATCAATGCCTATAGATTTTAAGTGTTGTCAATAATAGCAAAAGATATATTGATTCTTTCTTTTTTTCTTTACAAAAGCTTCCAAGTCCACCTTTAGCACTAGGGGCTATATATTGGATGTGTTTAAGAGTTCCTTATCCTTGATGATTGCATAAGCACTTATATGCACTCAAAACTAGTTGAAGCTTAACAAACATTCCATTCAAGACTTGATTGACATAATTAATATTAAAACATATGAAGCAATAAAGAAAGGTATTTATTTGTCATCATTCCATTGCCATGTATTATTATTTCATTATTTATACTAACTGCTCTTTTGGTAAAAAAATATATTAAAAGTGGCACCTACATCTTAGCAAATGGAGATATTGGTACTAGCTCAGTTGGAGGATGTTCTCAAGAAGGCATGCAAGGATCATAATTATAGCCTTTACCTATTGATTAGAAGTTAACAATGTTTTCTAATATTATCTATTATCATACATTAATATAAATTCATCATATCATTTTAAATTTCAAATTTAGTCTAATGTCATTAACATTTTTTTTTTATCATATTTTGCAAATTTCTTTAAACTTATGATGTCCTTGTTTAATGGTAAATGGAGGCACCATCATGTATACATAGATATGTTAACTACAATTCTTTTAGTTCTAATTCATACACACACACACACACACTCTTTTGTGGCTTTATCCATAGTATAATTGTAAATAGTGTAATAGGGACTAGCATTTTTTTTTAATTGATAGTAGCCTATTAGTTTACATATTAACACACAAATTGCCAATGGTAGAGAATGACAAAATCATGCTAACTTAGGTAACTAGTTGATTTTTTGGATTTTAGGACATTTTAAGCTTCAAACTATTAACGATTGCTTAGTGTGGATATAAGAAAATAGCCATTGAAGTGCTTATACTAATATGCTATGATATCAAAACTTTTGCAAGTGATAAGCTTTGATTTTATAGCTTATGTTATAGTTATGATGGTTGGTTGGTACTTTGATATTAGTTATTATGTTGGCATTTTTGTAATGGACAAGTTTCGTGCTAAATATTATTAACAAAATTTGGTTTGTGATTTTGTGTAATTTGATCATTAAATTGTGACTTATTTTGTGTTTGACATTAGAGGCCTTCATTGTGGACTAAATTTGGTATCAAATTCATTTTAGCAGTGTGTTATATGCAATCAAGTACTTGGATGAATTCTATCAATTTCAGGGCAAGTTTTACCCATTTCAACTAAAATTAATTGCTCGAACCCAACATGAATTGATTGTGTCGGTTTAGGGAGGCTGGGTAGTAGGGTTCTGTTGGTTTTAGATTATATTAAGGCCTTCAACAATTAGGATAAATTGGATGAAAAAGTGATCCTAATTGACCTTAATCACCTAGTGCCCATCTCTATGGTAAACAATGGTTTACAATGGACTTTCTATGCTATTTTATACCAATTGTTGATGTCTAATGGACTTTAAGTGTTTATTGGACTTGTTGATAAGTGAATGCATACTTTTAGAGGGTGGCCCATTTAGGATTACTGAATGTCTATGGAGTTAATAAATATTTATTGGACTTGTTTATTAATGAAATTTTGAGTTTAATGGAGTCTGTTTTTATAATTGAATGGGGCTATAATCAATTGTCACAATGCATACGTCTCTATTGAAAGTTTCAATTTGAGTGGGAGCACATTTCCACCTTAAGCGATATGGGAGTCCAATGAACACTTCTTGCATGTAACATCTGCTCAATAAAGTGTTACATATCACATTATTACTTTAGATCACACTAATATTTTAAGAAATAATAATATTGAAATTTCAATATTATAATAGAATTAAATTTATTTTTATTGAAACAAACTAGAGGGACTCTATTGCCTAATTGCATTGTAAGCTACACCTAATGCCTTTACTTTTTGACGAAGACTTTGTAATGTTTACCACTATTTAGTCTATGATTTTAAGGTTTGCATTTAATTTAAAACAATACAACAATATCCTTGTAATTCATCCCCACTCAATGATAACAAAAGATAACGGAAGAACAGTCAGAAAAACGAATGCATTAATTGGTTAACCTGAGTCAAGTTTCCACTAATAATTAAAATATAAAACTATGCTAGAATTTCTTTCATTTGAGACCCAATCCCCTTGGAAAATACATGGAAGCAGTTGGAATCTTTGGGACAACTAAGGATGATAAAGTAAAAGCAAATAATAACCAGAGAAAGTGGGAGAAAGTATTTCAATCGTGAAATCCTTGTCTAATCACAATCCTACTTTTCTTTTTATATTATATTTTTAAGGAAAAGAAATATTTTTCTATTAGAAAGAAGCTTCTTTGAGACCCCAGGTTTGCAAAATGCAAATATATTTCCGGTCCGCACTTCTAAGCATGCAAAACTAAAAGAAAAGCCACTAAACACTAAACAAAGGGTTAATTTGATTGGGGGAAAAATGAATTTTTGAAATTTATTTTTCAACTTTCCCTTATTTAGACATTTAAAAATTTTGATCAATAGAAAAATAAATTCTGATTAATAAAAAAGTTATATTATTTTTTAGGAAAGCAACTTTCCATTTTGAAAAATAAAATTTATTTTCTTTATTACTCAATATATTTATAACCGAGCTCAAGCTTTTTGCCTTTTCATCTTATTATGCAATCATGATTACAAGAAAAATTTATTTTTATTTATTAAATATTTTCATGATGGATGCTCTATTTCTATTTTTATAAAATCTATTTTTATTTATTAAAGTCCAATTGCATATTCTCATGCAATATTCACTAAAATATTTTTCCTTTCTTCCTCATGATTGATGCTTTATTATATAATATTTTACAACAATTAATTAAACTAACTGTGTAAATCTATATATAAGATTTTGTAATACATTTAATATATATTTTATTATTAAAAACTAATCATCATTGGATTACTGAGTACCAAGAATAATAAAAAAATTATAAAATAAATATTTTTTTAAATTAAAAAGGACGTAAAATTATAATAATTTTGAAGTAAATAATTTTCATTTACTTTAAATGGAATTAATTTTTCTTTATGCACCAAACATTAGAAAATATTTTTTCTTTATGTACCAAACAATAGAAAATCAATTAATTTTTTAGAAATATATTTTTAAAAATTTTTATTTTCCCCTAAATTAAACGGACCTAAAATTGAATTCCAAAGCATTTCAAATTTAATAAAAGAATATAAATTCGATTTATCACCTATTGCTTCGATTCCCGTTTCTATTTCAAATACGGATCAGTCTCACGCTTTATAAAAATGGGGCGGGACAAGTACAAACAATAAAAAATTAAAAGGAATGTCCTATTTTCAAAGAAAAAGTATGAGATAACAATTTAAAATCACAAGCAAAGATAAAAGCTCATTGTAGCAGGTATAGTTTGGTGGTAAAAGTTTGAAAATTTTCTAAAAAGCTAATCATAGGTTCTTTTCTCTATCAGAATAATGGGGTTGTTATGCTCATTATTAAACTTATTGAAGAGATAAAATAGAATCAGAGTATATCCTTTTTATCAGAGGTTAAATAGATCATCAGAAAAAGAATTAAGCTAATATATAAGCTTTATTGAAAATTCGTAAATATTCCGATGAAGAAATACTTTTGGTAATAGAATTCATACCTTATCGAGAATTTTATTTTCAATTAGTTTATTCAACAATAGTAAAGCTAATTAATTTCTCTTCGTTTAACCACTAATATCTATTTTCTTTCATTTTTTATTTAAAAAATTAACATAGATTTTTAAAAATAAAGATAACATTAAGTTTTTAAACTCTACTAACTTTGTGGCATAATTAATGAAAATTTGATTTTTCATATATTTTTAGATATTAGTGATAAATAAAAAGTATATTAATTTTGAATATAAAAATGAATTTATATGTGAAAATAAGTATATAAATATTTTAGAGAAATTAAAAAATAATGAAAATTATTAAACTATAGAATATAACTATAATTATAAAAATATAAAAGTTAATCAATAACAATGAAAATTTATAAATTTGCGATTTTTTGTACATTTCATATCACATATTAAAAATATAAAAATAAAACATTAGGTTATATAAATATAGTAATTTCACACATGTGGAAAATGTGAGACTAAAGGAAATAATTATTATACAATAAAAAACAATGACAGAAGATATTCTAAAACTAATTAACTTAAATATAATTATAAAAATTACATTTTTTTCTCATGTAGAATTTTTTTTATTTTTCTAAAATTACATTCCCTGGCTTTTTTCTAAAAATCTGCGTTAGTCTTTTAAATAAAAAACAACAAAAATATTGATATTAGTGGAAACAAATAAATCGGTTAAAGGAGAAGAAATTCATAGTCAACATTGAGCTAAAATTGTAGGCTGTCATTTTAGATTATGATGCCACTCGAATCCATTTTCGAAGATGAATTCATGCTTTTTTAATTAAGGGGGAATGAAATTTAGCTTTAATATTAAGCTTTTAAAGCCTTCAAATATCGTCCATTAGTTACTATTTTATATTTTTCTAAATTTGAGGGTGTTTAGAGGAATTTTCAAACATTCAAATACATTTTAACCGTTGAACCACCTCCCTTTCCACCTTTTATAACTCCCAAACATATCCTAGATACATCACACTCAAAACATTTTAATTATACTCATTGTGATATAAACATAGAAAATCTCGAAAAATACAAGGGATTTTCCACAAATTCAAACAGTCCTAACTTGTCTTAGGTAACTTAATTTGTAACCTTCTCCATCCATCAATTTCCTCCTTGGTTTTGAAGCACTCATCTCTTAACATGAAGACAGAAAAAAGAAAAAAAAAAAAGAGCATTTTAGGTCCTTAAGGATCAATCCATACAAAAGCTTAAAGAACCTGAAAATTAGCAATAAGATCCCTTGGGTATACTTGCTCTGAGCTTCCCCAAGATCCTCCGTATATCTATCCAAAAGGTGGAAAAAATCATCTGTAAATAAAGGCCTAAATACTTTAAAATCTTAATACTTTTTTATGAAATTTAAACGAAATGTTTTATTTTATTTTTATAAGCAAATTTTTTTGACAAAAATTTATGAAGTAGTTTAATTTTCATCCCATTTTTGTTCTCATTTCTTCTGTTTTATCTTTCAATAAAACACCAAACTTTTTTTAAAAAAAATATGTAGCAAAGTTTCCCTTGGTACAAAAAACAAAGTCGTTAAGAAAATAATTAGATAAAACTGCGCGTAAGGAGAGTGATAGGCACAAGAATTAGGTAGTTTTCAAAACATTTCTTAAAATATTAAAAAAAAATCCGCGTTGTTTGACTCATTGAATCTGCTTGGGAAAAAAATGAGGTTGTCTTCACCAAGTATAAGCCATTGAAATCCTGAAATTTCAGTGGAAAAAGATGATTCATCCACTAATTTATGTGAGAAAATTAGTTCTTATTTAATAAATTTTATAAAATAATTTATAATTTATAAGATAATAGCATAATTAATTAAGTGGAATATGGATGCTATTTTCAAATTTTATAGAATTTAAGGAGGTGAATTTTAAAAGTTAAATGAATAAAATTCAATCACCTAAAACTAAGGAAGGTAACTTGCATTTTTCCTTAATTTTTTTAACTCTAAACATTAGTTGAAAGTTTTGAAATTGCAAACAAGTTATGTAAGCATTCAAAAATAACTAAATTAAATTAAGATATTAAATCATTGAATTAATATATACATAGGAAGAATATCAAGTGACAAGAATGTTTTTATATAAGAGATGAGTGGAATGAATCGATATCATCAAATCTTACATTGATAGCCACAATTAAAACATGATTCAAGGTCATATGATCACTTAGAGAAAGTCACACAACTATATATTTTAATTTTAATCTTTTAATCCTAAATATGATGGTCATAATTCACTCCTTATATATACATTTCTTGTGGGTTATCATCTGACATAATACAAGTTTCATTATATATCTAGTGCATTCAACATTAATTCTTAAATCAATATTAAATATTTATAACAACATCATTTCTTTACAATAAAATTGAAATATTTAGTTCTCAGATATTATTTAATAATTGAAATATGAAATCATTTTTTTAATAACCAATATTGTTGTTTATATTAGATATCGGTTTGTAAACTGCTATTGATAATCAATTTTTTTCATATCTTAAATTTTCAATAAGACATCAGCTTTTTTAAATGACTAATGTTTAATTACTTATACGATAATGATTTTATAAAATAACTAATGTTATTTACATTTTTTCCTTTAGAATTCTCTCAAACCTTGTTACCTCTAGGATAGTATCCATTATAAAATCTAGCAACTAATATTACTATACAACCAATAATAGTAGTATTCAAGCCTTATTTCAATATCTCTATGGTAAAAAATAATATATTAAATACAATAAACATTCAACAATAACAATTTCATACATTTATTTAAGTCAAAATATTAGAAGACTTATAATATGTAGATGTTTCAAAAACTAGAAATATTTCATCTAAATGCTGAGAAAGAACTTATATTATCTTCCATTAATAATATATTCATTGATAAAAATATTTGTGAATCCTATCACGGTGAAAAAAGAGCACAAGGATGTCATAATCAATATTGTTGGTGAAATATTAATACAATATACTTTTATTGGACAAAAATTTATTACTTTGCTTATGCCATTATATTTTTGTGGTATCATATGTTATTTGAATTGCTTATGTTATCTTGGTACTTTATATAGAAAAATCCATTACTTTACTTTTGTAAGCAAAAATTTGTTGCATTTTCTTTTAGAAACTCACATCACCCAGGACTCTAAATAATAAAATAAGAAACATAGAATCCAAATAAATTAACATAGTATGCATTACGGACTTTAATGTTAAGAAGAAAATGCTAGCTAGACCGAATAAATGATTAAACTTAAACTAAGGTGATCTTTTATGTAAAGAAATTGTAGTAAACTTTCTGCTTATAAAAGAATATCATCTACTTGATCTTTTTGTAGGGTACTATTATGAATTTTGTGAGGAAGATGCTTTCAGTCTACAATATATATACAATTTAGTGTTGGCATAAGCTTCCTTTGTATTTTAACTCTTGCCTTCATTTTCACAAGTTTTAAGGCGAGAAAAATGATATCATTTAAGTATTCCATATTAGTTATAAAATAAAACTAGTGTTATAAAGCCAAATGATAGATTTACTTTTTTCACATCAATTGTAAAATAAAGCTGCATAGAATTTTGCTTCATCAATATTTTACTTTAACAACCTATATAAAATTTTTTATTACATATGTATACTTTTATCTTTAGTGTAGTTTTATATGTCATCTTTGATCATTTGAAAATTTATGTAATGTACAATACAATTAAGCATAGGATAGTTATACCTAATTTTTTAATTTCTTTTTCCATTATAATAGTTGAAAAAAAATGAATAGTTAACTTGTATGTCCTGTGCTTAATTGTACTTCAAAGTCTATAAATTGGTAACTTTCATTGCCTTATGATCTCTAATGCATTTCTAATATCAATTTCCAAAAGTTTTTATTGAAGTAAGTATTGACATGCATTTCTAATATTAGCTTGCCAAAATTCCTACAAAGCTTACTAAAGAAAAGACATGAGACATTTTAAAAGGTTAAAAACAACTTGGTTGGTCAACATTTATGATTTTTCAATTGGCATTTCTCTAATTTCTAATAAATCTATATAGGAAAAAAGTGCAACGGAGATGGTTTGAATTCAACAAGCTTTTTATACATTTAAATTAAAGATCTTACAATTCTTAAGGTGAACTCGAGTCTTTGGTAGCCTCTTTGAAAAAGTGAAAATCAAGAAAGGAGTTTTCTGCCATAATAAAGCACAAGAGAGCCTAGTTCATTAATATTTCTTTTCATTGTAATAATAAGAAAAATTAAAAAGTTAGTTCATATTTCCTATGCTTAACTGCAATAAAAGGCTCTAGTCTCAAAGAGGCAAGGGTGTGAGGGATCCTATCTCTAAATCTAGGCAATACATATAAAAAAAAGCCTATGAGCCAAATTTATAAAAATGAAGCAAAATATTAGATGTCAATTCTTAATAATCACCAATGTCTAAAATCATTGTCTAAAGATTTGGCAATTCAAATCTAGCACTTGAAATTCCTATAAATGTTAGTTATTTGAACAACCATCATTGTAAGTTTATACTATTTTGAATAAACTTTTAAATGATGTAATGTGGTTTAATGAGCTAATTATAACATAACATTACATGTGGGTTGTCAAATATAATTGATATAGTAAATCTTTGCATTTTCTAATAACCTTATGAAGAAAAAAATTAGTTAACTCTTGGTATGTCTTTAGATATCAATTTTTTATACAACTAACATCTAGTGTTCAAAATTACTTTTGTATTTAACATGTTGTATTCATTTTGATGTTGATTATTTGAAAATTGATGTGGTTTATTAAAAATAGTTATATCCACCTCAGTTATACAAAAATAAATGACATCATTTATGTTTTATTTTTTTAAACGTGTTAATCTTTACAGGATTTGTCAAAAGATAACAAATAAAATTTTAAGTAATCATATCTCTGAAACTTTGGACAATGATAAGATAATAGAGCAAGGATCAAATATGATAGCAAGAAAAATTCACCCATATTTACAAATTTATAAATAGAAATAAATATCAAATGAAAACTAGAACTATAATGGGACTCACCTTAAAGAGTAAATTTTCACCAAAGAAATGAAACGAAGAGGTTTCAAAACATAACTTTAGGTTAGAATCTTGTGAAAACACCATGCTTATTTTGTTTATCATATAAAGAGTTCAAAGAATGAATAAGGTGCTTGTGCAAGATTCCAAACCATAAATTTTCTTAAAAAATGAAGTTAGAGCATGGCGAGTGAGTGAAATTTAAAGGTCCATAGTAGAATCACAATGTTAATTATTGATTAATACCAGCATCTTATACTATATCAAATTCTAACCATTAACTTTAGACATTGATTATTTGAATAAATGATGTTAAAATAACTTGTTATGACTATTAGATATTGGTTATGTACTAACTAATGTCAAAAGTTGCTATATTGTAATATAATGTTGGCTTTAATTAAAAATTGACTCATAATTTCAAAAATGCCAATATATCAATTTTCATATTAATTAGCATTAATGTGACAACATTAAAGAGCAATTTTATAATAATTAATAGTATTATAAATTTTTTTTAAGGTATGCGACTATCTATCTTGTCTTCAACAAATCTATAAAAATGGATGTAGCTAGTTACATTTGTAACAAAATAATACTAAGAAGAAGAAGAAGAAGAAGAAGAAGAAGAAGAAGAAGAAGAAGAAGAAATCACTTAGAACATATAAAATCATTAAAACTATATAATAAGTTATACATACAAAACATACACAATTGTATGCCATTAGACATATGAACATATAATATGCTTATAGGGTGTTAGTTTAAGAGGGATATTAATGTCTTTAGATTTAGTAATAAAATATTTAGTTTGAAATTTAAGATGAATTAATATTGGCTTAACCTTTACTTTTCTCCTTTGTCAATAATGTCAACTACAATGTTTAACATCATATATACACTGCCTTCAGCTAGAAAATCCTTAATCTTTGAACCAAATTTCTTGACATAGTTACTTAATAGGTTAAAATATAGTAAAAAAACATACATAGCAAAGTTAAATCCTATAAAATTCATAAAAAAATAGAGAAAATAAGATAATTACTAACAACTATTGTATAGATGTTAGACAAGAAAAAACATATAATGCATAAAGCATATAACTCAATTAATTTTTTTGGCACAATTGCTTAATAGGTCTAAACTAGCCCAAAAAAAAAAAATACATGGCAAAACTAAATTCCAAGAAATTCATAAAAAATAAAAATATAAGGAATTATATTTTTTAAATTAACTACCAACAACTATTGTGTAAAGGTAAAAAAAAAGATAAAAAACACAAAATACATAGAGCATATAACTCAAAATTAATTAAAAGAATAATTGAAAACAATGTCTTATCATCAATAACCAAAGTTCAATGGAAGTTGATTCATTCCATTTTTAATACCTTGAAACAAACTATAATTGAATGGTACAGACTTTAATTGTTGTCACATTATTGAGCCATGTTATATTTTTCAATTAATGTGGACCTTAGTTATTGGACAAAGACAAAAATTAAGTTTGAAAACAGATAGGAGGAGAGAGAATAAAAGTGATAATAAAAAAATAAGATATATTTTATTTGTAATGTAAAAAGATTACTTATTATATTATTTTATATGTCAATTATTTTAAGAATCAAAGTCTAACGTCTTGCAAGAAAAAAAAACTGTGGTTTCTTAATATTTTAAAAAATATCACAACTTTCATAATTTTAGACGTCAATAACTTTATGAATTGAAGTTTAAAGTCCTGCAAAAAAAAAAAAATACAATGATTTTTTTAAAGAATCAAAGTCTAAAATTTTCTCATACTTTTAAAAATGTCACCATCCCATGATTTTAGATATTAATTATTTTATTAATTAAACTTTATAATTTTACAAAAAGGAAAACATAACAGTTTTTTTTTAAATCAATGTCTAAAGTTTCCTTATATTTTTAAAAATGTCATTATTTTTATAACTTTAAATTTTAGTTATTTTAAGAATTGAGGTTTAAAATTTAATAGAAAGAAAAGATAATCTCTTTTTTAAAGAAACAATGTATAAAGATTTCTTATATTTTAAAAATGTCATTTCTCCAATATGTACATCAATACTCCTTTTCATGAATGCATAATAAGTAACTTTTAAATATATTTTTATAACAGTGAATGATGATGATAATGATGATGATAATAATAATATAATAGATCGTACAATAATCTAGAATTACTTGAAAAATGTCAACTTAGAGATTAGAGTCAAAATTGATGCTATAACAACTTAACCTCACCCTAAACTAATAAAAAGGTCTCTCAATCTAGGACGATGTCAATATATAATTTATACCCATTGAATTAATGTTTACTTCTATTCTATATTTGGAATGAAAATTTTCCTATGGATCCCACGGCTATTTTCATCTCTTACATCTTCTTCCCTTTTCATATGGTATCCAAAAAGCTAAAAAATATTTTCTATTCCATTTTCTTCACTTCTAAATAGTTTTCTGTTCCTTTTCACTTCAAACAAACAAATCCTGGCCGGTTTGCTCACTCCACCGGTATATACCTCCCTTTTTTTAATTAAAAAATTAATACAATTTTCTATTCCCCATCTTTATCTTTATTTCTATTCTCAGTGTTAATTGATTTTTTTTTATAGCCCTACCTTTTGTTTTATTTTTGTCAAGTGTCAGCCTTTGATGACATTTTTGTCCCATCACAATACTTTTGTTTAATGATTTTGGTTTATTAAAAATTATATTTAGAAGGTATTTAACAAACAACTTTTTAATCAATTTTTAATTGATTTGAGTATTTTTCGTTGTTTGACTAAGTTAATTAATTGATTTGAATAATTGAAAAATAATTATTTTAATCAATTTATTAGTCCTTAAAAAGTCATTTTGAAAAGTTAAAATTAATAATTTTTTTGAAAGAGCTAACTTGCATTCAATATAGAAAAAGATATTTTTACTCATAATTATAATTTTTTTATATTTTCATTCTTCATAAATAAGAAAACAATAAACTATATTTATTTATTTATTAAAAAAACCTTATACATATAATAAATTATGATTATTTATTTTTTAAAATTAAAGCCACATAATTATAATAAATTATATTAAAATATTTACATAATAAAAAAATTATATGAATATAATTTTATCTTTTCTATCAAATTGAATAAAAAATATATGTTCCATTTCATAGTAAATAATAGAAATATATTGAAAAATTTAATCTTTTATTAAATGATATTTTTTGAATTAAAAAATAACACATATAAAAAAGGAAATAACTATATTACTTAGGCAAAATATGTTTTTATAATCAAAATGTGTAATTTATTTATATTTTTAATGATAGATATATGAATTTTAAATTTAATATTAAAAATAGTTATAAAATAAACTTTAATAATTACTATATCTACTAAAATATTACAAGTATTTCTTAGCTAAAAAGTTATAATTATTCATCTTTTAAATGAAAATCAAATAAGTATAATAAAAATGTTATTAAAGTAAAAGAACATTCAAATTAATCACAAAATATAAACACATTCTTATATGTCATTTTATATATAAATAACTCATAATAAACTGTTGATTTTACTAAATATCTTTGTATTAATGACAAATGTTATTAGTTAGTTAAATAATTAATACAATTAATTTAATTAACTAATCATTAATATAATTAATTAATTATTAAATAAAGTCTAAATTACTCTTAATATATCAATTTATAATTTATTTTTAGAAAATTATATGGTACCTGAAAGGTAGGATTTTGAAATGTCCAGTTGCCAATGACTTGTGATAGTCCAATTGCCAATATTATTTGTTCCATCTATTTTAAATTGTATTATAATTTTAACTCAATTGAATAAAAAATCTCAATTATATATAATTTTCAATCTATAGTAATTATTTTTATAATAATCATTTAATACATTAAGTTAAGATAATTTTGAATTTAATATAAATAATTATTATTGCAACAAAGTACATGATAAAAATATTAAACACTAAAAAATTATTAAAAAAGTCACTGTTTACGAATTGGTCATGATTAGGGAAATTAAGAATTCTGAAGGGACACAGACTGCAATATTCCTGAGAGCCACTTCTCTAATTTCTCCATTTTTAATTCCAACCATTTGCAAATCAGTGGCTCACATCTTCCGGATAAGCATCTCACACGCCTCCTTATGACAGCTCACCTATTGCACCTGTGCATGGGTTTTAGGCATATGCATGGTAGAATCCGCCTTTAAATAATTAAATAATTTATTGACTAGAATTAATTTAAAGTATATTCTATTTTTTAAGTCCTATTACTTTATAGTCATACATTATTTCTCTTCTTTTATTTGCCCTATTACATATTTTTCTTTGTTTTATATCCACACTTATACTGCTCATAGCTAAGATGTAAATATCATTAAGTAATTTAATATAATTATAACATAATATATTTTATTTTTTCTATAAAATATTTTAAATAAGTTAAGATATTATTATATAAATAAACTATTAATTAATCAATTAATTATGTATCCTATTTTTGATAAAAATATTTGAAAAACGAAGGTTAAACTTATTTATTCAAATTTTATCAATTATTTCTTAATATCAATTAAAATTTTACCAGGCTTTACAATTCACACACTAATTCTCTTCCTTTTATCCACTCTATTGTATGGTCTTTTATATATATATATATATATGTATATATATATATATATATGTATGTATGTATGTATGTATGTATGTATGTATGTATGTATGTATGTATGTATTTACTTGTGCTATTTAAAGCTTCGATGTATATATAACTGAGTTACATATAACACAACATGTTTCCTTATTTTTGTAAAATATTTTAAATAAATTAGATATTTCATTTAATTTAATTATATATTTTATTTTTAACTCTTATTACTTTACAGTTTGCACACTACTTCTCTTCTTTCTATTTGCTTTGTTACATTTTTTTTTTCACATATACTCTTATTGTTACATTTTAGATTCTAATATTCCTAAATAGTATAGGTATAATACGGTATATTTTATTTTTATTATAAATTTTTTTAAATAAATTAATGTTTTAAAATAACAAGTATTAATATAATCAATTATTTGTATATTCTATCTTTTAACAAAAATGTTTAAAAATTAAACTTTCAAAAGTTTTATTTAAATTTTCATAATATCAATTGAAGTGTTCTACAAATTGAATATACATTAATAAAAATTTTGTTATTATTTTACAACTCTCATACTACAATACATTCCTTTTATCTATTCTATTACATAGCTTTCGTTTTTTTTCAATATCCTTGTGCTATTTGTAATTCAAACACCAATATCATTGAATATTATAAAGATAAAATAGTATAATTTATTTATATAATAAAAATATTTAAGTAAGCAAAAATTTTAATTTAATTTAATTAATTTACCACATATTCAAGTTTTAACTCTTATTATTTTATGTCTCATGCATTGTTTCTCCTCTTTTTATTTATTCTATTGTCGGTTTTCCCTTTTTTTTAATGGTCACCTATGTTGTTTACAGATTCATACATTAATATTATTAATATAACATCATATATTTTATTTTTATTATAATACATTTTAGTTAAGTTAAAACTCTAATATAGAAATTATTAAGTAATTTAATTAATTTTATATCACATTTTTAAAAAAATTCTTTGAAAATTGAAATAAAAAATTTCATTTAAAATTTTTAAATGTCCTTTTTATAAAATTTTTAAGTATTATATTTTAAACTGTTAAACATGTATTAACTGATTTTATCAGAACTTTATAGTTCACATATTTTTTTTCCTCCTTTTATCTACTCTAATATAATTTACATATTATTATCATTGAGTTATATAGGTATAATATAATATAATATTTTATTAAAATGTATCTATAGGTTAAAAATTTATTAATTTAATTCATCAACTAAATATTTTATTCTTATAGAAAATATTTAAACATTAAAATCAAATTTATTCATTTAATTTTTGACATAATATTTTCTTGATATTAATTATCAAATTCTATATTTTAAATTGAATACATTGTTATATAAGAATTTGATAAATTTTATATAAAAAATATTCTAAATTTTAAGTCAAATTTTATTTTTCAAATATATTTTCATATATGAAAATTTAAACGTATAATTTTTTGGGGTAAAGTGCGCTTACCTTTTTTGAGGATTTGTATAATCACAATCACACCTTTTCTATCTTAAAAAATATACCTTGACAATACTTCTTTGACATACATCCGCCTCTCTTTTTCTTTATTTTAAACATACACTTGCAATCTCTATTTTAAGAAAATAAAGAGGGCTAGTGAATATTTTTAAAAATAAAAAGGATGTGATTGTAATTAAGTTAGATTTTTAGGAGAGTGAATGTAATTTGCCCTTTCTTTCAAGGGTCATGCACAAAGCTTCTAAGAGAAGCTTTTAAAATAGATGTTCTAAGAGAAACCTTACTCTTTGTGTGTTGGATAGTGATTTGTGTTATCACACACTAAAATTAATCCGAATTCACAAAATAGTAGTAAGGGCGAATCGAGTTCATCCAACGAAGATTATATTTCAAGTAACTTCTTATTTGGTTATGAAATAAGAGAGATTTTTTTCAATGAAGAAAAATACAATTAAATAGCAAGAAATCACAATTATATAAATTGAAAATAGAATATAAAAATAGATTTACTCATAATAAGAAGAATTCCAATTTAAAAAATTTTATATCAATATATTAATTTTTCATTAACCATAAAATATAGTTAATACTTAATTAATTATTCAATTGATGAAAATAACTTGAAAGCTCACAATTATTCTCAAATTTCCTTTTTAATATGATTAGAATTAAGAAATCAAAACTAATTAATTAAATCCAATCCTTATTAAGATGCAATTGAAGCATATCAAAATTAAAATAAAGTAAAGATAAGAGAAATTCAATTAAAATAAACTAAATAACCTTGCAAGCATGTTCATCCACCAAATAGTAGCTAATTGAATCAATTCACAAGCATAAAAACAACCCAATCAATCACTTCAAAGCTTAATTATATAGACAATCAACTAAAGGGCCCTTTTTAGAAAACTATTATATAATCATCAATTAAAAGAAAAAAAAAGATGAATAGGGATAATTAATTAATCATAAAAGATGAAGAACCACTAAATCCTTTCAACTAAAAAAAGAGAATTTAATCATTCATGACTTGAAAAACTTAAAACACCGAAAAAACAAAACTCTTAATTGTTGAATTCTAAATTGCTCTCTAAAACCTACATTTTTACCCTTATAAATCATCCTAGTTCAACTTAACTAGATTAGAAACACTTAGGACTAACTTTTAGGTGACTAATAGACTTGGCTTTTTACAATTTGGAGGCTAGTAGGCTAGGTTATGACCTAAATATTACAAAAAGTTCAATGCCATCTAATTTTCATTATTATGGTTAGGGCTATGTTTCTTCCTTCAAAACAATGTCATTTTAGCTCAAAAGCTTGGAAACATGTTGCTTTGGGTCTTAACTGACTTTGGGCACCAAATTTTGCAATATGGGCTTTTAGAACTCTAGTTATTTGCTAAATAGTGAGGAGAGGTCAAGTTCGTTGCACTAGAATGGCACATTGGATTAGTTTCAAGATCAAATTCGACCCAAAAAATGTATGAACTAGCTTTTTCATAAAATATGAAAGTTGTAGAGAATTTTTTATAAAGATCAACCCAAATGGAGGTTCAGAGTTCAACTTATAACCAAAAATTAGAAATAGTGTCAAATTTCTATAATTAGTCATTACTTTCTATTTAACCTAAATCTCATTATTTATTCCAAAATAAGCCTACACCCATTAAAATAAATACAATCACACCCAGAGAGACATAAGTATAAAGGAAAATAAGTGTAAAATAATGTGTATATCATGTAGTTAACACGCATTCTCTTCTCTTTATTGGAGATCCTTTGGTTGATAGAAAGTTACATGGGCAATAAAATTTTCCTAGAAGTGGGAAATAGATAACCTATTTGTTGGTTATTAATTGCCAAAATGGATGAAGTACAATTTATTAGAAATTCTACTTCTCACATAATATGAAGAGTTGCTTATCTACACTCCATAAGAAGAATTTTCTATGTTATTTAGGGATAAAAATATAAAATTATTATAACTAATTGTTAGCCTATCCTTTTACCCTCATCACGTGAGTTTGGAGATATATATATAATCTTAATTCTTATTTAAGTAAGTTTTAAATTTCATAGTAAATGAAAAAAATTATAAAAAATTAGGATAGCAAGAGAAAATAAATAGATGATTTCAAAAAAATCATATTTTTATTATAGTTCTAATTTTATTTTTATAATAAATTAGAAAAATAAGAAATTGTAAATTAAAAAAAATCATCTTAATTAAAATTCATTGATATTTCTAATTTTTAGTACCATCATAATCATTTTAATAATGCTTCTTAGAAAATGCAAAATTGAACAAAATAAATACAGGTTAATATCTAGGAAGTGGCAATTCCTTACTATTAAGTAAATAACTTTGAACATTTCTTGAAAAATTCAAAGAAAAATTTCCTTCCTGAAAAGTTAATTTCTCATAGGGTTTAAAGTTAAGGATTTGTTACCAATAAGATTTTTACTCTTGGAAACAATGAGGGTGATTAGTATATCTATGTTCATGTCTACAACTTTCTTTTCAAGTTTATATTGTGCAACATGATGTATTGATAATGTTGTTATTAAATTTAAATGTGAGCCATAATTGGTTATATTATATAATTACTTAATAAGTTCATTTGCAAATGCTATATCTAAAAGTTTCAATTTTTAAATTTTATGAACATAAAAATACTTAAAAATTTCAATGAGTGGGAATTTGATTTCTTGATTAGATCTTTATAGGAACAATTCTTTCTTAAAGAGAACGAATTTTTTTTTATTAAATATGACTTTAGAAGTTTAGAATTACGATAATTTTTCATTGAATACAATTTTTTATAGACTGAAATCCTATTTTGGTAATCAAAGTATTAGGTTTCTATTAATTTCTTCTTTAATTTGTTCCCTAAAGATTTGAGCTCAAGTCAAATTTTAGTTCCTCTAGAAAATATTAACCATTTAGGATAAAGACTAAAAATTGACTTGACTTTAAATTTTTAAGGGTGAAATTAATACAAACTTTACTTTAATAGAGAAATTAATAGAAACATAATACTTCAAAAATTAAAATAGGGTTTTAGTTTTTTGATAAAATAAAAATTCATTAAAAGCATATATATTAATATTATATTTTTCCTAGGTTTGCTGGAAGAAACCTTTTTTAAATCAAAATTTTCTAAGATTCACATCTAATAAATAAGGAGTAAAACAAGTTAAAAAGTTTCTATTTGTTTAATTTTCTTTTAGTCATTGTCATCTGATCTTTTTAGGTCAAAGATTTTTCATATTAATTCAGGATTTAAGTTGTAGAGAATTTATCAAGAAAGCTATATTTATTAGGGATTTTTTTTTGGTTGATACTTTTATTGAGTAGAAAGTAATGTATATGTGAAAAATTTGTTATTTACAAAAGTAAATATATGATTATAAGATAAACAGTAGAAATTAGAACTTATCATTTTTATGACATTTTTTCTTACGTAATATGAAATTCATCATTTAAAATATAATTATATAAAATAAATTTTAAATTCAGATAAAAATAAATTTGCAATGGCACGGATTCACAACCTGGTGCTTATATATAAAAGAATATTCACATTTATTTACAACCAATTAACAGCAAAATATTATGACATAATGAAAGAAGTTTTAATTTTCTTCAATTTTTTTGAAAATGAAAGAAAAATAGAAAATTTATTATAGATCTGGATATAAAAATTATGAATTTTTATGTGAGAAAAATGTCTAGCTATATATCTTTTAAATAGACTAGAAAAAATGAAAATGATTTAAAATATGTAAAAATTCATCAATAACAAATGAATGTAAAACGGGAACTCTGATAAAAAGTTACTGTCGTTCTATTGAATGTAAAATTGTAACTTTCACACTTTCAACTTTTGTTATGTAAATTGTACTAATTTTATATTAAATTTAGAATTTTTATGACTTTTATACTAAGCTTTTGTAAATACCAACAAATCTATTGACTACACACTAAAAGATAACCCTTCATACTTGTATTACATCTATGAGTACACAGTAAAATGAATCATGAATAGCTAATTTTAAATAATCATTCAATTAATTATTAATAAATAAAATATTGAAATAGAATAACTCAATTATTTCTATTAAGGAATGATTTAAAAAAATAATATGGGAGAACAGAATGCAATATGGTAAATGGCGTTAATTTATTAAGAGAAGGTAAAAAAATTATATTTAAAATCAATTTAAATAATACAAACAAATATTGGCGTTGCCTTCTATTGTGGGGGTTATTATCGATGTCATTTTATATAATGACAAATAGCCGGATTATTTCATGGTGGCATTAATTTGAGAATGAAAACGAAATATATAAAATCAAATAACGGGAAGTAAGAAAAAGAAAATAATTATATTTTCAACTTGTTTGATTCACTTATGAAATAGAATCACATTATTTATCATTCACTTTTTTTTTTTTGTTTGTTTCATTAAGTCAGTGCATGGGGGGTGATAGTGACAATATTGGTGGCGATGATGACGGTGAGATAGTGGTGTGGTGGTAACCGATAACAGTGGTGGTGACAATAATAATAAGAATGGTAATGGCAGTGATGTGGTAGTAACAGTGACAAGTGTAAAGGCAGTGGTGTTATTGTTGGGTTGAGTTGGTGACAATCGTAGTAACCATGGCAGTGGCTACGGTAGTCATGATGCTAATGATTGTGAGAGATGAGCGTTTTCTATTTTTACTAAGTAATGTAATCTGAAACCTTAAGAAAATGAGAAATGAAAATTTTGTTAGAGATAAATAGAGGTAATAGATTCTAGGTGAATCAAATTAATAGTATGTTTGATTTCATGAAATGAAATAAAAAATATTTGTTTAACAGATATTGTGAAATAGGCATCCCCATTCCATATTCATAGAACGGATTTTTGGCATTCTTACTCCACATTTTTCATATATTTTAACATTATTTTTTATTAATAAATAATAAAATAATATTTATTTTTTAATATTATACTATTAAATTATTTTAGTAATTATATTTTTAATAATAAAAATTAAAATAAAATATTTTATATTGTTATACAAAAATTGTTTAATATAAAAAATTTGATAAATTAAATTTTTTATGTTTCTATTATAGAAAATTGTTTGTTAATTATAATATTAATAAATATATTTTTTATATTCAATTATAAAAAAGATAAATAAATAAAATAATAATATTATTTTTATACATATGAGTTTAATTATTGTCATCAATACCTCATTTTATTTTATTTTTATAATATTTATTCTACCAAATATAATTATAAAATAATTATTTTATTTTATTTTATTCCAATCCATTCTCTCGTACGAAACGCAACATAAAGAAATCAGCTTTTTTAATCCATTAACAACAAATTTTGAATCAAACCGACCTAAATTCATGTATGATTTTTTTTTATTTTTTATCTTAGACATCTGTTTACTTCTAAAAAATGAAAGAGAAGTATAGAAACAAAGATTGAAACCTTCCTAATGTAAATTGATTATTAGAAGAAAGGGTGGATACAAAGTAACATAAATTCTCCAAATGAAAAGAAACAGAAACCACACTTTGACAACCTTGCTTCACTAAAAGAATTAGTTCTTGCTTTGGGCTGCATAATATGTTTGCGCGATAGTGAGAGCAAGCGTGGTCGCTGCAGCCAGTCCTCCTACGACCTTCCACAGTGTTGGAATACGTTTGGTCAACAGCATTCTCAAAAATATTTTCCAAAAGCATCGAATGGTCCACACAACAAATCTGCACTGAAGCCTCATGATTCTAAGCAATTTTTTGAAGGGCTCGGCTGGTCGATAATTGTTCAAATTCTCACACAATTGACTGTAACTCAAATCCATGTGCTCAACTCCGTCCGCGATTGTACGGAACAGTGTCAGCAAATCCTCGTTGCTCATCTTTGACCGATTTACAATAACATTGCTCTCCAGAAGCAGTTCAATGTCTTGCTCACAGCAGATCAAACCATGAAAGAATAAAGCATATGAAGTGAATTTAGGTTTGATCTCGATTCTAATCTGCTCCCAAGCAATTAAATTCCTCCAACTGGTTTCGGTTGTATTGTTGATATGCAAAGGCGGAATTTTGAGGATTCCAGCTCTAAAGGTTATGTCAAAGTCGAACTTATTCAGGAAACTGTTGTCATCCGGATTGCTGTTTGCTGCTCTGATTGATACACCAACATCTTGAAGCCTCGTAGCACACCACGTGAGTTCTTGACAAGCTGCCTTCACTTCGTTGTCTTCCGGGTCAACGAAGGACAAGTGAATCAAGTGAAGAAGGTGAGCGATGCCAGAGCGACGTACCTGATCGTATCTGAGCCCGAGAGCACTCAGTGCACGTTCGGCAACGCGGTGATCGTCTTCTATTTTTAGATCACTAGGGAAGATTCCACGATACAACTTCTTGAGAACAATATAAGGTATTTGGTTCTCGAGGATTATTAGATCATTCAGTACAGAGTTAATTCTCTCAACGTTCGTGAATATAGGGTCGAACTTATCATCTTGCCAACTATTCTGTTGCCTGTACCCTTGAAACCTCAAAAGAAACTCCAACACGAAACAGCCGTCCATAAACATAGTTTCAGCAAGATTGTGGGGTTCAATTTCGATCCTACCCCCATAGCATGCTTGAACTATGTTGCCTAAGTTGAGCATGGCCACGTTAAAGCTTCTTATTCTTCTGGGGTTTCCTGGCGACATTCCTGATCGACTGAGGAGAAACCGCGTATAACGCAATTTGAGTTGCATCGACGATTGCCGGTTCCTTCTGTTTCCACTGGTTAAGGCTCCGATGGAAACTTCCCTTGGTCTGTAAGCTTCCTCTCTCGGATTACGAAGTCTATCCCGAACGATGGAAATGCTACAAGCCTGGACTTCCCCGTGACCTACAGAACTTAGCAACACCTGAATTGGTATAGTCCAACTATCGTGGTTATCGGCCGCTTCTTGTGTTCCCTCAGCCATAGCCTGCAATTAAGCAGTGAAAAGCAAAAGGAAAAAAAAAAAATTAAAACAAGAAAGAAGTACCGGTAGACGCAGAAGTAATCATGTTTCTTACGTGCGATTGCGGTTATGTTTTAAGGGCTAAGTTACGGACAAATACAAAAGAACGAAAGGATAAAAAAAAACAGCTGTTGCTAAGTTAAACTGCATAAATTTGCAGTTACAAAAATTAGTGCAATTAAGAACTGCAGTTTAAAACCATAGCAAGAAGAGCATACAGTGTAAAATCCGGCTTTAGTTACGCTTTGATCCTCTCTTTACTAACTTATTCACTACAATGACCTTCGCTTCGTCAGGGTGACTTCATATATTCAAAACAAAGTCAACGAGTCAAGAAGATCGCATTATTTAATTTGTTTGGTACATTGCACCAAGGAGTGGTATGATGTACTGTGCAAATAAGTTTCGGCAGGAAATTATACCTTATAGGAATTCTGTTATGAACGAAGTTTTTAAGAAGAGTTTAAAGTTATTATCTAATTAATTTTTTTTATTTGATTGACTTGAACTTTTTAATCAATATTATTAAAATAATTAATATATCTTTTAAAATTATAATAAAAAATAAAAATACTAATAAATTTTAATTGTATTTAATTAATTTTTTTGGAATAATATTTTTTAATATCTCTTTCAATGATAATTTTTTTAAATTCATATTTTTCTATTTTTTAATTTACTATAAAAAGTAAAATAAACTCATATGAAAAAAATTAAGATGTTATATATAAAACAAAAATATATAGAGCTAACCTCCACATCTATACGTTGATGTTAATACTTTTTAATTAGGTAAAAAAATCATGCTATTAATATAATGACAATTTTTTCAATTAAGACATATATTTATTGGAGAGATGGAAGATAACGTGTGGAGTTATTTAAAATATTTAAAATTTATTTTTTATTACAATTAATTAATATCCTTTATTATTTTCTTATTATTAAATTAATAACATGATTTTTTTTATCCAATTAACAAGGTGAAAATTTCAAAGCTCCACATATGGATGTGGAGGTTAACAATCTTGATACACACACATAAGAATTTGTATATATATACATATATATACATATATATACATATATGTATGTATGTATGTATGTATGTATGTGTGTGTATCTATATTAAATTAGCTTAACAAGAAAAATATTAGTTAAATAATTAATTCTATCAAATTTAGATAAAATAGATAAGATATACATAATTTTTAAATTTTTAATTAGATATTAAAATTAATAATAAAAATAAAAATTTTAAATAATAAATAAAATAATGCAATATATATATATATATATAATTCTATTTACAATTCAATTTCTATCATAATTATATGTATGATAATATATTTAATATTTATGTTGTCTAATTTTTATATAATACTCATTCTTTTTATTATATAGTTAATAAAATAACTACATACTATATAAGTAATAATAATTATATTCTTTATAAATAAAAACTTAAAGTGATTATTACTTAAATTAAGTAGGGATAGTTTTGTATTTCTATTTGTAAACAACATAAGAAATTCCACTTATCAAGAGGGTTGTTTCTAAAAACCTTTTAATGGTTTGTAAAAAGTAGAAGTTTCTATAAAGCCCCACTTCAATTAGATTTGAAACTTAGCTATGATATATAAAGTACTAAGTTTAATTACTTGGACAATTCAAACTAATATTTTAGATCAATGAATCAAACTTAACGGTTTGATTTAGGTCAGTCAAGCTTGAGGCTTAATAAATGGTATTAGAGCATTCACCAACTATATATTTGAATTAGTGCAAATATCATGTCATAATTTAATGGATCTAATGAGGATGTTTGATCAATTAGATTTGATATCATAAGTATGGTGTATAAGGCATTAGATCTAACTATTTTAACAACTCGGACTATACTTTTAGACTAATGAATTGGACTTAGTAGTTATTTTGTTTCAGTCAGGCTTTGGACATAATAATTGGTATTAGAGTGCTCATCAATCATATGCTTCGACTCATTTAAATCTCGAGCCATAATTTGATGGACTTAATAAAGGAATTAGGCCATTTGAATTGGTGGAAATTGTAGGAGCCTAGATTTATTAGACTTGATACTTAAGTATAGTATATAAAGTATCAAGTTTGACTACTTTGACAACTTAACTTGGTCTTTTAGGCTAATGAATCAAGCCTGCCAATTGTTTAAGTTCAATTAGAGTTAGGGCTTTTGTGACCATAGTATCAAAATGCTTGTCAATTGTATACTTTTGCTAGTATAGATTTTAGGCAATGATTTGACAAGTATAATGAAGATGATAGACCATTTGAGTCAGGAAAGATTGTAAAGCCTCCCATTTATTAAATTTAAGACTTGATTATGGCATATAAAACATTATATTTGACTACTTTGACAACTTGGATTAATCTTTTGAGTTAGTGGATCAGACCTATTAATTGTTTTGGACCCATTGATAGGATTTTAATAGTTGCAATTGTAGTTGAGAATTTGCTATGATTAGTAAAATTATGGGAAATTACAAAAAAAAAAATACAATCTTTATGGTGTAAAATTATAGGAAATTGTGGATGCAGTACAATCCACAAACATAATTTAAATTCCTGCAATCAAATTTGAAGTGTGACAAAATTAATAATTAATGGTTAAACAAATAATTCAGAGTGTCCCAACTTCCTAAAAATTTACATTTCCCATATTAAAGATCGACAAAGTTATCTTTAAATCATGCTTCAGCCCTCATTCCTTACTCGCCTTTTATTTTTATATTTGATGACAGTTAACTACTTTTGTTTGTTTCTCGGACAAGTTGCACATTACCCCTTCGTCCAAATGCATATTATATATTTGAAATAATGCTTGAATTAACAATGGAAGTCTTTTAGTTTGACTGATACGAATGAAATGGTAAGATGATCCCATGAATGTCTACAGGTGGTTTCTGACAACTTTCTGTCAAAACCCCAAAAAATTTCCGAATCACTGTTATTATAGCTTGTATGACAGATAACAATGAGTTTAAATCAACCTTTATTAGTCTAATGCACTAACTGCGGTACAATAGAACTGTAATTTACAAGTTATTCTAAAGGCTCGCTAAATTTGAAAACAATCAAAAGTTATTTGCATTTCATAGCAATTGCGGTACAATAGAGCTTTAATTTACAAATTATTTTAGATACCCGACAAATAAGAAAACAGTCAAAAGTTTTTTAGTAAAAAGGGTATACAGTTGGCCAGAGGAAGTATACTTCATCTGTACATTATACAGTATTTATACAACAATCCAACTCCGGTTGCTTTTTAATAAAGATAATTACACAGTTTTTATTGAAATTTTTTTTGCTTGTCTAGTAAACACATATAAGAAAGATTAGCTAGGGAATTGATTATTTCATTACTAAATGAAGTGATATTATTTAAGTGGCTTATGGCATACAACTTACACTACTACATAATAGCATATCTACATTGACTGTTTAGGGGATGTCAGTTCCAAACTATCATTTTATTGAGTGTTGTATTAAATATTTTTAAACATTGGTTAAAAAACTATTGTAGAAAAGAAATAATACATTAGTTTCTTAACATATAAACCATCTTTTTTTAAAGTTATATTACTTGATAACCGATCACATTTAAAGACATTAATTTTATATCTATAACCTTCTTTGAAAATTCAAATTAAACATTAGGTTATATTATTAATTAACATGGAATGTTTGATTTATCATTTTGATGATTCATATAATTGACATTTCATTACATTCTCCATACCAAAAAAAAAAAAAAAAAAAACCAATTCTATGCAGCCTCTCCAATCTATACAATGTCTCATGATACTTTCTACACATTACTTTCAACCTAAAATACATCTAGAATCCCCAAAATATCAATACAACTTTATAATACATACAAATGCCATATTGGACCAAGAACAATTTTCTTTTTTTTTTTACCAAAAACAAATTTCATTTCATCTTAACTATAGTATACAATCTCAAATTCAGTATACACTATTCATAACAAATAGAATAGCCCAAGTTCCCCCCTACATTAGTTTCATACAATTTGGATATAGGATTAGGGAATACCTAATGATTTGTATTGCTAATGTCAAATGTTCAAAGCATTTTCACATTGTAAGAGAACAAAGTAAGCCAAAGAAAAATGAGTGTAGTGTTGCAATGTCTATAAAAGAAAGGTTTATCATAGTAAAAAAAAATTATTTTCTAATTTGTTGTGGATATCATTCTGTCTAAATATGTTTAATTCATTATTCATGTACATCTCTCAAATGGGACTTGTATTATCCAAAAATTTTAACCTACTATATAAACTAAGAATCAATCAATTGTATATATAAGTATAACTTTTAAAAAGAGAGAGAAAAAGGAAGATTGAGTTCCAAGAACATAACACAAAATCTAAGGAAGTTGTTATGTTTATATTATGTGCTTTTCTAGTGAGCATGTAACTCTGCAAATTTACCAACAGTCTAAAAGATCTTTAATATTGCAAAACAATTGATGTATATAAATAAAAAAACCTCAAGAGAATCATTTTAAGGTTGGAATGTGAGCATATCTTAGTAAAGAGATAATTATTATAAAGTTGGATGAATTTCATGATGAAATTTGTAAATGGCATTGTGGCTTCACATTGTTAATTTTCAATTTATCAATTCCTAACAAAAAAAATCGATATCTATAGTAAAATGACATCATTTAACTATAAAGGCTTAAACATTAATTTTTAATAACAACTGACAATGTAAACAAAAATATTTTATTTAAAAATATCTTATATAACTATACAAATACAAACAACAACAAAAACAAATATAAAAAGACTTTAAATGAATAATTTAATAAATAACAACAAATACAATAACAATAGATGCAAAAATTTCATAAACTAAAACATTTTTCTTATAATGATACAAACACTAATAAATTAAACAATTTAACAAATTATAAGAAACTATAATTTATAATGAATAATAAACTTTAAATGAAAAGAAAAAGTAGAATACTTTTTTCATAATTCCTTTATATTACTTAAGGCAAGTTTTTGAGTCATGATTTGGGTAGCAAATTGAAATTTCTCATTAGTTTTATCATCTTTGCATTTTTTTTCAAAGTGGGATACTATTTAAGGGTGTTTAAGTTTGATAATATATATGATTGCAAATTGATGATAAATTATAGTTAGGAAAAATAGCATAAAAAATCTTATATTGTATTCAAGCTTATCAATGCAGGATTGAAGATGTTTCTTCTTCTAATAACAATTTATTATCACTTTGCAATTTATCAAAGTTTGACATAACAATTTTCTATCTATTAACCTTGAGACTTGATTGATTGTTTGCCTTAAGCATCTGAGTGTTCTTGTATTTCAATGTGAGAATGGTGCTACTTACTTTATGTGTATCAAAATATGACATTACATGTAGAACAATTAACATATCAATTCTTGCACTAAAACATATGAACAGTTAGATATTCATTGCAAATAAAGCAATCAAGCACTAAAGGGACATTTTAGTTCACATAATCTTATTGGGAAAGTGCACATTCCTAGGAATGTAATTTTCAGGAATGTAACATTCATATGTTTAGTTAAATATAAATATTTATGAAAATATTTTCTTAGATTCCTAAACATGTTATATTCTCATGTTTAGTTTATATTTTATATTCCTAAGAATTTTTTTAATTTTTCAAAAATACCTCCATCAATTTTTTTCATTTTATTTTATAAGGAATCATAATATTTCTTAAAATCATATAAATAAAATTTTAGACACTTGTTACTAATCTAAATTATCATAAAGTACAAAAATAATTTAATAATTTAAATTACCTCCGCCAAATTAATTGCGGGTCATATAAAAATAGATAAACACAATTGTATTGCCTCTTTTTTTAATGGGTCATATAAAAAAGAAAATAATTTTTGTGATAAGAAAAAAAAGAAAAAAAAATTATAACTCCCATCACAATTACATATACATCATCTAACTTAAATTGATGTCAATGCAAAATCCATCATAGAAGTCCCAAGGTGAACTCAGCTATTAATTAGAATTTTAGTTTAAGAATTCAATTCCATGGAACAAATAAAAATCTTATAAAAAATTATAAAGTTTATATAGTTTTCTCGTACAATTTACAAAAAGTTATCGAAGCAAATTCATCATTAATTATAATCAAGGTATAAGAGTTCATTCTTATTTTTTTATAAAAAAATGTTAAATGTAACGAAAAGGTTTAAATTTGAATTTTAAATATTTGATATTTATTGAATTAATTTTTATATATTTATTTTCTATCTTATATTTATTAATAATATTCAACATTTAATTTTGGATTTTATTTTTATCACATATGGTATTATCTTTTCAATAATAAAAATAATAATTTATTTAATATATATAAAATTTTGGATTAAAATTCTAGTCATGAGAGGGAAAAAAATCTTTAATATAGTATTGAATTTTGATAAATGAATATAATTGTAATTTGCTTCGTATCTATTCCATTATTTATCTGGTAAATTCTAAGGTGCCCCTAGGGGTTTGGTGTTCGGGGTGGTGTGGCAAAATACAAACCACTGGATGAGATTACTAAATCAATGCTAAGATTTTTGTAATTTCATCTAGTGGCTTATATTTTGCCACACCACCTCGGGTACTAAACCTCTAGGGGCACCATAGCAAGCACCTATCTATCTATAACAGATGCATATTTATCTTCTTACTGCCGTTGCCACGTAAAAGAGATTGCGTGGTCATCATTATCCGGCAACAGCAGGCAACGGATAACCCTTCCGCTCTGGATTAAATTTTTGAATGAACCTGATTTATGGGAAATCTAAAGAAAGATAAATATTATATTTATAGATTTACTGGCACGCGTGAGATTCATAATATCACACAAGAATTTCTTCTCACACCCGGCTACATGGAAAGATATGAATCTACACACCGAGTGCAAGCAGTTAAGGTAAGTGAGAATATCGCTGTTTATGTGAACGCTGCACAAACAACTTTTATGTGTAAATAGACCTGACAATCCTAACCCATATTTATTTATTCATTTATATTTTGATCTATTTATATTTATTAATTTTAACTTTAGGATAAATATGAGTTGAGTCATTATTGACTCATTAAAATGAATGTCATACTAGGTCAATCGGTGAATAATCATTTTTTCATTTATATTTATAAGAAGTAGACTTATGTATTGTACAAATTAATATTATAAAATAAAAAATTATTATAATAAAATATCTTTAAAATTTTAATATAATTTAAATATTTTTAAAATTAAATATTATAATATTTTTATATACGTAAAGATATCAATTTCTTTTATAAAAAAAGTAAAAATAAAGTCTAATTATTTGTACTAAAACTCATATAATTTACCATTTTTATGGTTAAAACTTAAAAATAATCTCAAAATTACTTTTTTTTTGAGTTTTTAAATAAAAATCTTACAATGTTACGTGTCACATGTAATGTTTCATATAGCTATATATTAGATTCTTGCTATACTATGTAAACATCAATATACTAGGAATATCGATTTTTATTTTCTAGGTGATATTTTACAAATTGAAATATGATTATTGATATATATGCAATTTTAAAAGCACAATTTTATTATTATAAAAGAATTCATATAATTTATAATTTTATTTTGATGTCTATTTTAAATGAAATAAGATTTATTTAATGTATGTTAATATTAAAATATTTAATTAACTACATTTAATATTAAAAACTAATTTTAAGAAATTAATATTAATAAAATGAGATAAAATTATAATTTTAAAAATAAAATAAAAATAAAGAATAAAAATTTTGATAACATAAATTTATTTTTGAAATAATAGCAATAAAAATAAAATAATAATGAAAAATAAGGTTAATAAAATGATAAAATATAAAAAAAATCATAATTTGATAAATAAATGAATGAATCAGGTTAACTATATATCTAAGAGTCATGGATAATCCATGACCCATTTAAAATTATATATTAGGTTATAAATAAATAAATAAATTAATAATGACTCATCTGCTTTTAACTTAATTTATATCAATCGTAATCCATTTATTTGCCACCTTTATGTGCAAATAAGTTTCGATAAGAAATTTTACTTTATAGGAATTCTATTATGAACTTTTTAAGAAGAGTTTAAAGTTGTTATCTAATTAATATTTTTTAAAAATTAATTTTTTATTTGATTAAACTTGAACTTTTTAATCAATATTATTAAAATAATTAATATATCTTTTAAAATTATAATAAACAATAAAAATATTAATAAATTTTAATTGTATTTAATTATATTTTTTGAAATGATATTTTTAATATCTCTTTCAGTGATAATTTTTCTAAATTCATATTTTCTCTATTTTTTAATTTAATATGAAAAGTAAAATAAACTCATATGAAAAAATTAAGATGTTACATATAACACACAAATATATAGAGCTAACCTCCACATCTATACGTGGATGTTAACAACCTCCACCTTTTTAATTAGGTAAAAAATTATGCTATTAATATAATGCTATTAATATAAAGACAATGTTTTCAATTAATAAATGTATTTATTGGGGAGATGAGAGATAATGTGTGTAGTTATTTAAAATATTTTAAATTATTTTTTATTGTAATTACTTAATATCCTTTGTTATTTTCTTATTATTAATTAATAACATAATTTTTTTATCTAAGTAACAAGGTGAAAATTGCAAAGCTCCACATATGGATGTGGAGGTTAACAATCCACATACACACACATAAAAATTTATATATGTGTGTGTGTGTGTTTATATTAAATTAGCTTAATAAGAAAAATTATTAGTTAAATAATTAATTCTATCAAATTTATGTAAAATAGATAAGATATACATAATTTTTAAATAGATATTAAAATTAAAAATAAAAATGAAAATTTTAAATAATAAATAAAATAATGCAATATATATAAAAATTATAATTCTATTTACAATTCAATTTCTATGATAATTATATGTATGATAATATATTTAATATTTATGTTGTATAATTTTATATAATACTCATTCTTTTTATTATATAGGTAATAAAATAATTACATACTATATAAGTAATAATAATTATATTCTTTATAAATAAAAACTTAAAGTGATTATTATTTAAATTAAGTAGGGATAGTTTTGCATTTTTATTTGTAAAAAATATAAGAAATTCTACTTATCAAGAGGGTTGTTTCTAAAAACCTTTTAATGGTTTGTAAAAAGTAGAAGTTTCTATAAGGCCCCACTTTGATTAAATTTGAAACTTAAATATGATATATAAAGCACTAAGTTTAATTACTTGGATAATTCAAACTAATCTTTTTTATTAGTGGATTAGACCTAGCAATTTGTCTTGGGTCAGTCAAGCTTGAGGCATGATAAATGATATTAGAACACTCACCAACTGTGTACTTGAACTACTGTAAATATCAGGTCATGATTTAATGGATCTAATGAGGATGTTTGACCAATTAGATTTGATATCATAAGTATGGTGTATAAGGCATCAAATTTGACTACTTTAACAACTCATACTATACTTTTAGACTAATGAATTGGATTTAGTAGTTATTTTAGTTCAATCAGGCTTTGGACATAATAAATGGTATTAGAGTGCTCACTAATCATATGCTTTGACTCATTCAAATCTTGAGCTGTAATTTGATGGACTTAATAAGGAAATTAAGCCATTTTGTAAAAGCCTAGATCTATTAGACTTGATACTTAAGTATGGTATAAAAAGTATCAAGTTTGACTACTTTGGCAACTTAAGCTAGTCTTTTAGATTAATGAATCAAGCTTAACAATTGTTTTAGGTCAATTAGGCTTGGGGCTTCCATGACCATAATATAAAAAATGCTTGCCAATTGTATACTTTGGTTAGTATACATTTTGGGCCATGATTTGACAAGTTTAATGAAGATGTTAGGCCATTTGAGTGGGGAAAGATCATCAAGCCTCCCATTTATTAAATTTAAGACTTGACTAAGGCATATAAAGCATCATATTTGACTACTTTGACAACTTGGACTAATCTGTTAAGTTAGTGGATTAGACCTATCAGTTGTTTTGAACCAATTAGGAAGGGTTCTAATAGTTGTAATCGTAGTTGGGATTTTGCTATGATGAGTAAAATTATGGGAAATTGCAAAAAAATACAATCTTTATAATGTAAAATTATAAAAAATTGTGGATGCGGTACAATCCACAATTATAATGTAAATTCCTGCGATCAAATTTGAAGTGTGACAAATTTAATAATTAGTGGTTAAATAAAAAATTCAGAGTGTCCCAACTTCCTAAAATTTACATTTCCCATAGTAAATGTCGACAAAGTTATCTCTAAATCATGTTCCACTCCTCATTCCTTGCTCGCCTTTTAGTTTTTATATTTGGTGACAGTTAACTACTTTTGTTTCTCGGACAAGTTGCGCATTACCTCTTCGTCCAATTGCCTATTATATATTTGAAATAATGCTTGAATTAATAATGGAGTACTTTTAGTTTGACTGAGACAAGTGAAATGGTTAGATGATCCAATGAATGTCTACAGGTGGTTTCTGACAACTTTCTGTCAAAACCCCAGAAAATTTCCAAATCACTGTTAGTATAGCTTCTATGACAGATAACAATGAGTTTAAACTTTAAATCAACCTTTACTAGTCCAATGCACTAATTGCGGTACAATGGGACTGTAATTTACAGGTTATTCTAAATGCTTGCCAAATTTGAAAACAATCAAAGGTTATTTGCATTTCACAGCAATTGCGGTGCAATAGAGCTTTAATTTACAAATTATTTTAGATACCCGCCAAGTAAGAAAACAGTCAAAAGATTTTTAGTAAAAAGGGTATACAGTTGGCCAGCGGAAGTACAGTTCACCTGCGCATTATACAGTATTTATACAACAATCCAACTCCGGTTGCTTCTTAATAAAGATAATTACATGGTATTTATTGAAGAAATTTTTCTTGTCTAGTGAACACATATAAGAAAGATTAGTTAAGGAATTGATTATTTCATTACTTAATGAAGTGATATTATTTAAGTGGCTTATGGCATACAACTTACACTACTACATAATAGGATATCTATGTTGACTGTTTAGGGGATGTTAGTGTAAGAAATTTTTTTTTTTAGGATTCACAAAATAATTTAATATTCATACAACCATAAATCCATAAAGAGGAGTACAATAATTGCACAAATAAAATAAAGAGTTTTCGAATTACCTGACGCTCCTGCTGCATCCATAATGTCTGATTGTAGAATTGGTTGGATCGTGGCCCACTCTTCCTCAGGTGAGTCTCAGAGAGAATATTTGGAATTACAAACTGCAATTTGATGGGAGACTGCAGCTCACCTTATAAGGAGGTGGATAGGGATCCTAACCTTAACCCAACTAGGATTAATTGGCCCATCACAATTAATCTAGAATAGGGTATATGCACACACTTTAGATTTTTAATATAACACAAAGTCTAGGCATTATTATTATATTAATGACATTGAATTAATTCAATTATATATTAAAATATGTTTAGTCCATTATTTTACAATCTCCCACTTGGACAAACACATTTTAATGTATAATTTAAATTACAATATATGGCCACTTTTAAACAATATCATTAATACAATTCATACCATTACAACCATAGGTCAAATATGAGATTTCATTAAATGCATACCTGATCATCCGATAGGGTTGAAAAGATATACATATATGAAATATCCATTCCAAAAGACCAAATAATATAAAATTTGTGCATAATCGAAATATACAAAATGATCCATGCATCCGCCCAAGATACTTTACAATAGTTTGAGACAGGGTCTTAATGTCTCCTTATACTGCCATAATTCAAATAAGTGTACTTTATGGCAATATTATAAAATCTCGAGATCAACATAGTTTCAGTTTCATAAATACTCCCACTAACCCAAAACATCAAAAGAATCAATAAGGTCCATATTCAATACATGTCTTTTAAATATTCCTACAGCTAAGCCTTTAGTTAATGGGTCTGCAAGTATACAATCTGTTGAAATATGCTCAATATGAGTAAAATGCTCACGTATCTTCTCTCTCACAAATTGAAATTTCACATCAAAGTGCTTTGTACGGGTAGAGCTTTTATTATTTTGAGAGAAACTAACAGCAGCAATATTGTCGCAATAAATGGTTAAGGGTTTCGAAATGCTTTCAACTAAGCAGAATTCAGAGATAAAATTCCTTAACCATATAGCCTCTTGAGTGGCTTCATAACAAGCGACATACTCTACTTCCATAGTGGAGGTTGTTGTTAAAGATTGTTTGACACTTTTCCACGATACAGCTCCTCCTGCAAGCATAAAGATATATCCAGATGTTAACTTCTTATCATCTGGACAGCCAGCAAAGTCAGAGTCTGAATAGCCTGTACAAATAAGATCATTGGATCTTCTATAGGTCAACATATAATTATTTGTACCCTGTAGGTACCTCATGACTTTCTTGGTTGCTATCCAGTGTCTTTGACCAGGATTACTTAGGTACCTCCCAAGCACACCAATTGCAAAAGCAATATCCGGGCATACATTAGGCTACCAACAACGAAAGCATATGGGACTATACTCATTTTAGATTTCTCATCATCATTTTGAGGATACTGGGTTTTGGAAAATACTTCACCCTTTTGAATGGGCGTAGCACTATGCGAGCATGAAGTCATGTTAAATCTCTTAAGCACTTTGTCTATATATGCACTTTGAGACAAACCAAGCAAACCCCGGGATCTGTCACGATAGATCTCTATGCCAAGAACAAAAGATGCATTTCCAAGATCCTTCATATCAAAATTCTGTGACAGTGCTAATTTTGTCTCGTTCAAAAAATTTATATCATTACTCGGAAGGAGAATGTCGTCAACATATAGCACCAGGATCATAAAATTGTCCGCGCTTATCATATAATAGATGCACTGATCCATTGCATTCTCCTTAAATTCAAGAGAGGACACAATCTCATGAAATTTGAGATACCATTGCCTGAATGCTTGTTTCAAGCCATATATCGACTTATTCAACTTACACATTAAGTGCTCTTTTCCATTCTCTTGGAAACCATTTGGTTATTTCATATAAACTGTCTCTGACAAGTCACCATTAAGGAAGACAGTCTTCACATCCATTTGATGTAGCTCGAGATCAAGATGAGCTACCAAGGCCATTATAACTCGAAATGAGTCTTTGGTTGAGACAGGTGAGAAGGTCTCCTTATAATCAATTCCTTCCTTCTGTGTGTAACCTTTAGCTACTAATCTGGCTTTATATCTTTCAATTTCACCTTTAGCAGTCTGTTTGGTTTTAAAAATCCACTTGCAACCAACTGGTTTACATCTTTCAAGTAGTTCCACCAAATCCCATACATTATTCTTGTACATTGAATTTATTTTGTCCTCCATGGCATGAATCCATTCTGAGGATTTAGAACTTGAAATAGCTTTTGAAAAGTTAATAGGATCAGAATCGTCATTCATATCAAATTCATGTTCTTGCAAATAAATAACATAATCATTTGAAATTGCCTGATGCCGAGTTCTTTGTGATCTTCTCAGGGGAATTTCCTCAATTTCTTCATTTGGTTCATTCACTAATTGGATCAGTTCAATTATGGGTTGGACTGGATCAATTTATGGTTCTATTTGAGATGATTCTTCAGAAGGCACTATTAGAGGAACAACACTATGTTTATCAGGTATTTGGGAAACATTATTTTGTTCTTCTCCTAGGGAGATCTGAAGTGATTTTCTCCCACTGTCCAATTCATCCTCGAAGTAAACAGCACGATCAGATTCAACAACTCTCATTGAATGAGATGGGCAATAAAACCTACTTCCTCTTGAACCAATACAATAGCCAATGAAATACCCACTAATTGTTCTTGCTTCAAGTTTCTTAGTATGTGGGTTATAAGGTCTAATTTCAGCTTTGCATCCCCAAACATGAAAATGTTTCAAGCTAGCTTTCTTACCGTATATCAACTCATATGGGGTCTTTGGTACAGATTTGCTTGGAACTTGATTCATCACATACACAGCTGTTTTCAAGGCATCACCCCATAAAAATTCTGGTAAAGTGTAATGAGTCATTATACATCGTACCATCTCTACGAATGTTCTATTTCTCCGCTCTGCGATTCCATTCTGCTCTGGTGTGCCAGGCATATTATAACTAGCTTCTATTCCACACTCTTGCAAATATTTTGCAGAAGGACCAGGGTTTCTTCCAGTTTCATCATATTTGCCATAAAATTCACCACCTCTGTTTGAGTGTACACATTTTATTTTCTTTCCCAATTTCAATTCAATTGCAACCTTGAACCTTTTGAAGGCTTCTAATGCTTTAAACTTTTCAGAAAGAAGTTCTACCCATCCAAATCTTGAATAATCATCAGTAAAGGTGATAAAATACTTGAAGCCTCCCATTGTATTGGGTGAGATGGGTCCACACACATCGATATGGATTAATTCCAAAATATTCTCTTTCCTGGTCCTCTTCCTTTTTCTAGCTCTAGCTGTTAATTTTCCTTTGATGCAGTCTATACAAATGCTGAAATCTGAGAAGTCAAGATTAGGTAAAACTCCTTCTTTTATCAATCGTTCCATTCTTTCTTTGGAGATATGGCTTAATCTTCTATGTCAAAGTTTTGAAGAAGTTTCATTTAATCTTAGTTTTTTATTTCCAACAACTGAGTTGATGGAATTTTCAAAAGTATTATCTAAATCATTTTTATATAAGCCACTATTCAAAGTACCAGTTCCAACAACACAGGAGTCGTAATATATTTTAAAATTATTATTTCCAAATAAATATGAATATCCATCTTGGTCTAAACAAGTAATAGAAATCAAATTCCTTCTCATGGAAGGCATGAAAATAACATTTTTCAATTCTAAAATATGACTAGTAGACAGATGTAAAGAAACAACTCGTATGTGTTGAACTTGTACTGTATCTCCATTTCCTAATCTTAAAGTTGTTTCACCCTCACTTGGCCTCCTCAGATTTCTCAGCGCCTGCAAGCAATTAGTGACATGGATAGTGGCACCAGTATCCAGCCACCAAGTATTAAAAGGAACTTCAACACTATTAGATTCAAAACAAACTAGAGCTAAAGGGTTACCTTTCTTCTTCTTTTCAAGCCACTTCTTAAATTTGAAGTAGTCTACCCTTTTGTGCCCATACTTCTTGCAGAATTTACAATTTCCTTTGAACATGGCTTTTTTAGGTTTATGATGTTGCTCCCTCATATCATTCTTCTTCCTTTCATGATGGGATTTCCCCTTATTATCCTTCTGGAAGGGCCCATTTACTTGTCCAGAACTCGAACCATGAGAGATGAAGTTTTCCATTTGCATCTTTGTCTTCTTCATATCCTCTTCTGCTTAGGTCACAATGGAAATCATCTCATTAATAGTCCATTCTCCCTTCTGAGTGTTGTAAAATATTTTCAGCACATTAAATTGAGGAGGAAGCGACTCCAGGGCTCGCTAAATCAAGTAACTATCTCATAGATCAACATTCATGCTCTTCAATTGACTGTAATAATGCACTAATTTCATTATATGCTCCCGAACACCACTCACTCCATCATATACAGTCTTCTCCAATAAGGACAGAAAATGTCCTTTTTCAGCTTTATCAAACTTAACATATTTTTCAGCCACTGAATTCAGGAACGTTTTTGCCTTCTGACTATCAGGAATACTTTGCCTAATGGTCTTATCCATAGTGTACTTTATCACCATCAAACAGACTCTATTGGAATGAGTCCATTTTTCATGATGGGCTCTTTGAGCAGGAGTTGACTCCTTATTGATCTCCGGTTCCTCTTCACGTAAAGCTAGATCAAGGTTAGAGACTGCAAGATACAGTCTCAAAGATTCCACCCAGTCCTCATGATTAGTCCCATTTAAAGTTTTCACAGAAGTCAGTTGCATAGGAACAGAAGCTGAGGAAAATTATTAAAATTTATGAAATTAATCATAAATTAACAACATTGCATGTTTGAACAATAATCATGCTTAAAATTTTTCTCTCAAAATATACAACTATTTATAGTGTAATGCTATGATACTTAGTACCGATGGGGCATAAGTATTATAACATAATACAAGAACTATATGCTAAAATCCTAAAACCTAACACTGATAGGGTATTTAAAATTTTAAAAAATTAACATATAATCCTAACACTCATATTATCACCTACAAACTATATTAATACAATTATACCGATAGGGTATAATTTTTATTAATATAGTACTCTCTTAATTTTAATTATTCCAAAATTAAATTATCATAACAGTAATTTAATCAATAATATTACATAAAACAGTACAGAGATTTCATGCAATTAACTCACGATAGGTGAGTATAATTACATAAAATTCAAAGGAAAAATATGAGCAATTATAATATTTGTATAAATTAAAAAAAATTATACTGTTTTATATATATAAGAGCCAAAAATTATACAAAGATTATACAGTAAAAAAATTCAAGCTAAAATTTAATTAATTTAATACCAAAAAAAATAATAATAAAAATATTTTATTTTCAATATATATATATATATATATATATAAGTTTCAAGGTGCAGAAGACGTATAAATATATATATATATATATATATATATATATATATATTATATAAATGTATATATAATTCATGAAACTACAATTAAACTGACCCGTGCAAGAAGAAAGCCAAGTCAGACTATATATATATATGATTCAGCATATATTTGCCTTAAGAAATTAATTTGCACGCCGTACAAGAACTGGAAAAATTCTTATATATATATATATATATATATATATATAACAGGAAGGCAGCACAATAAACGAAATTCACAGGTGGCCTTATATATATATATAAAAAAAATCAAACATCACGCTAAACCAAAACAAGATTCAAGAAAACAATTTCATAGATGTCCAGCATGCATATACATGGCACGAGATTTAGGAATTTCAAACATTGTAAAAACGTAATTGAAAATTCCGAACAGTATGCTTTCCGTACAATTTCATATAAAATTGACAAATTGGGATTTATTAATTCAACAACATATTAATTAAAATAAATAAGAAACAATAAATCTAAAGTAATATTGCCATAATTTTATTTTGATGTATTATGGCCGAAGCATATAAGGAATTCATATTAGATATAATAAAATATCAAAATATAATTTGTACAATTCGACTCATCAATATGGATTTTTGGCTCTGATACTAATTGTAAGAAAAAATTTTTTTAGGATTCACAAAATAATTTAATATTCATACAACCATAAATCCATAAAGAGGAGTACAATAATTGCACAAATGAAATAAAGAGTTTTCGAATTACCTGACTCTCCTGCTGCATCTATAATGTCTGATTGTAGAATTGGTTGGATCACTGCCCACTCTTCCTCAGGTGAGTCTCAGAGAGAATATTTGAAATTACAAACTGCAATTTGATGGGAGACTGCAGCTCACCTTATAAGGAGGTGGATAGGGATCCTAACCCTAACCCTAACCCAACTAGGATTAATTAGCCCATCACAATTAATCTAGAATAGGGTATATGCACACAGTTTAGAGTTTTAATATAACACAAAGTCTTGACATTATTATTATATTAATGACATTGAATTAATTCAATTATATATTAAAATATGTTTAGTTCATTATTTTACAGTTAGTTCCAAACTGCCATTTTTATTTAGTGCCGTAATAAATATTTTTAAACATTGGTTAAAAAAATATTGTAGAAAAGAAATAATACATTAGTTTTTTAACATATAAACTATATTTTTTTAAGTTATCTTACTTGATAACCGATCATATTTAAAGACATTAATTTTATATCTGTAACCTTCTTTGAAAATTGAAATTAAACATCAAGTTATATTATTAATTAACATGGAATGTTTGATTTATCACTTCTATGATTCACATAATTGACATTGTATTACATTCTCCATACCCAAAAAAAAAAAAAACCAATTCCATGCACCCTCTCCAATCTATAGAATGTCTTATGACACTTCCTACGCATTGCTTTCAGCCTAAAATACATCTAGAATCCCCAAAATAACAATATTACAACTTTATAATACATACAAATGTCATATTGGATCAAAAACAATTTTTATTTTATCTTAACTATAGTGTACAATCTCAAATTCAGTATATACAATTCATAACACATAGAATAGCCCTATTTTTCCCCTACATTAGTTCCATACAATTTAGATATAGGATTAAGGAATACCTAATGATTTGTATTGCTAATGTCAAATGTTCGAAGCATTTTCAAATTGTAAGAGAATAAAGTAAGAAAAAAATTGAGTGTTGCAACAACTATAAATGAAAGGTTTATCATAGTGAAAGAAAAATTATTTTCTAATTTGTCATGGATATCTTTTTATCTAAATATGTTTAATTCATTGTTCATGTGCATATCTCAAATGGAACTTGTATTATCCAAATATTTTAACATACTATATAAACTAAGAATCAAGAAATTGTATATATAAGTATAATTGAAAAAGAGAGAGAGAGAGAGAGATTGAGTTTCAAAAAACATAACACAAAATCTAAGGAAGTTCTTATGTTTACGTTATATGTTTTTCCAATGAACACACAACTCTGCAAATTTACCAATAGCCTAAAAGGTCTTTAATATTGCAAAATTGTTGGTGCACATAAACAAAAAATCTTCAAGAGAATCATCTTAAGGTTAGAATGTGAGCATACTTTAGTAAAGAGATAATTATTATAAAGTTAGAAGAATTTTGTGATGAAATTTATAAATGGCATCGTGGCTTCACATTATTAATTTTCAACTCTCGCTTTATGTTTTGAATTATTTGAATATTAAATGTCAATTCCTAATAAAAAAATTGATGTGTATAGTAGAATGTTGTTATTAAGCTATAGAGGCTTAACATTAATTTTTAATAACAATTGACAATGTAAACAAAAATATTTTATTTAAAAATATCTCATATAACTATATGAATACAAATAGCAATAACAACAATAGATATAAAAAGACTTTAAATGAATAATTTAACAAATAATAACAAATACAATAGCAATAAATGCAAAATTTTCATAAAGTAAAACATTTTTCTTATAACGATACAAACACTAACAAATTGAATAATTTAACAAATTATAAGAAAATAATGAATAACATACTTTAAATGAAAAGAAAAAGTGGAATATTTTTTTTTTTGTAATTCCTCGATATTGCTTGAGGCAAGTTTTTGAGTTATGATTTGGGTAGCAAATTGAAATTTCTCATCAATTTTATCATCTTTGTATTTTTTTTTCAAAGTGTGATACTATTTGAGGGTGTTTGAGTTTGATAATATAAATGATTGCAAATTGATGATAAATTATAGTTAGGAAAAATAGCATAAAAAATCTTGCATTGTACTCAAGCTTACCAATGCAAGATTGGAGATGTTTCTTTTTCTCATAACAATATATTTTTGCTTTGCAATCTATCAAAGTTTGATATAACAAATTATTATCTATTAACCTTGAGGCTTGATTGATTGTTTACTTTAAATGTCTGAGTGTTCTTGTATTTCAATGTGAGAATGGTGCTACTTGCATTATGTATATCAAAATATGACACTACATGTAGAACAATCAACATGTCGATTCTTGCACTAAAACATATGAATAGTTAGACACTCATTACAAATAAAGCAATCAAGCACTAAAAGGAAAACTATCTTAACACCTATTTCAAATAGGTAAGGAGAGCCCTATTTATAAGTTAAAAGCAAATCAGTGATAAACCATTACAAGGTGTGAATTGTTGATAAACTGTCATGACATGCAAATTGTTGATAAGCCATCGTGACATGAAAATGAATGATTATGACAATTGAAATGAATTACCAGACTTTAGACATTGGTTTTTAATAAAAATTTAATGTCATATACCATCTTTTATATGTCGGTTGTTAATAAACCAACATCATATACCACTACCCTATAAGATGTTAACCTTAGTAAATGCTTATTGCCACTATTTGTTAGAGTTAGGTGGGGGTACTGTACCTCAATACATCGGTTTAGTCAAATAAATGACATGTTACCATCCAATTATAACCACGTCAATTTTATAGGAAATAGTCAATGTGGTTTGGTTATTTCTTTTTTTTTCCCCTACTTCTACATCCTTACATTTGTCTAAAAACATATATAATAATAAATCATTATTCTAACAACATTATCAAAGTTAACTAATGAACATCATACAATAACATTAAAATTAATTATGCATTTGATCATAGGATTTTAAAGAAAAGTGGTAATGAATGTCTATATGAAACCCATAAAGCAATATCTTCCCTTAACTTTCATATCTATGAAAGTCATAATAAAGCATGCCTTTATACAAATAATGTAAGACTTGCAAATAAAATTTTCTTATTATCAAACACTGGTATATCTACTCTTTCTTAATATAAGTGTACCCTCATATAAATGATGCTAAACTTACAAATAATTGCATTTAGGAGCTACAACTTGCAACATTGATCTTTTATTGTCTTATTAAGCCACATAAATAAAATGGAATAAAAAATAAATTATTAAGTGAAACCCAAAATGAAAAGTGGAAAAGAATATAATATCTAAATGTAATTTATATGTGGTACATGACATTCTACATCGATTACTAATTAAAAAATTGATATTTTAAATAAACGGCATCATTCAACTATAGAATTCCAAACATCATTTATTATATTGGAAAATATTAACTAGAGGTTTATTACATGTTAAATGTTAGTTATAATAAAAAAACTATCGTTACCTAGAAGACATTGGTTGTATTAAATAACTAATATCCTTTCTCTCATATATTTTTAATGAACTTGTATACTGCATTAAGTTTTAGAAAATTACTTTGGGTATTGCAAAGCAAAGTGACCATTCTATAAACTATTCAAAAGATGGACAAATATGAGAAAATCTAAAAGTTACATAAACAAGATGAAAGGTTATTCTATTTTAAAGGATATTAATTTTCATAAATTCAAAGAAAAATAAGCTTAGTTTCAAAATTAATAAAGAATTTTTAATCAATTTTATTAATTATCATAAATTTAAGATAAGCTATATGTTTTTTAGCATATTTTTCTTAATAGGATACAAATATCAACACATTGAATATGACTATACAAAAATATAAGAAAAAAGAGATCGATATAAGAAAATTTATTTTGTAATTTTGTTCATCTTTATATATCATTATATCAACAAATACAAATGTAGAATAATATTATAAAATGAAAAAAAGAGGACATTATTCTTCTACTATCATTACGAAACTTAGTGCTAATTCTTATAGCCATATATCAAAATTTTCATATAGGAAAATTATAGATCTAGATAATATATTTACCTTCATTACCTATGGTAGCCTATGTTTGAAGCGGAGGAGCATAGCTCCCACTCCATCTCAACTAACAATTTAGAAATGATAATGGATAAAGTAGCAATAATTAGATTTTATGACATCTTTAAAAATGTTAGATAAGATAGAGGGATAGTTATGTTCTTCCTTCTCAACATAGGCATCATCAAGATATTTTAAATGGAGAGTAAATGTGAAATATGTTGTCAATAAAAAAAATTATGGATGTTGATTATTAATTTAAAACCAACATCTTAGACTTGCTCCATTATAATTAAGTGCTAGTTCATTACCCAAGGAAACTTTTTAAATGCCTTTACACATCAGTTAAAAGAAAATTCGTGTAATATTATCTTCTTCCTATGCAATCTTTTTAAGTGCCTTTTGAAAAATGATTTCCTCAATTAACCTTTGTCTTAAGTTTCTATTTAATTTTCTAAAAATGTCATCAATTTACTATAGACATCCATTTGTTTGAATTGTCATCTTATTTATCTTGATAATTTTAAAAATATTATCATGTTTATATAGACTTTGGTGTACCCTATGACCAATGTCTATCGATTGACATAGGATCATAATTCTGTAGTAGTGTTATATATTTACCAAGTAAGCAAGAATTGCCCCTAACTCGTATCCTACTTTGTTAAAATATTTTGTCTTCAATATTCTTACATTTAGCTCATGCAATTTGGATGCTAACATAGTGATTAAATAATTTTTTAGTATTTTTTCTTAGTTTTTGTTTCTACTAATGCCAATAATTTTCAATTAGATCATCACTAATTGATCCACTATTAATTTAGTCTTAATAGGCATCTATGTAGACACAATCCAATACTAGAAGGTTTCTATCTAGTTAAACACATCAAAGGCTTATCATGTTAAACATGATTCATGCTTATCTGAGCCTATAAATGGTTAAGACGCACTTATTTGAACTCAACTAATATCTTATATTATTACTTTGCCAAAACAAGCACTGGCTTAGGGATCAAAGTGTGCAATTGTCATATATATACCTAACTACCTATTTGTTTCTTTATACAGTATTTCAACCAATTGAGCATCCTTTATAGATTAACTAACAAATTGAAAACTTATCACTTTCCTTGGAAATGCTCTTATAACACTTATATGTTTAATTTATTTGATCGTTTAATTGGTGATTCTTGATGGATTCCACCAATTGAAAAAGAGGGGACTATAGTGCACCATTAAAAAATTGGTCACTAGTGCATTAGGACATAAACGAATGAGATTTGTTGAGAAGATGGAAATGGGAAGGGAAATATGAACTAGAATAATTATGAATTAACCCCAAGAAAATCATGAATTATAAAAGTGGAATTAAACCTTGTTAGGACTATAGTGCAATCGACATGAAGAATTAGGGAAATTGAAATAAGGAACACCATGAAAGCTACTTAAAGAATTATGCTTAATAAAATTATTAGTAGCATTATTTCAAAAGTTGTTACTCAGAAGAAATCTCAGAGTCATAAGCATGAATCACTTAATCAGGCTTTCAAAACTTTCTTCTTATATGGAAAAATGTATAAGATTTGTGTGGAAATGAAAATTGGTATTTTCCTTTTCAAGTGAGACTGTATCTTCTTATATGTTTGATGATCAAGCCTGTTCTCAAATCTCTAGCTTACCTTTTCAAGTGAGATGAAAAATGGTATTATCGTTAGCTGAATATGTTTAAACTTTTGTTAAGATAGAGGTACACAAGTCTATTGATTTTACTAAAGAAATAAAATTGATTACAGGTGTTGTTAAAAATGGTGGAATTTCAAGGATACTTCTTGTCTTTCTTCTTCATATGATGTTAATAATGTGAACTTCTGATGGCACTACTTGTTAATCTTTGATACATGATGAAATGCAAAAACCCTAATGGAAATTTGGCTCCCTATCCTCCATTATTGTAAGAAACTACCATTCTACATGGTTTTCATTCTCCCATGGCCACCTTACCCTTGTCACTAATAGCCTTTTGCCATCAATTGTCTGTCCTTTCTCCTTACTTGAATTTGCATAAAGCTTTGTCTTATAGATGTTATTTTGAAGATAAAATGACTAATATGAAACTAAACAAACTTGTAAATAGAAATCCTTTAAAATCGATTATTTTTTGTATGACTAAATATTTACCATTGATTTAATGGTGCACTAGCATGCCACTTCTTAAATGGTGTACCATAATCTCTCTATTAACAAAAGAAAGAACTTGTAGTTAGGAGCAAGAGTAAGGCAATCATATGATTTGTTATTTGTTAAGGGCAAACATAACCACTATAATTATTAAAATCCAACATGATATTAAAGCAATTGAAGGCTTAATTCAATTGGCAGGTCATTAATTCAACCATTTATAATAAAAAATATAAAAAATATATATTTATAAAATAATAAAATATGCATTCAATAAATATAATAATGAATTCATATTATGATTTACTAAACATGATAATAGAAAGGAAATACTTAAGGTTTTACAAAATTTCAAAGTGAAATAAATTAGGATTTTTTTTAAAGTTAACCGTTCAATATAATATTATTGTTTAACTAGGTTGACTAAAACTACCAGTTAAATTAAATTTTTATTGTTTATATGCAAAAGTGTTGGGATAGTGTAATCTAGATCAACTAGTTTGGTTTATTGATTAGACCGATTAGTTTGGTTTATGTTTAATAACTAGGGATTCAACTATTCAAATAGACAACTATTTTTCTTTAGTAATTTGGTTGTTCAATGATATCTATGATGGATTTCTTCTTTAATTTTGTGAATTTATTTCATAGTATCTCTCATTTCCTTTTGGAAATAGGATTTAGAGAAAGCATTTTATTTTTTAATGATATTTAAAATATTGTATCATAAAAATATTTATTTGAATTATTGTTATAAGTAATTTTAAAATATTAAATATTGTAAATAAAAATTTAAAATTTAAAATTTCACTTGAATGAATGAAATTAGAAATTTGTTTGCTTCCTTGACTTCACGCTATACTTGTAATGAATCATTGTCTAACCCTAATTCTTCTTATATATCTCACTTAAGGATGGCAAAATTTTATAGTAAATGGTAGCTCCATGGATTTTTCCCTTGATGGGGTGTAGACATGTAAGAAAATTTGCCTTGCAAAGCAAGGCATGGAATAGGTTTTGCATGTGGAGCAAGTTATGAGCAGATATAGTATTAACTTAATTTGCCCATAAAACCTTGTATTTTTAATATTACATTTTTATCCTTATACTTGATACACATATATATATATATTATATGGACATTTTAGTAATTTAACAATTGAAAATAATTTTTTATAATGTTATTTGTAGTTTTTTGATTTAATTATTATATGTAAACTGAAAATAAGAGAAAAGAATGTAAATAAAAAAAAAAGGTTAATGCTTTACCGATTTCTTTAACAACCCAATCATAGAAAGGAGAAGGAAACCACCACCAAACCAAAAATAGCACAATTATTATTGTCTTGCTATGGATTTTGATGGAACAATAATATTACATCATTGTCCAAACAAGCTATAACACCTAGTCATTGGATTGCAACATAATGCCATCGAAAAGAGTTATTCATAATTCAAAAGAACTAGGACACCATTAAAAGGAGCACCAACATTGTCCAAAGGAGTTATGGTGCCATCAGAATAGGAAGGAGCTATTTTGCTGTAGTCATCTTGTCTTGTTGCAGTAGCCATCTAAAAAAGCTTAAAGAAAGGATTTTTTGAAGTTGTTCTGCTTATTGCTTTACTTTACTATATTCTGTGTTACTGTGTTACTATGCATCTTCATTTTCTCATTCTATATAAATCCATATTGTTCTATCCAATTGTTGTGTTTTATTTGGTATTTTGTTGCAGTTTGATGGTTTGCTAGTTCTATTTGGTACTATTCCATTTTTCTTATTATTAGCATTATCTATGTAAGAGTAGGATTTACATTGTCTAATAGTAATTGCTAATTTGCTCTCTATAAAAGACCCCAATGACATACATTGATGCATCTTATTGAGATCTATCCCATCACCATTATCTACAATAGAATTAATAATAGAAAAATACCACATTAGAATGCAAGAAAAAGTAACATGACTTAAAATATAAGGGGAATTGTAAAATTTTTTAGAGGTCGAGGAGCAAATAAGAAAAAAAAACCTTTAATTAATAGCATCCTAGTACCATCTTTCTTATTTACAAGAATATCTACATTAACATATGCATGGAGATGCAAATTTGTATTTACTTGATATTAGATAAAAAATTTACTTACTTGATAGTTAAATTCAACACTTAGTAGACATGATATAATGCTTATTGTAGGCTTAAATATTTATACCACAAGGGTAGGTAATATCTAATAAGAATTATGGTTGTTTGATCTTTTATAACTAGAATGTCTTCAAGAAATCAACCTTACACTCCTGTTGGAAGCAATCAAATCCAACCAAAAGTATCTCTTACCATTGTTGATTTTAAACTAGAAATGTCACATGAATCAAAATCCATTGCTATTGATAAAGATAATGTAGAAAATCTAGAAGGATCCACCAGCCCAAACAAAGATGGATTAAAATCAAAAGCTTGGGAGCATTTTCATAGAAAAAATATAAATAGGCAATGGAAAGTAATTTGTAAACATTGCCAAAAAAAAAAGCTCAGAGGTAAGATAAGAGTGGGTACATCAAATTTAGATGGTCATATTTGAAGATATCCCCTTTGAAGAGTGAGAATACCAAATAATCCATAATTAGAACTGTGCTTAAATCAAGTTCTAGTGAGTTATAGGTGAATCAATTATGGTTAAAAACTATATAATTAACCAAAAGGTTGCTAGAAAAAAAATTTGCTGCAATGATCATCTTACATGAGTATCCATTTTCAATAATTGATCATATTAGTTTTAAAGGATTTACCTCTTGCCTTCAACCTTTGTTTAGATCAATTTCTTGCAACACAATCAAGAGTGACATTTTAAAGATTCATGAGAGTGAGAAAACAAAGACCATGTGTATGCTAGCAAAGTTTCATAGTTAAATTGCAATTACTACTGACATATGGACTTCCAGCAATCAAAACAAAGGTTATATGACAATCACCACACACACTATATTGATGATTCCTAGTGCTTGCAAAGTTGAATTGTGAGGTAATCACTAACCTATAATAATGATAGCTTTTATTATATATATTTTTATTTTAGAAATTTATTCATGTATGTCATATATCCCTTAGGTTCATTTATGTGCTTGCACCACATACTATTGAGATTCTTTATGATGTTTTGGTAAAGTGTTTGTCAAATTGGAATTTGGATGGAAAATTATCAAGTATCACTATTGATAATTGCAACACTAATGATGCAAAAGCTTAGTTAATGTTTGTAAAGATTCCTTTATCTTTATTTATTTTAGGTAAGTTATTATTTCATATGCAATATTATGCTTCACTACAACAAAAAGCAGCAACAACGACGACACTGTTAGTGGTGACAAAATTTCGATCGTCGGTAAAGGTATTTCCAGCGACTGTTGTCGTCGGTAAAAATGGAAAATCCTTTCAGAAGGATCAGGATTGGCGGGCGGGAAGAAATAGGCTTTTAGCGACGACTTAAAAAAATTTGGGCGGGACAATTTGGATCTCAGGCGGGAAATTTTGACTTTCAACGACGACAGTGTCATCGCTGAAGGGTGCACAATCAGCGACGACAACATCATTGCAGAAGGCCTAAAAATTTTTAAAAAAAAAATTTGTCCTTCAGCGACGACTTTGTCGTCGCTGAAGGGTGGATCATCAGCGACGACAGAGTCATCACTGAAAGTCTCCCATTTTCAGCGACGACACTGTCGTCGCTAAAAGCCTTGTGCGAATTTCAAGACAAGGCTTTAGCGACGACATTATCGTCGGTGAAGGCCGAACTTTCAGTGACGACATTACTTTCAGCGATGACAATGTCATCGCTGAAAAAAATTCAGTCGTCGCTGAAAGCTTCAGCGACAACCGAATTTTTTGTGTCATTGCTAAAAGCAACCGGAGGCTATTTATTCCCCGCGCCTCCTCCCTCCTCATTTGCATGTTTGAAATTTCTGGACCTGAGGTAAGTTCCTGAATTCTCTCTCTCTTTTAATTTTTTTTAATTTTAGTATATTTATTTTTTATATCTGTTGATATGTATTAATTTTGTATGTTATATCTTTTAATTTGTTAGTTATTATTAGCACTTAGCTTAGTCCACAGAGAGTATTCAGAGTTGATCAGTAGATTTTTACCATTGAGGTATGTAAATAAAAAAATATAATTTTTTTTGTGTACTAATATATTTAATTTACTAAAATAGTTTACAATGAATTAATGGAATTGATAGTATGTTTAATTTAATATGAAATTTTGTATTATTTAATTTTGCATATTGTAAATTTTAAATTTATTTATGTAAATTTAACTTAGCATTAATTTTATAAATATAAATTTGATTATTATTATGCATCCCTCAATTTACAATTTTGAAGTATACAATATATGTGTAGATTATTCATTTAGAATAATGTAAGATAAAATAGTTATGATATTTTATTCACAAAATTTAAAATTTGTGATGCAATTTAAGAAACTTCAAACTTACTAGATTTGATGAAATAATGTAAGATAGAAAATTAGAATAAATATATTAATCTATCTTAGAAAATAAGAGATTACGATAATATAATCTCTTTTTTAATTGAGATTGAAACTTAACAATTCAAATTGTATTATTTACACCACATACTAAGAAAAATTCAATTAAACTAGAGGCTACATAAAAATAAAATCCTAACAATCCAAATTATAATATTTACATTACATAAAAATTAAAAATTTCAAAACACTAGGAAGTTCGCATGAAAATCACCCCCTCTTGGATAAAACAACATTTACTTAAACAAAGAAGCTGAATTGTGCATCTTATAAATAATATACACCTTATAAAACTAAACTTACTTAAATTTATAACTAGGAAGTCCGTACACAAAATCTAAAATTTATGATGCAATTTAGGAAACTTCAAACTTATTAGATTCGATGAAATAATGTAAGATAGAAAATTAGAATAAATATATAAATCTATCTTAGAAAATAAGAGATTAAAATAATATAATCTCTTTTTTAATTGAGATTGAAACTTAACAATTCAAATTGTATTATTTACACCACATACTAAGAAAAATTCAATTAAACTAGAGACTACATAAAAATAAAACCCTAACAATCCAAATTATGATATTTACATTACATAAAAATTAAAAATTTCAAAACACTAGGACGTTCGCATGAAAATCACCCCCTCTTGGATAAAACAACATTTACTTAAATAAAGAAGCTGAATTGTGCATCTTATAAATAATATACACCTTATAAAACTAAATTTACTTAAATTTACAACTAGGAAGTCCGTATTCATAGTATACACCTCTCTATAAAGAAACTGAATTGTGCACCTTATCAATATAGTAAAGTAGATTATACTTTTGAATTCCCACAAGCTTATTGTGAAACATAACAGTTGTTATGAATATTTAGAAAAATCAATAATCTATATAATAAGTTACGTAAATAACAGTATTGACACTTAAACAACGATACTCATAAAATGTTGTATCGTTAATTTTAATTATTGTAAATATATTTTTAAAATAGAACTGCATTTGCATTTAAATTATAAGCTTAGACCCGTTCAAGGGTTGGATGTTTTCTGAACATCAATCAACCCTTGAATTGTCCTGAAAAGTTGGACAGTTTGGGATATTATCATGTAGTTATTATTAACAATTTATCGGGCTCTTGTTTGATATTGTGGAAATATCTTAGCATCCTAACTGTTCTCCGGGTATAAACTATACACGTGTATAGTTTAGGCACTTGGAGAACCATAGGGAGATGCTGCCGAAATTTCTGCACGAGTCAATCGATGAGCGTGGATAAATTGAAAAAAATAATAACTATAGAAATATCTCGAATGGGATAGGATCCTACCCTTCAAAATTGGAGTGATACGGTGCATTTAGGGTGACTGTCAAATATTAATCAACATACTTTATTTCACCTACAGCAATTTCCTTCCTGTTCAGTGATACAATGTCTGTCGATAAAAGTTGGATACATCTACCAAATCGATTGTCAGATGAGTATTGGAATGGTGTAGTAAGATTTGTTCAAAGAGCCAAAAACTTTGCCGATGAAAGGGGTATGGTAAGATGTCCATGCAAAAAGTGTGTGAATTTAATATTCCAGACATTACTAGCATTGGAGGCGCATATTATAGATAATGGATTTCATCCATTATACATAAATTGGGTACACCATGGTGAAGCAGATGTTTCGACTTCTAGAGGAACTAGTGAGATATCTCCTAACAATAGAGATAAGCTGGCAGATATTGTACATGATTTCATTGGCCCTGAGGCAATTGAAGTTAATTTTCACAATGACAAGTACAGGGGTGAGAATGCGACTGACGAAAATATTGGAACAAAATATAGTAACTGTGATAACCTATTCGAGCAAGTAGAAACAGAGTTGTATCCAGGTTGCACAGCATTTTCAGCATTGAACTTCTTGGTCAAACTTATGCATTTGAAGGTTCTACATAAGTGGACAAACAAGTCATTTGATGCTCTTCTTCGATTATTAAAAGAGGCACTTCCAAACGATAATAAATTGCCTGAATCGTACTATGGTGTAAGGAAATGGCTCAACAAGTTAGGGTTGGGGTATGAATCAATCCATGTATGCAAACATGATTGCGCACTTTTTTGGAAAGATCATGCTTCTAAAGATAATTGTCCAATTTGTGGGGAGAGTCGATGGGTAAATAAAACTACAAAAGGAAAGAAGGTGTCCCAAAAAGTGGTTCGATATTTTCCTTTAACTCCTCGACTACAACGTCTATATCGGTCGAGACATACTGCAAAAAACATGATATGGCATCACACTGGAAAATCAAAAGAAGGGGGGGTAATGCGACATCCCGTGGATGGAAAAGCTTGGCAAGTGTTCGATAAGAGGTATCCTAATTTCTCCGCTGACCCACGAAATATCAGGTTGGGTTTAAGTGCAGATGGATTTAATCCTTTTGGTGATAGGAACCTATCTTATAGCATATGGCCAGTGGTTATGACTACTTACAACTTGCCACCATGGATATGCATGAACCAATCTTTTTTCATGTTGACCCTATTAATCCCAGGGCCGCAATCGCCAGGTAAAGATATCGACGTGTTCTTACAGCCGGTCGTAGAAGAGTTGAGGGATCTCTGGGAGAGAGGAGTTGAAACTCGAGATGCAAATACAAATACGGTGTTCAATATGCGGGCAGCATTGCTCTGGACTATTAATGATTTTCCTGCTCGAAGTAGTCTATCCGGGTGGAGCGGGCAAGGATACAAAGCATGTCCTACATGTAACTCGGATACTCCGTCAATTCGAGTTAGAGGAAAAATAGCTTACGTTGGTCATCGTCGTTGGCTTCCAAGAAGTCAAACATGGAGAAATAGGAAGGAATTCAATGGAAGGTCGGAGAGGAGACCTCCTCCTCGGCCTCTTACCAATAATGTTATCATGGAACAGTTGGCCAAAGTGCCACAGAGACTTCCAGGAAAACATGCTAAATTTGGTGGTGTAAAGCGAAAGAGAGGTGCCGACGAACTTAATTGGAGCAAGAGAAGTATATTTTTTAATCTTCCTTATTGGCCAACAATGAACTTAAGGCATAACATTGATGTCATGCATGTTGAGAAAAATGTATGTGATAGCATCTTGGGTACATTATTGGAGATTGAGCACAAAACAAAGGATACAGACAACGCAAGACGAGATTTGGCAGACATGAAGATAAGGCCTAACTTGCATCTGTATGAGCAGAGGGGTCAACTTTTCAAGCCGCATGCTAGATATACACTTAACCAAGAAGAGCGAAAATGATTTTGCCAGTATATAAAGAATGTGAAATTTCCAGATGGGTTTGCTGGGAGTCTTAGTAAGAACGTCATAGATCGTGACCTGAAGTTAAAAAGGATGAAATCACATGATTGTCATGTTATTATGTAAAGACTGTTAGGACCAAGTGTCCGGGCTTTTTTGCCAAAGGAATTATCATATCCACTTGTCGAGTTATGCAATTTCTTTAATCAAATATGTGCTAGAACTCTGAACAGGGAGGATATTCTGCAAGCCAAACAAGACATTATCATAATTTTGTGCAAGCTTGAGAGGATATACCCCCCAGCATTTTTTGACATAATGGTTCACTTGGTGATGCATCTGCTAGACGAAGCATTGGAAGGAGGACCTGTTCATTTTCGGTGGATGTACCCATATGAGAGGTATATAAAAAAGTTAAAGGATTATGTTCGAAATCGTGCTCGACCGGAGGGTTCAATTGCAGAAGGATATATTGTTGATGAGGCATTAACGTTTTTCTCCATGTATTTGGAAGGAGTCGAAACTAGATTCAACCGCTCTGATAGAAATCAGGATGTAACACCTAGTCAAACAAGAAGGACATTGTCGGTGTTCCGGTCCCAATGTCGACCGATAGGGAAGAAGATTATTTCTCATTTCGATAGAAAGGACTGGGATATTGTAGTTTGGTACATCTTGAATAATTGTACTGAGATTGAAAAATATCTCCAGTGAGTATCTTAAACTTCAGTTGTGTTCTTCTCCCTTTTGTGATTATAATAGACTAAGATTGTTATGTTCTACAGTGAGCATCGATTGGAACTCGAATGAAGTGGTGCTGAAGATATTGATAACTTACAGAGAACCAAATTTCCCTCGTGGTTTTACTCGAAGGTAAGGATTTTTTTCTTCCCAAATCCATTGAACGGATATCTTAAATATTGTTCATTTCTCTTGTTGATATTTTAATTTAATTCTTGGAATAATTGCTACCTTTGTAGATGTACTATTTACATAGGAATGGTTCCCTAGAGGCCACCGAAGGGTTATTATCATTAGCGTCCGGTCCCAGTTTCACTAACATGGTGTACTCTGCGTGTATTGTAAATGGAGTACGCTTTGTAGTCAAAGCTCAGGATGAGAAGCATAAAACACAAAATAGTGGCATTTCTGTTCCGGGGATTGATGGTAACATGTTTTATAGTGTATTGGAAGAAATAATTGAGTTGACTTATTTAAATAAGTACAATGTAACTTTATTTAAATGCAAGTGGTATGACACTAATCCTACAAAGAAGAAACTTTATACTGATAAGAATATCACAAGTATCTCCATCAATGGACAATGGTACAAGGATGATCCTTACATACTTGCTACTCAAGCAAAACAAGTGTTTTACACTGAGGATCTCCTTAATGGACCAAATTGGAGGGTCATCCATAATATGGTGCATCGCGATATATGGGATCTACCCAGTGATAGAGATAATGCACAAGACCTGTTATTTCTGCAGGATAGTAACTCGTCCAGCTTCAACCTCACAGTTGATCTGGGAGATTTCGATCTAGTACACCTAGGTAATGAAAGAAATAGTCCTTCAATCATTCCAACGTACAGGAATGTTGGATGTGGTGCTCATGGAGAAGACACCTTCATCGATGATGACGAGAGCCTTGAAGACGAAACAATTGATGATTATATGGATGAGGAGCCCACACAATCTAATAATGGGGAAGAATCCGATGACCATCAGTCTGTTAGGTTCACCAACATTGATTCTGACTAGGGATAAAATAACATATTCAAACTACAACTCATAATTATATAAGCATGATTATTAAAATAATAAATGTGATTGTAAAAAGTTGAACCATTTCATCATTCAACTGGACATTGAGTTATTTCTAATTACTTATATGATGTGTATTATTTAAGTTATGGCGGATGTCGAGGCACGATACCACGGAGGTGACGCTGGAGGCGATCCACCGGAGCGACCCACCCATATTCCATCTCAGTGTCAGGGCTTATGTATTTGTTATTAATTGTGCATACCTAAGTTTGATTAAATATTATGTTTATTTTGTTAATATTTTTCTTTATTAAATGAAGTAGCACCTGCTAAAAAGAGGGGATCAAATAGGTCCCTAAGACTGCACGAGAAGATAGGCAGAGGTGGAGGCAAACCGGTGCCTGTACAGTTTGATACGACTGGTACATGGCATGCGGTTGGTGAGAATGCCAGTCATCTCCCTCGTGATATTGGCAGCATGATTCGCGCCCACGTGCCGCCCTATTATAAGTCTTGGCAGGCTGTACCTCAGGAGATCCGAGACAGAGTTGTCCAGGAGGTTTGCGTAAGTATCCATTTCCTTCTGAATTAATATTTTTGAGACTGAAATATCTAAATATATGACTCATAAATTTATTAAATGTCTTTTAATGCAGTCCCATTTTGAGTTCCAGGGCATCTCTGAGGGTGATCGGGATAGAGCGCTCTCTAGTTTGATGCGGACTGCTGCGACCTGTACAGAGATTGGAAGTACAGGTTGAATAAGTATTTCTTAGAGCATGGAAGTGATCGATAGCAGGAGTATGACTTGGATCAAGCTCGACGTTGTGTGCCTCGATCTGTCTCATCGCAGATATGGCAGAGGTGTGTGGACTTCTTTGATAGTGACGAGTACAGGGTAAGTATGATATTTTATGGTATTATGTCAGTATTTCATAATTAGTAAATTGTGAACATAAAAATTTAACTTTTTCCTCTTAATTTGCAGGAGTTGTCTGCAAGAAATACAAATAATAGAGCACAAAAGGTCATGAATGACCGACATGGGTCAAAGTCTATTGTTGCACATCGCTTTGATAAGGTAATTTAATTTTTTTGTATCTTTTTTAAATATATCCACTTGTTAAATAGCATTGCTACCCTTCATCCTTTTTTTTTGTTACAAAATTTGAACAGAGAAACAGAGATACTGGTGAGCTGCAGTCGGTGCCCGATAACTTTAGAGACCGACACACATACAGGTCGAGGGAGTGGGTACATCCGATCCCTCGGGGGTAACATGTAAGTTATTTGAATTTCATATTTTAAATAAAATTTTATAAATATATCTTCTAAGATAGATTTCTTATTACTTTTTTTTAATAATTTAAGGTGAGGATGATTGAGCTCATGACTCAGCATGTACAGTCTAGTGTATCATCCACTAGCTTGCCAACGACTCCTATATAGTTAGATAAGGCTACCATCGCCGATGAGGTGCTTGGCACTCGTCGAGGGTACAAGAAGGCTATTAGGCGTGTACTTGCTGGTCAGACTTATCGTTTGATGGGGACCACCAGCACGGGGACGAGCTCACAGACTGTGTCTCAGGTCGGTGAGTTGCAGGAGCAGTTACACCAGAGTCGGAAGCAGGTTGAGCAGAGCCAGTGATTGATTCAAGAGCAGCAGCAGCGGCTTGATCAGCAGCAAGAGATAATGCAGCAACAGCAGCAGATGCAGCAACAGCTTGGGACTTATCTTACTGAGATGAGCTCGGTCCTTAGACAGCAGGGTATCATCCTACCGCCACTTCCATTTGCTGCTGCTACACTGTCTGGGCCGAGTAGATTTGCGCCGGCACCTACCGCTCAGCCGCCACTGTCAGTTTATCATCCTCGTAGTCAGGATGATGATGATGATGATGACGACGACGACAATTATGGTGCACTGTGATATTTACACCTCCCTACTTCCCCGTAGTATATTTTGTTTATGTATCTTTATATTTTTTATATGTGCACATTTACATAGATGATATATATATATTAGTTTATTCATATAAAAATTATTTTTACCATTGCTTTATGAGTATTAATTTTTTATGTTAGATCAAATTGTTAAACATTATTAATAATACTATTGATATATTATAATTGTATAATTTATACTAAATTAAATTTAAAAAATTATTAAACGATTCAAGTTAATTAAAATAAAGAATATATCATTTGAAATATACGACAATTTAATTTTTAAAATTTTAAAAAAAAATTTAAGAAATTTTCAGCGGCGACAATTGTCGTCGTTATAAGTTAGAAGTCATCGCTGAAAGTCCGACCTTCAGCGACGGCGACGACTATTGTCGTCGCTGAAAGCCCGACCTTCAGCGATGACATCAATCGTCGCTGAAAGTCGGCATTTCAGTGACGACTTCTAACCTATAGCGACGACAATTGTTGCCGCTAAAAATTAAATTTCAAAATTTTTTGAATTTTGAAATTATTTTCTGCGACAACAAAGTCGTCGCAAAAGGCCTGACTTTTAGCGATGACAAGTTGTCGTCGCTATTGACCTTTTCAGGCACAAACCTACGCCGATGACATTTTTAACGACGACTTTTTCTTTTGCGACGACCGAAAAGTTTTTAGTGACGACAAATGTCGCCGCTAAAAGTCTTTTTTGTTGTAGTGACCTGATCAAATATTTTTGGACCCACTTTTGATGAATGCTAATTTATTTGTTTCAAAGGCAATCCAAATGTTGTATCAATGGATAGCTATTGACCTTGCTATCTTTTATCCATACCACTTGTTGCTGCTCATAGCTCTCTTGTTAAATGATTTTTACTTGTGTTTTTCGAGTCAAAATTTTAATATTGGCCTTTTACTTCTGCAACTGAGTTGCTTAAATCTGTGCCATTGTTGTTTCATTCCATAATCTAACACGCAGAGCATTGATATAATCTTTCTATTTGTATAGCTACTTTAGGGAGCTAACCAGCTCTGTACTTGGAGTTTGAGAAAACTGGTAAGAAGACAATTGGAACAAAAGCAAGCCTGCTTATCAAGTCATTAGGTAAGTAACTATGCTTTCCCTATGATATTTGGGTCTGGCTGCATGGTATAAACAATAGTAGTATTTATTAATTTCTATGCACATAGTAACATAGATAAATCTATAAATATAAACAATAGTAGTATTTATTAATTTCTATGCACATAGTAACATAGATAAATCTAGAAACATTGATAATTGACTGAAGCCTGAATTATTATATGTTTCTTAATGACCAATTAAGTCAGTATTATTGTGTTCCTTAACAAATTGAGATTTAATATCACACGAAGCCAAATACTTATCTTTTTGTGTAATTATGATTACTTAATTACTACCTAATGAAAACGTGATTTCCATGCCCTTTTCTCATACATGTGGTTCTTTTTAATGCAATTATAGTGAAAGTTAATTTTCATCAAAGACACAGACAAGTCATTCATGACTTTTACTTTTTGTTTGCCAAATTAAACAAGCTAGGATGCTTTATTTGATGACCAAAATATAGCTTCATGTTCTGTTTGGCCATCCTATTGCGAGTTTCAGCTTACACGGGTTCATATTAAACAGAATGACGTGTTATATACTGTTGTCAGGTCCTTGTATTTGAATGTAAACCCACATCCTTCTATTGATCTTTGACTACAGGGGAAAGTTGCTGACATGTATACGTTGCTACAGTGATCAAGGTAGAGAGAATTCTAATGCCATGGCATGGTATTATTCTTTTGTCAAGTTTGCATGATGGTATTTGACATTCTCCATTTCAAGGGTTACAGCAATGATTTACGAAATTTTATATTTTTGAAAAAGTATATATTCTGAGAATCTAATTTCTAAAAATTATATTCTTTGAAATATAATATTTTTATATTTAATTTAATATAAATATTGTTAGGAATATATTATTATATTCTCAGATATGATATATTCTTAGATATAATTCATATTTTATATTCTTAAGAATCTTATTAATTTTTTGAAAATTATCTTATCCATTTTTTCATTATACATTATAATAAATCATAATTTTAATTGAAATTATATATATATAAATATAGACTTTCGATTATCTAATAAATTAATAATTTAAATTATTTTTAATTGAAACATGATAAATGATTTAATATATAAAATATTAAAACTATTAAGAATATAAAATTTTAATATAATTAATTAGTTCATATTGAAATAATATAAAGGAATTCAATGAAATTTTGTTGAATGGTTTTATCCTAAATAGTCATAGGATTTTTCAATATCTCACAAGTTAGACTAACTAATTTTTATTTACAATGATATAATTTTACATTACAATATAATTTTTAATAAAGTTGTGACAAACTGATTAAGCATTTTACAAACACTTTATAGGTTTATAGCTTCTACCTTTTCTGAGTTACTTTTACATTTGAAAATCTGAATCATTAAAATAATAATCCATTTCCAATCAAAATTCCTTTATATTATTAATTGGAATTATTAAATGGGTTAGATGAATTAATATATTTTAATATGTTTAATAAAAAGATTGATTGATGTGATACATTCAAAATCTCTTTATATTGTTAATTGGAATTATTAAATGGATTAAACAAATTAACATGTCTTAACATATTTAATAAAAAATTAATTTGATATGATAAATTATTATTTAATTCATATTCAAGTTAATTTTATTTGAGGTGTTGCTATTATATGATCTAACACAAATCTGATACATGAACATAAGTTATTATTTTTAATAAGAATATAAAATTTAAATTAAATTTCTATCATTCAATTTGTATAATGTTTTTACTTTTTTATATAAAAATTATAATTTTTAATAAAATAATATATAAAATATAATTTTTTAAAAAAATTATGTGAGTACATATTGGTTTGCACTTTCACAAGTTTTGCCAAAAAAAAATTAATGTTATTAACTTTTTCATTTAAAGTAAATAAAAATTTATTGAAGAATTTTTTTATACAATGTTAAATAATAGAATTGTGAGTTTCATATATTTATTGCATATAAAATTTAGATAAATTTACATTATTTTATATAAAATTTTGAGATTTAATATTAGAAAATTACCTTTATAATTTGTATGTTACTTTTTTTTATAAAAATTTCATAAAATAATGCAAAATTAATAACACTAAATTAACATCGAGCTCTCAAGAAATTTTTTTTGTTTATGGCAATTTTATTTTGTCAATGAAAATACATAATGGATGTCAAGAATCAAAGACTTACTATCATATTATATAATATGCAATAAAGTCTAATTTGCACCTAAAAAATTGTTCAATAAAAGATGAGGGTAAAAATTATCCTTTTATTTTGACATAAATGTTCCATATTATAAGAATTTAAGATATTTACCACATTCATGAAAATATTTGAGAGGAAAATTAGGCCTTAAAATATTTTTAGGAATATTATACTTTTGGATAAGTTTTTTTAAATTTTGAATCAAATATAAAAATAAAACTTTGTCATGAAATATTTTCAAGAATATAAATTTTTTTTACAAATATAATAATATAACATTTTTACAAAATATTCCACAAATAAAATGCCTCCTAAGTGCATTTTATTGCTCAAGACTAGGGGTAATCAAATATTTTTAAATCGTTCTTAACCAATCAACCAACTGATCGAACCCGAAGTTAGTCAGTTAAAAGTAATTAATATGTTATTATCAATTAAAAATATAAAAAAATTTATAAATTTCAAGTAATCAGTTAATTGTAGGTGAAAATTTTTAATCGCAATTAATCAAATTTAACCGACATTAATCAAAATTTATATTAATTTTTTATTTAAAAATTTATATTTAAAATTTTATTGATTATTTTTGTAATTTAATAATTAATTGCTTCTTATTATAGTTATATTAATGGAATTATGGTATTAACATACGTTTATAAACTAATTTTAACCTTTAAATTAATTTATTTAGGCATTTTTAAAAAAATTTCTAGATTTTAAACCAACCTAAACTAAACTTAATTGACTGAAATTGAATTTATTAATTAAATCCTGTTAAGGTTATGTAATCAGGTTCGATCGATTGAAAAAAAATTACATTTTGATTATGAACGGTTAGTTTAAAAATTAGTATTAATTATCATTAACCGATCGATGATCACCTCTGTTTAGAATTGTGACAATGGAAAAATTAGTCCAAAGGTTCTCTAGGATTTTCTTTTCTTTGTATACTAGTTCCTTTTTTTAATTGTTGATGAACACAATGTATAGCCTTTGAATTATTGGCACAAGCTTGTTATGTAGAAATGAGACATTGCATGGCCACTGATTTCAAGATTGTGCTGGTGTTATATAGCCTTTATTTTGGAATTGATTTTAATAAATTTCTTTATTGTAAATTGCATCTAATGATTTGCTTTATATTTACAATTTTGTTGGATTGATTTTTAGTTTAAAGGATAATTTTGAAGCCCCGAAAGGAACCCCTAGGTTCTATTGCTGGGGTTATTGCTCGGTACGTTTGGCTTTATCGAAGGTTTTTTAAAATCCTCCTTTTTCTGCCTACGGCGAGTGCAGAGTCCCCTCCCTATGGGCCCCAAACGTTAAGAGTCAAGTAGGTTTTCTCTGGCCGACTTGAATTTTCTGGTAGTCAATGCAACGTTAAATTTCATAAAAACTGGGACACTCTAATTGGCTACATTGCGAAGGAGGACAAATCTAAAGGTGCACATAGATCGAGTCAGGTAAGTTTCGAATCGAACTGGACTGTCCGAATCAAATTATATAAAATTCAAAGCTTGAACCTGACCTAATTCATTTAAATTTTTTAAAAAAAGTTGCTTGGTCCAAATTTTTTTAACGTTAAGCCCGAAAGCTCGAAAAAATATTTTTTTATTATTTAATTAAAAAATATATATTTAAAGAGATAATATGATATTTAAATATGTAAAATATTTAATTATATTAAATTATTTTTTTATATTTAAAATAATTAGATATAATTATATTTTTTAATATATAATTATATTATTAAAAATAAATTAATATAATCAAATTTGACTGAATTTATTAAATTTTTTTATTTTAATCTGAACTCGATCCAATTATTATTAAAAATTTCATCAGATCTATAAAAAAAATTTTAAATAATATATTTTTTAGACCGACTCATTCAATGGGACAGATCGTCCGTTCCGTGTATACCTCTAGGCAAATTCCCCTATGCGTGGGGTATCTACTCATTGGCTGAGATTCTTTCTATAGGTGTAGCTTCGAGACCAAAGAGAAAAGTTGGTGTTAAAGCTACCGGAGGAATCTGGTCCCGAGAAAATCTCTCTTCGCCTATGAGAGCTTTTTGTTTGTTTAGCTATAGTGATAAGTATGATACGAGAAAGAAAGTGAAAAACCTAATGATTATGTTAGTCATTATTTTTTAAAAATGTGTTTTGCAAAATAAAGCAGTGGTTCATAACTGCCGCCAATTTTTTGAAAAAATTTATAAAAAACGTAGAGACAGGTCATGACAGCTGTTAATTTCTTAAAAAGGGAAAAAAAATTATAACATGGAAGCGGTTATGAACCCGCCAAAATACTGCAATCTTTAATTTTTTTGATTTGCGAAGTTTAAAAATATTTGCAATATAAGTTTTCATTTCAATTTTTTAAAAAACTACAAGTTTTATTTTTTGGGATGAAAATTTTCATTGCAAAAAAAATTAAATGTGATGAAAGTTCCCCTGCAAATTTTGTCCTAAACGCTTTTTCAAATAGAATTTTACCATTTTTGGGATGCGATTTTCTATCCCAAATTACAATTATTTGTAATGTTACAAGAAAGCCGATAATTAAGTATCTTCTCATGTTTGCAGGAAAAAGTATTAAGGGTAAACTATTGAAAATTTGCTAAATGTAAAAGTTCCTTAAAGCTTTATTTAGAGGTAGAAGATGAGCTCTATTAAACATAGATTGGTCATATATATTTCAAACTTAAGCTCTTACAAATTGTCTAAGTCTCACCATTAAATAAAATTTATCCATACACATTTTTTTAAATTCATCCTTTATTATAAATGAAGTAATTAGAACCTAGACAAAAACAATAGTGAAACTACAAGTAATTATGATCAAGAAGCATAAGCACTCATAAAATAAATTAATAAAAAGTTAGGCATGCATAGAATGTTAATGAAAGAAGATTAAGGGTAGAAAGATGTTTGGGGTTAGGAGGGAAAGGGAAGGAAAAAAAATGGGAAAGAATGAAAAAGAAAGGAAGGGAGGAGAATAGAGGGTTGAATCGTGATTTTCACTCCACTTCTTTTATTTAAATGTGTAAAATTATAAAAGAAAGATCAATGGAATGTTAAATTAAGAGATATAATTAATTAGTATATAATTTTATAACTTTATATTTTTAAAAAGTTTTTTTTAATAATTTTTTTACAATTAATTTTTTTCAAAAAATATCTCAATAAAAAATTTTCTCTCTAAAAAATATATGATAAGCCAATATATGTTTTAATTGTTATTTAAGAGGTTTATAAAAAAATTATCATTAGCTAATTTAATATAACATTTATTTGACAAGGTTAATAATAATTCAATTCATATAAAACTAGTATACATTGATTAAAATAAAAATGAATACGTATAGGTAAGTAAATATATGTCATAATTTTTAGATTTAATTATTATCAATAAGAAAAATAAATAATTTAATTTTTTATTAGAAAAATTTTCACAATTATGATATTTTTTTCACATGGTACTTTCAAAAAATATTAATATTATATTTTTATTTAAATATAAATAATAATGAAATATTAAAAATATAAATATAAATATTAATTAATGAATAAAATAGAGTTAAAATTGTAAGTTAAATAAATAACCTTGTAAGATCTTCCAATTTGAAAGAATACAAAATATAAAAAGCTTAGAGGGATAGCTATAAACTAGGGGTGGGAATGTTTTCCTAAACTGAAAATACCCAACCGACCCGAACCAAAAAAAGGTCGGTTAGTTTCGGATGGTATAAGATATCGATTTAAAACGGATTGAAAAATTACATAAATTTCATAATTCGGTCGGAAGCGGATTGATTGAATTCTAACTAGTTGTAACCGAACCCGACCGATTGAAAATAATTCTCATATGGCATTTACACTTTTATTTCTTTAAAACCCTTCTTAATCTTTCTCCTCTCTCCCTTCTTATTCATTCCTTATCTATATTTCAAATAACAAATGACAAAATGCTTAGACTAAACGCATATAATTCGATTAAGTTTATTTTATAAATTTAACATGAACTCATTTTTTAAAAATAAGAGATTATTAATGGGTTGATTTAAATATTTTATCTTGTTTTAATATATGGTGTCAATTGTGATGCAGTGAAAATATAAGAAAATAAAGGTTGCTTTTATTTTTGGAATTCATGTAACCTTGCTTTTAATACATTTTTAAATTCTTAAACCGACCGAACCTGCTTAAAATTATTATAAACGGATTTAATCGGTTAATGTCGGATTAAGAGTTTGAAGCGGTCGGTTTCGGTTAAAATTTGGATATAAACGATTATGAATAGTCGGTTAAAATTGGGTTCACTAACCAGTTCTACCCGACCGATTCCCACCCCTACTATAAACTTTCATGTCCCTCTCTTCCTTATACAAAATTCCCAAACAAAAGAAATGATATTTCATAACATTTCATTTCCTCTCCCTCCCCTTTATTACATTCCATCCTAACAAATTATTAGTCTTTCTTGACTTCAAATTACAATTGTAATTTTACTTCTCCAAAATTGCGAGCAAATATGAATCTTGTAATCGAGGTTCCAAATTGCTATCTGCAACTGCAATTTTGCATTGCAATAATAGCATTTTCCCATCCAATGCAGTTTACTATAGTAATATTATAGTTTTTGATCGTAGTTTACAACTTTTGATGTTTTCACACAACTTTGCAACGGCAAGTGTATTTACAGAGAGAAATATTATCCAAAGATCGTGGCACTAGCATTTGCTTACTAATAAATAGCTAATAAAAGAAAACAAAAATAATAATATCAGAGAAGTTGGAATTGTTACATCAATGATAACCCTTCTATAAATCCAAATTGATATTATTAAAATTTAAAATGGTCGCAGTTGCAGAAAATCACAAAAAAGAGATCAAATATAACAATATGAATTAGTTGTGATCAATCCCAACAATTGATAAAATCACAATATTATTGTGGGAGCATTATTTAATACCATAGATAAACCTCCATCCTACGCAAGATAGACATGAATTTCAGGGCTTTGAAGTCTGTTGTTCAAGACTTCTCTGACAACACTCAGGGTCATGACTACAACAATAAGGAACTGATCCTTGTGCCCATCCCTTCAAAGCAGCAATAGCAACAAGCAACAGAACCAGAAACCTCATCATCTTCCCCGCAGAAATTTCCATTTCTATTCTGACTAATCTGAACTAACACAATGAGGAAATGGTATTCTACAGATTGGTATTTATATGACAAAAAGGACCTTCTAGAGCTGTGGAAGGCTAACCGGAGATATATATATATTTTATTTCATATCCTTGCTGATTTATGTTTAAATAGCCATAAAAGCAATTTAATTCATTTTCTTCACCAGATACGCTAATAACTAGCATTTAAGAAATTAATTAGAGAAATCAATGTTTTTCATAAATACAAAGAATCAATGTATTTTTGTATTGACTTTCAAAAACCTAGTTACTTTTCTGTCAAACATGAACAGGACTCAGACAATATATGCGCATGCGAGCTTCTTGCCTTTTTAGGAGAGAGTTTTTGTACACTTCTATTATATTATAACACATTTTCTTGCTCCACTTAATAAAAATAATATCCAACTGTTAATTTTTTTTTTATATAATGTCTTCAAAATAAAAATATATATATTTCTGCCATACTTAAGAAATTAATAATAAAAAGATAATTAACTATTATTTTTGGGTGGAAATAAAGACAATATTATCTACCTATAATCTAATTCTAATCTTTAGCACTCTGGTCGACAAAAATAGCACCCAAATTTGTTATGTGTCAGCCTATTAGCAAAAGTAACACCAAAGGATGTCACGTGGCATCCTACATATTAAGTATCTTCTAATTATTTCAATTAATACAATTAAAATCAAGATAATTAAAAATAATATTAAAAAATTTAAAATTTCAGAATTAAATATTTAACCAATTTACACATTATTTTGGATCACAATCGATTCAAATTTTGAACTTCAGAAATTAATATTCAATCAATTATCATAATTAATTTTAAATTTTAAATATTAAACATTCAATTACTCATTAACGTAAGGATATAAAAATAACCTAGTCGATGACAACCTTTTATGAAAAAAATTATTTAAATGATCATCCGAATAATTAGAGCATGTTCTAAGGGATTCCTATTTTTTTTTCCCTTTACGATTTCTAGGGGTTAACTCGGATATCGTCTATTGAGAATTTAATATATTAGAAAATAGTTACATAATATATTTGTCTAAGATGAGTTTTTAACATATATGTTGATTTTCTATGTAACATATTTGTTGATTTTTTATGCAAATATCTTTCAACGATGAATATTAATTAAAACATTAAATTAAATACCCCACAGTTTCATACATCTTGTCACATATTCTCCGATTTCAATTACAATTATTGCTGTTCATTAATTTCATGAATGCTGTTTTTAATTTACCCATTACCATTTCAATTTTAATTTGTATAACTCCTTAAAATCACGTGAATTTGTCTTTATGATGAAATTACTTGAATAATTTAATTCTTAGCAATAGATGCTATTGATATTTAGCTAAGCGTTTTAAATTTTCAAAATTCTCATTGTTGATTCAAATTAATTTGGGATCCAAATATAATAAATATAATATTTCATCCCTTATTTATAAAGGTAATGCTTATTATATCTCTTCAATTTCATAACTAATCTTATTTTTACTTTGATTCTAACTCTCTTCACACATAATTGAACATGTACATCGTAAAGCACCAAAATTATATTATAACTAATTTGTTAAAAATAATACAATATAAGATGTCAAACTAGGTTATACCTCTGTGATCCTTTGAATTATCTACTAGCAATGATTATACAATTATTTTAATTATTTATGTAATAAAAACACAAGAAATAGATGTAAACAAAACCAAACTAAAATATGCAAATAGAATACAACAGAATGAAATAGAAAACAAAATGCAAAATGTAAATGCAATATGAACATAGAGTCAAAATTAGGAGGTTTTAAATAAAGCAAAACATAAAGTAAAATATCAAGTAAGAAAACCAATGTAATAAATTAACCAATTCAAAAATTTGAGAGCTCTAAAATGGATTACTTATGGATTATTGGATATTTAACTTTTCTAATTAATCTTTCAACCTTGAATTATCCGAAACTCCTATAATAATTCGTGAATCCTATCCTAAATAACCATCTCAGATCTAATCAATTAGGACTAATTGAATTAAACACCTGCTATAATCCCTAAGTTAGATTGAAATTGATTTAAAAATAGGATTCAGTTAAATTAAAAAATTTAAATAGAAACCTTAAATTAATATCTCAACTTTCTATCTCTATGTGTAAAATTGTAATTAACCTATCATAATTCAACATCAAAATAACAAAAGATCATAAATCACAAGGGTAAACACTAATTATACTAAATCAATATTCAACACATATAATTTCAAGAAATCAGCACAAGTAATTAGGAAAAGAGAAATTTTGATTAGAAGAAGTTAACATTATAAATCATGATCTCATAATTTAGTAAAGAAGAGCTTTAAAATTCATAAATTAATTCTGAATTTAACTTTTGATAGCTAGAGAACAAAAGTTAGAAAAAGAAAAGAAAAAACTATGTTGCTAAAAACTGTCTAGTGTTTGAAGTATGATTTTCAACCTATGTTCTTGCCTTTATATCTAACTTAATTATCTTAAAATCCTATTGAACCTAAATTCTATACCTCTTAGAATTACAGATATGGGGCCTTTGTATTTTTTAGAAGTCCAAAACCTATTTTTATAAAGTAATTAACTTTAAGAGTTACAACAATGAAATTCTCGCAAGTTTGATTTTTACCCAATATAAGACCTCTAAGACAATGTAATTTAGATAAACCATAAACATAAAAATTGTAAAGATGGGTCTTAGAAAGATTTGGGTGCTAGTTTCACATTAATTAAACCTTTGTAACTCAAGATATAACCCAAATACCGAAACTGGCTCAACTAGGGCAAAACCAACACTTTAGTTTCTTAGTTAAATAAAGGCTTCAAAAAGTCCAAATTAGGCTTTGATCAAAATACCAAAGTTATAAATTTTTTTTCAAGCTTTCCAATAGTATAAAGATCATTCAATATGACATCTAGAGCTCAAGATATAGCTAAAAAATAGAAATAGTATCAAAATTTAGTATTTATTGAATAAATTCATAATATTATAAAATCAATCCAAAATTATAAAATAAGATTAATTCTATGAAATTTAGCAAATGTAACACAATAAGAGACATAAAATAGAGGAAAATAATATCGTAAATATTTTCTCATCAATAACACTAAAACAAATGGTGAAAAGAAATAATATAACTAAAAAGCAAGCATATATTTGATATTATTAAGGTAAGATGTAACAATTAACTTAAATATTTTTAATTTATTTTAATATTGTAAGTGAAAGTGGGAACAAATAATTATAGTAAAAGTAAAAATAATGAACTAATAATATTTATCATGAAATTTAAGTGATGAAATAATCACTAGTTTTATAAATGAGAGACTAAATATTGTGTTTACTCTACAACATAATGAGTACATTTTATCTATTGATATTGCTCTCTCTTGGCATGCACTTCAAATATTAATTTATCTTAACCACTTCATTGATTTTTGCACATATCATCCATTATTCTATAATCTTTCATTTTTTAGGTTTCAAATTCATCATCCTCATTTTTCATCCTTATATAATAATTAATTAATTTTGTTCATCATTGTAGGAACATAAAACTATTATGCATAAGGTTTTCTTCTCTAGTCTTGATCTATATTTATGTCATATATATATATATATATATTAAATTTTGATAAAATTAATAATTTTATTTTTGAAACTAAAAAGCATTAATAAAATAATTCCTAAATATCTTTAGCTATACAATTTTATCTCTCCATTATATTATTTAAACATGAAATTGTATGTACAAAGGGATAAAATTGTACATGCAAAGTATTATTTGAGGGATTATTATATCAATTTCTATAATTTAAAGATCATTTTACAAATATCTTACAATTTTAGAGAAGAAATTGTTAATTTTGCCTAGAATTAGCCATCGTCTCATCTTTACCTTTCTTATCCATGAATTAATATGCTCCATTTTTAATATCATCTTGATTCACCAAACCCATCTACCCACCATGAGGTGGATATTATATAAATTGAAGCTCGATGTTTCCAAATATAGTGGTAACTTTTTTTAAATTGGCCAAAATCCATTTATAGAAGAACCTATAAATTATATCCATCGCATGTTTTCTTTTTTCTTTCGACTTTGATAAGTTGAATAACAAACTAAAATATAACTAGGATAATATAACTAAAATATAATTATATTTATGATAATAAAATAAAGTATTTATATCAAGTAAACCCTTATATTAAGAGTAATAAGGTAGTGGATGATATTTAATAAAAAGTTAGATATTTTATATTTTCTTTTTATTATTTAATATAAATTTTTTCATTTACATGATTTAAATATTATAATTTAGTTTGATTGTGGGTTTATTTTATATATTAAATTTATGGTTTATTGTAAGTGATTAAAATACTTTGCAATCATATATTTTTCATTTTAATGTATTACTTACTACAAGGTTTTCACAACTATAGAAATACAAATATATGTCCAATATTTAATAAAAATCATATCGATTTTTAACTAGCATCTAAAGGAGTATCATTATATATTATTTTATATATATGTTATATAGCTAACATGAAAAATAACAATAACATCAATTATTACATCCAAAAATCAACATAGATTCTTTAAGAGAAATATAACATGGTAAGAGATGATATTAGTTATCATTAAAAAGATGTCAATTATTACCAAACACCAATTGTGGAAGCACAATATTATGCTTGGTTTTTTTTAAACTCTATGTTTAATATCTTACATGCCATAAGCATATTACTCCATCTGTTCCTATTTATCTATTACTATTAACTAATTTCACACATATTAAGAAAGTTGTTAAATTTATTTATTTTTAATGAGCTTTAGAAGATTACCCTTTATACACAAAATTCAAGATAGTTAAAAATGCAAAGAAAATGTAAAGAAATAAATGCAAGTTAACTAATAGTGTAGAATAATAAAGCATTTATTAATGACAAATAAAAAGGAACAAAATATTTAATACTTCATTAAAATTCTAAAGTGACAAATGAAAAGAAACAAAAAAAATTTTTAAAACTCTGACAAATAAAAAGAAACAAAGGGAGTATTGAATAACTAACTTGGTATGATGTGCTCCTTGTTTTCCTCTATATACTATAATTATTTGTCCCTCATAACACCCTAATTGAAATAAAAGTTAACATTTTTTTATTACATTACACAATCTTAAATTCAACAATTACATACAATAGCCTAATTGAAACAGAAACCAATAATTCATGTTATACACATAATCCTAGTTACATTAATTACAAACAGAACACCCTAAATGTAACAATAATAACATTGTCTATCACACTATAGAATCTCAATTTTAGCAAATGTTCCATACAATAAGGATATCCTAATAAATATTGGATATGTAACACCTTGCAAGGTGAATTAAGAAACTTGTAATGCTAAATGTTGGCATTTAAGTAAAAAAATATGTTTAAACCCACTGCAAGGTAAAAAATGCATAAGTGTATCACAATTTAATAGTTTCATCAATCATAGTATTTAATGGTGAAAGTGTAATTACCTTCTAATTATCCTAATATTTTTATGTAAAAGGATCTTTAAGCCTTGCCCCTTCACCATGATTATCTCTCATAAAGAATCTACATTAAAATAATAGACAATGAACTATGAACAATTAAGCAAATTGAAATAGCAAGCAATCAATATATTTAAATGTTAACCCTAATCATCCCAACCTATGGATTTTCCAAGCACAAATACAAAACCCAACCAACACTATATAACTAGAATGAAAATATTAAGACATAAGTCATGAAAGGGTAAGCAAATTTGCTAGAAGAGTACAATTTGTTATAAGGGAATAGCCAAAAAGAAAGTTATGCTTTACTATAGCCCTTAAATTCTTTATGATGGAGGAATCTTAAGTTTACTATAGTGCCACCTTAGTTTAGTCTTATATTTCATTCTCCCACTAGTTCTTTTTCCAATTTTGTTGTCATGCACATGATAAGTTAACACCTAGCTTCCTAATTCTTACTCCTTTCCACATAACATCTATGTTTCCTTAACTTAGACCATTATATTCCTTTCTTAACCTTCATACACTATTTCTCTCTTTTCTACCATTTACTCTCTATTTCTTCTTTAAGCTTTATTTCTTAAATTAATGCTTCTTTTCTTTTCATTCTAAAAAATCGACATGCATCACCTATTCCATTTCACCTTTCACATTTTATTTCAAAACCTAGACCTTTCTCTGCTTTCACTACTAAAAAATGGTGCAAACCAAAACTTTAGCAATCAAGACATCAAGGATGCTTTTGCAAAATGCAAATTCTATTTATTTAAAAATAGAAAGTGTATTTAGTTACATAAGAATGATTTGTAGTTTATAGAGGTTGCCAAAGTTGAAACTTTCTAGTAGATTAGAGAAATAGGCTAGGAAGTAATTTCATTTATGGAAGAATTGGTCTATGAAAAGCACATGAAGCTTTTTTATGTGAATCTAAAAGCCCAGAAGGATGATGATTTGTTGACTATGTTTATTAATAGTAGAGAAGAGTAGATTGACAATGTTTTGATGAATGAAATTTTAAGAACTTTAGATGAGGGTAAATACATTAACCTTAGCAAAGTCATAAGGGAGGATGGAGGTTACAACTCTAGAAGAAGGTTTAAAAAAATAAAAGATGGCACTAAAACCATAATACCAAAAGCAAACTAATTAAGGAGGAACCATAAGGCTTTTCATTATATTTGCCAAGACTGTGTCCAAAAAAAGGGTGCTTTAAGTAATATTAGTAATTTCAATGCATTTCTACTTTTGATAATAGAAATCAAATTTGAACTATTGATATCTTGTGCTAAGACATAAGATTGCCATGAAAAATAAAATGGATGATTCTTTAGGATATAACACTGTTATCACTAGGATTTTCAAGCAAGGTTCAAGGCATGAGAAAAAAGGGAAATATGAAGAAATTTTTACAAAGAATTATGAAGGAGAAAAAGAAGTTAGAAAGAAAAAAGAAGTTTAATTCAAAGGAACACAATGAGCAATCTACTACTCAAGGTGTTATAGAAATTAAGATAAATGAATGGAAAAAAAAAGTAAGAGAAAAGTTAGAGGTAGCTGAGAAGAGCAAGAAAAGAAAAGGAAAAAGCAAAATGCAAAAAACTACTTAAGAAAAAGAAGCTAAGGAGATAAAGGGGACTACTAAAATCCTGAAAAAGATAAAAATGGCAAAAAGTAGTAAAACTCCTAGAACTAATCAACCTTAAAAAAAAAAGAGATCTAGTAGAGTGCTTACCTTTAGTTTCATTCTTAAATACTATGAAACTAAAAAGAGAAAGCTACAAGAAGCTAAGATTATTGATGTTTTGTCTGATGATAACTTCCTTTTTAAAGAATAAGAGAAAATTCATGAAAAAAATTAAGCTAGAAAGACCGAACGGAAAATTAAACAAAGAAAAGGTGCCTTTTGCATAGTCTAAAAAGTTAACTAATGAACCTAAAATGGCTAAGAAAGGTAATATTAACATAATGAAGGTTTAATGGATTATTGAAGAAGAATTAGAGATGGAAAGACCAAAAAAAAATAAAGAAGCCTTGAAAAAGTAAAAAGAGGAGGAAAAGAAAAAAAGGAGATAGTCAAAAGGAAGAAACAAGGAAGTAATTGGTGTTAACATACGTTAGGAAAAAGAAAATGTGAAAAATAATGAAGGAAAGTTTGCAAAAATAACTAAAGAAGTGTCTAAAGGGAAAAAGAAAGAACTATTGAAAAGTGATGATTCTAATAAAGGAATAGAGTAAGAAAAAGTGGAGTCTAATACTCAAATTAAAAGGAATGAAAATATGTTAATATAGGTGGAAGTTGATCTAAAGGAGATCTACATTGGAAACTGTAAAATTTAAATAGATTTATCAATCGCTAAATCAAAAGGGAGCTTCAATCCAAACAAAGTGACTCTTTATTCATTCTTAATTATTTATGCTACATATGTTAATTAAGAAAAGCTTAAAATCACCTATGATCTGGCATTGCAAGCAAATCTACGTAAAATTTACCTTAGAAAAATAAGAAATCCTATAATGCTAATTCAATGCATACTATACCTAACTATAATTAAGTTTTTCAATGTTCAAGATAATGAATCAAAAACTTGGAATATCTAGGTTAAAACATTGCCAATTGATCCTAATTAGCCTATGTTGCCTCTACTTTGCATTGCTGAACTTAAGCCTTAAATTCCAGAAGCTTAATGTTTCCAATTTCCAAAGATTATAAGTTTTTCTCCAACATATTTCACTATTGCTCCATCAGATCTAATAATGATTGAACTAGAATAACTTTTCCAAAATCCCACTGCTCTGACTTCTAAAAATGTGGAAGTAGGACCTTCTTGTAATGAGAAGGATGATATTGCAAGGATTGATAAATTAGAATATGATATAGGAATATTGTTCAACAAAGTTGACCATGGCTTTGAGGAACTTAAGCAGTAAATGAATGCAATAATATAGTCGTTGTCAAGTCAAAGCAAGCCCAAACCTTGAGAAGAAGAAAGCAATTTGATATTTTATAACTAGCTTTAGCATCATACATATGCATTTAGTATTAATAGGACTTATAAAAAAATAAGGTGCATATATGGCCAAAATTACTATGTTATTACTGTTATGACATATAGTTAATGTTTGAACTTTATGGTAATTTAATATTGTACAATACTGTATCCTTTCTAAGAATATTCTCATTTATTGTTGTTGCATTTGATGTTGTTATACTTTCTTTTTGTCATTAACTTATAGTTACATTCATTCTAACTTCTTTGCTTATGTATACTGATGTATAAATTACAAGTTATTACACATAGGGTATCTGCACTGTCATATACTATTGGTTTTGTTTCTCGGCTAAATTTTTTTGGTGTTTGGTTTATCCAAAACAAAACTCACTTTTTTTCTACCTTTCGTCAAAAATTCCAAACGCATGTTTTTGTTTTACCCCTTTTCTCACACTTTCAAACTAACTTTGTGTTTCTAATTTTAGTTTATCACCTTTTTTATGACTATTAAAGGTTTTCTCACTTTATTTTCAAAGGTTATAACTATCAAAGGCTTGTACTAGTCAATCATCTTTGATTTTGTCTATAGAATTCCTCTAGTGTTTTAAGTGTTTATCTATTATTGATTTCTTTATATTTATGCTAATTTGATTCCAATATCAAAAGATTCCTTTCCTTCTTTCATTTATTTTTCTATTCTTGAAATTTTCATATTTAATTCTTCTTAATTCAATTATGATTTCATAAGATTTCTAGAAAGGTTTCAAAGTCCTTAGGTTGCTTATATTAATTTTTTCTTCACAAGGTCTTTCTTGAAAAAGGTTTTGATTTTAGTTCTATTTTAGTTTTTAATTTTGAATTCACTTATCAAGCTTACTAAGTTTTCTAGCTTCTTTTTTTTGCAGGTTTTTGATTTGGCGTATTTTTTTTGTTTAATTTTTCACTAATTTTATCAATTGTTATCTAGTAGTTCACCTTTAAATATGGTTTTTATGCTTTAATATCTTATGTAATTTGCTTTGATTTTACTTTTTTATTTCATGCTTTCCTAACCTTCCTTACTTGTTTGATTTAATGATATTAAAATGGGGAGTAAGGAATTTACAAAAAAAAAATAGACATAAACTTAGGGAAAATTGCATAATTTTATGGGGAGCATTTCTTATGATATAATTTGATTTGCTTTATTTTTCTATGATATAATGGCTTACTATAAAATTGTGATATATCATTAGCAATTATCTATGCTCATAATACTCTAAATCACAATGCTCTGACACATTAATTATTCAAAAAGCATTTTAATGACCTGCACTTGTTTTGATACCTTGAAGCAATCAATAATGTGCTATATGTGTTTATTCAAAAGGCATTTTAGCATTTTTGCAAATTTGATACCTTAATTTATGATGACTTATTTAATTTAAAAACTTTATAAGATTTATCATTATAAAAAAGGAGAAGAATGAGGAACCAAATAAGAAATTAAAATTTCATTTAGACTTATTTATTTCTGAATGATTATATATGAAGTCATAAATTAGATTATTACTTTTATGATCATATTTTATGAAATCTAATTTTTTGGCTTGTATGGTTTAATTGTCAAATTGCTTAGCCCATAAAAAAGGTTAGCAAGTCATTGCTCGATTCTTAAAAGTGGATTGGGCCATGACCCATTATCCTAAATCCAAGCATGTTTTAAAATTGCATTTCCTAAATAAATTTTTCCTCTATTTGGTTTATTTTGAACATGACAAACTTAAAAATAAAGAAAAACCTAAAAAACTTATCTAGTTTTTAAGTTATATAAGCTTTGTCATACTCTAAAAGATCCCATTACCTATCACTTTGTTTAGTTATGTTAATCCAATGATGAGTCCAAATTATAGTTAAAAAGAAAAAGATAATTTATTACTTTATTCAAAAGCAAACATGTGCTAGGAATACTTTATGTTATATTTTTATGTATTTTTAGAGAAAAGATAATTTTAGGTAGCTAAATGCTTCAAATTTTGAATTTGTGATTACTCTTTGTGAAAAGATGTCATCACATCTAGTAAAGCAGGAGTATGTTTACCTAAAGAAACTAGTGGTTTGGGACTTAGAAAAAGGATGGAAACTCAAAACTCTATCTTCCTTATGAAGTTAGGATATAATCTTATGCATGAGAAGGACAAACTTTGGGTCAAAGTGTTAATATCAAAATATAAATGTGGGAATGACCTTATCCCTACTATAAATAGAACTAGAAGTATGTCTAATACTTAGAAAGGGATATGGAGTCTTGAACAATTTGGTTTCAAGGACCATAATGGCTATCAGGGATGGCAAAAGTATTATATTCTGGCTGGACCATTGAGTGTTAGGTTGTAGGCCTCCTTGGAAAGCTGAAAGGGAGATTCCTAGAAGTATCATCAATTTAAAGGTAAGCAAGTTTGTTAATTCTGATAGAAAGTAGGCTTGGGATTAATTCCAAGATTTTGTTCTTAATAGAATAATTACAAAAATAGTTAATATCTTGTCTCCTCCTTCTAGGTTTAGCTGTGATAATGTTGCTTACAGTAGTTCCAATGGTGGTAAATTCCCTGTCAAAATCTACCTTTCTTTGTTAGCCCCTAAAAGCACGCATGGATCTTGCTTGTAAAGGCTCATTTAGAAATAGGATGGACCTCAAAGAGGTAAAACCTTTCTATGGATACTAGATGGAAATTATTTATTGATCAATGCTATAAGAGTTGACAAGAATTAGACTACTAACAATGCATGTTCATTGTGGTATAAAGGAGACTATCATTCTTGTTGTGATATTGTGATAAGGTTCTTGCTATTTAGCTTAGGTTGGTTCAACCTAAATTTTGGGGTGAATTTTTCTTTTTCCATTTAGATTAATGGTTATCTAACAATCTTAAAAAGAGATGAGGTAGAGATTCTAATGGTGATTAGAGCCTAGTTTTTGGGATTGCTTGCCAAGCTATATAGATGCGGAGAAACAAAATAGTTTTTAATAGAGACAAAGGATATCATGATTTGGTATTTCAAATTTATAAAAGCATTGATGAGTGCTCAGAAATGGTGCTTTGCTAGGATTACAGAAGAAAGATGTGTTGAGACATAAATAATCCCTAGTTGGATGAGATTTCCCTAAGAATGATTGGCTCAAAATTAACGTGATCAATCATGCTTAAATGGAGAGGCTAAGGCAACTTATCAGACGTGATCATGGATGGATCTAGGACCTGGTTGCTTATTTTTTCAAACAATATGGGAGTTAGATTTGTGTTAACGATTGAGCTTTAGGAAATTTTGATTAGCCTAGAATTAGCTTAGGAAAGTGAAGTTAAAGGCCAACTTTAAAGTGGCAATGGATTTTGTTTTGAAAGGGTGCCCTAGTTCTCTCCTTTGTGCTCCTATGGTTTCTTATATAAGAAATTTCTTTGGTGAAGATTGGCTTTTGGAAGTGAAGCATATGTACAGAAAGAGCAATAGAATAGCCAATTGGCTTGCTAATACTGCTAATAACTCTCCCAATGGACTTCATATTTTGAGCATTTTTATGGTCAATTATGTCTACATGATGATGTGGTTGGAGTTTGTTTACCTAGGGTAGTTCTGATTTAGCTTGTTCGTTGCTTCCTTTTTGTTAAAAATAAAAAATAAAAAAATTCAAATAAAGAATGATTTTTTCCTTAGAACCAGTGAAAATCAAAAATTCAAAATGGGTTGTTTATGCACATGACTAGCATTAGTTCTTTTCTTATTGAAGATCTTGCCATCTCAAAGGATTCCATTTTCACCTTCTGATCAGCTGAGCCTAAGTTGGCATCACGAGGTTACTACAATACACCCGTTTCCTTGCAAGTCATAATCTAGTATATTTAAAGGTCGCTTTAGATTGATACTTCTTTAGAGATCAACTATATCTTGATCAATAAGGAAGTTGTTTCTTTGTTGATGCTTTCTTGCCTAATCTTAGGTAGTTGGTTTCTTATTCCCTTTTAATTGTCTAATATGTAACGTACAATAACTTTAATAATTTTTCTATATTACATACCCAACTAGTTTGATTATCCGAATGGATTCTACCATGATCCAATCATCTTCTTATTAATGACTAATCTAATTTTAAAACATTACGGATGTAGTGTCTTTGCAATAACAATTTTTAGTGACTTTGTCCTTCAACTGTTGTATTTTAAATATTTGTTTGCAATCATTCTAATCATGGTGTACCTCAACCCTAATTTAGAATCATGATTAGAACACATTGAGTTAATATATTGTTGACATTTGTTTCGTTTTCCTTTGGAGTTGAACTAAGAAAAGTATTATTTACATGTATATTAATAAAATAGTGACATACAATATATAAGTTATATTTAAAAAGGAGGATATCTAAAATTATAATAATAAAGGAAAATAAAGTTTTTTAAAAAAGAGGAAATTAGTCTTGTTTAATTCTTTTAATTCTTTATACTTAATATTAAATAAATAATTTTTTATTTTAATATTTTATAATTATATTTAAAAAAAATATTTTCCTTTGAAACAAATAGAATTTAAATTGCACGTTGTTACGGGCCTTATTAATAATCAACCAAACTTAAGTCGATCATGTCCCTGGCCAAAGTTCTTTTGTACTACTAAAGCAATGACACTAAGTGGCTTAGTGGAAAGCTTAACTCTTTAGAAATTTGTTTCATTTCACCTTTGTAATTTTACTCCTCATATAAATACTACAATTGCTTATAAGAAATTTTATCTAAAAAAGTGTTAATGCAAGTAAAAGAAAAGAAAAGGAAATTTGAAACGATAAAATTATTATACCCTAAAGGGATTTTTACATTAGAAATAACCTTTCATAGTTCCTAACTTATATTATGAAAATTTGAAATACAATTGCAATTGTAATTACAAAATATTAGAGAAAGGAAATCAAGTATAACAAAATGAATAACGGTTCTGATAATCCTAGCAAGTGATAAAATCATAATATTGCAAGCACAATACTGTTGTGGAACCATTATTTAAAGCTTCAGATAAGCTTACATTAAATGCCAAGAGAGAGAGAGAGAGAGAGTAGAATTTTAAAGCTTTGAAGCCTTTCATCTAAGATTTTCCTAGCAAAATTCAAGGTTATACCTGCAAAAAGCAGGAACTTCTCCTTGTGCCCTTCCCATGAAATCGGTAATGACAACAAGCAATAGAGCTAAATCTCATCATCTTCCTTGTAGTTTCCATTGTTCCATTGTGACTAAACTTAAATGACTTGAAATATATGATATTTACTTAAATGGAGTCAGGAAAATGGTATCTTACACAGTGGAATATTGTATTGAGAAAATGAAAATTTCAAAATTGCATGAAAGATTATTTCCTATCAAAGGGAGCATAAGTGATTTATGGTAAAATTGCTTTATAAGAACTTGACTAGATACACTAATTACTAGCATTTATGAAATTAATTAATAAAAATAATTTTTTAAATATGAAGAATAAAAAATTAAGATTTTTCTTATTTGAAAAAATATATATATTTTGTATGAGCTTTGCAAAAGATAAATATCATATTTTTTTTTCCTACAATCATCATGAACAAGATGCACACAATAATTTTGACATGCAAGCATGGTTCAATTGTTAATTTTTGTGATTTTTAGGCTCTATTTAAATTTATATTTTATATAATTTATTTAATTTAATTTTAAAAAAATAAGATTTTATTTCATTAGTAAATAAATTCTTGTATTCAGTTACATTGTATATTATGCTATTTTAATTCATTTTAAAATGAATTCATTTATTCGTAACTATAATTAAAACATTTACAATTCATTTTAGATTGAATCCTGTTGAGAGGCAATCAAACCTAATGAACAAAATGACCAAATTAATCAATAAAAATCAATTCATTGAATGACTCTATATTATTACGTACAGTCCAGTTTAAGTTATTTACCAAAAAAATAATCCAGTTTAAGTTAGTAGAAGTGACATGATTTCTTAGGTACGTAAATGCATAATATAGGAATTTGCTTGGCTTTTCTTAACAAATGTGAGGGCTGTTACTAAATTGAAGTATTAAGGACAAAATTATCCAATAAAAATGTTGCATCTCAAATGAATTAAATTCTGAAAAAAAATCCCGAGTAAGTTTACGAGATCTTAAATGAAAATTATATAAATAAAACAACATTTATAAATGATAAGAATTCTAATACAATTTAAACCCAAAAATGATTTTTAGTTAGAATTTATTAAAGAATGAAATGAATTCTATTTTTATGTGTTTCAAGCAGCAGGTTAATGTTTTGAATATATATATATATAATTTTAGTATTTGTGAATTCTTCTAAATTAATAAATAGATAACAAATAATAAAATTGATAATAAATCAATCAATTTTTGGATGAGAGCACGACATTATTTGAGGGATTTTTTTTTAGCAGATTTAAGGTTGGGCTAGTTATAAAATTTGATCCGACCTAGTCCATTCAATTGGTCAGGGGGATCCGGTCTCACAACTTCGGCTAAAAGTTTGGATTTAACCCATCAAATCTAATAAAACTTGATCCAATCACACTTGAACCTTTTTTCTGTTTTTTTCTTCTATTAATTTCCATCCAAGTGTTAAGGAGACTCAAGGTCCAGAGCCCAAAAGCCCATCATGAGAATAAAACCCACCCACGCTTAAGCTAAAAGAATATAGGATACCAAACTAAATTATTGGACCAAAAGGCAAAACAGTCTTCGGCCTCATCTCATTTCAATATTTCCTTTTTGATGAAACTGAAACACCCAATGGAGAATCCCTCCCGGCACTAGGAATCCGATCTTTGGCAGGAAAGCAACCTTCGAATATATATAGGAGGGTGGAAATTTATTTATATATTTAATATTAAACATAAATAATTTAACAAAAAAATATAAATAAATACAATTTTCGGAACGAAAATTATCTTTAAAAAAAATGAATGAAACTTAAAGTACTAATGAATCTGTCCAATCATTTTTTAAATTCAAACTCATTTTCATTAATTGATAAAGTCCACACAAAATTAACATACTTCCTACTAGAGCAACATTTTGTGGTATCTCGTTCCAGTGTTTCTCTTCAGTCTTTTTCAGCAGTAAGTGTAATTTACACATAATTATTCTATACTTTTATTCCTGCCCCTTTCACAAAAAAGGAAAAAAAAAACATAGATTTTACAGTAAACCTCATACATCCTTTATTGAGAAGTGTGGGATTGCCACAACCATAATAGAAGTGGAATAAAGTTATTGTTTCTAGAGTTTTGTTATGGGAATGCACTCACACAGCGGTACTATTATAGCTATATAACTACCCCATTTTTATAACACAATTTTTTAAAAGTTGAATATATTATATTTATTAGAAGATAAAAATATCAATTCGTAGCTAAAAAAATATATGATATTAATAAAATAATTCTTAAATTATATTAAATAATTAATTTTATTTTTGAATAATTGCCTATACAAACAATTTCATTTCTCTATATAGATATTTAAAAATAAAATTATCTGTATGGATCTATATGAAATAACAAAATTATCTATACAAATTGTTATTCAAGTATGGAATTAGTCATTTAATATAATTTAGAAATTATTTTGCTAGTAGTTATACAATTTTAAGGATGAAATTGGTAATTTTGTTTTATATAAATATAGTTATTCAAAAAAATCTTAATTGTTAGATCAAAATAAATAATGTTGGACACATTAAAAAATTATGCATTAAAATTTTATAAATTTAAAGTTTTTTGTATTTATACATTATAAATATGGAAATCTTGCCAATGACTCAATGTATTTTTTTCTTTTTTTGATAAAATGCAATTTGTCCTTATGTATTTTATTTCATGTGCAAAAAAATCCCTTAGTTGCGAAGTAAAGACAATTTAATATCTAAATTATAATAGTGAATAATTAACCCTCTCCAAATTAAGTTTACATCTAAATTAATGGCAACTAAAATGAAATCTCAAAGTTTTTCTTTGGTCGCACATAATTCTCAACCATAGTTCTTTCTTTATCTTTTAATTTCTTTTGTAAATAATGTGTATCTCATTTTTCTCCTCTCCTTTTCTCTCCTTCAATTGAATCAAGGTCTTATGATTTGAGTTTTTAAAACTAATGTTGGTAAAGAAGTATAGTGAGATGTTAAATCAATATAATCATGCAATTATTTCAATTATCTAAATTAAGTTGAAGTTGCCTATAATCATATTTTTACATAACAAATACGCAAATTTGAAATTATGATTGATGGTTTTTGCCTTATATAGAAAATTAAGCTCTTCACTTAGCTAGAATCAACATTTTAGACTTTCTTATTTTCATAACAAAATTAATATTTAATTTTTAATAACACATCAATAGGATTGAGTTTGATGCTAATTACTTTGGATTGATATGTTATTTACTTTTTAAGCCTTATAGCCATGAGGACAAGATGCCACTTGTTATCATCAATTTTAATTAAAGAACTTGTTATTTTACTTAATAATTTGTAAAATTACATTTTATTATATTTTGACTATGAATAGAGAGATGAAAGAAAGGATGGGATGCAAATTAACTAAGATGAAGGAAGGACATAGTTAAAGCTTTCTCTGTGGAATAAAGAAAAATTTTTGATGTCTTATTGTATTAATATTAATTTATATGGAAATATAATGTAAACAAAGTTAATTACTCACTAATTATAGTTTAATGGTAAAATTGCCTTTCCTTTAAAATTATGGAATTCTTTTTTATATAATATTTAATTTAGGAAGGTGATTTTTTGTTTTTTCAATACTAATGTCTCAATGTTTGATATACAAAGATATACATATATAATTTTTGTGTGATTCAATCTATACAATTCTATTTATGTTTTTGAGTTACACTATCTTAATTTTATCATCAATAAAATAACACAAGTTACTTAAAGATTTTATCTCACATTAACTTTACTTATTTAAAAAAAAGGTTAATTGAAGAATTAAAACTTACCAATTTTAATATCTCTTTTACCTTTTTCAACTCACCTCTTCATGCCGCTACAAATTTATTAACTACATTATAGAGTTATTAAAAAAATTATTACATTACTTTTTCTAACCAAGTAATCACATAATATTTGGCTCCATATGATCATCAACTCTCAAAGAGTCATTCCCATTTGGTTATTGTACTTCTTTAAATTAGTGCATTAAATTTGAAGAAAGAGATGCTCAGACTTCCCTTCTTTAACGTAAATTTAGATCCACTAAGTAATTGAAGATAGATTTATACACTATACTTGCTATGAAACCTAGTCAAACATATCATGTTAGATAAGGTTGGTTCAAAAATTGCTCTAGATAGAAATAAGGAAAAAAAATATGTAGTCAATAAGTGGTAATTCATAATTCGAAGAATATAATATATAATATGAGATGTTTAACCACAAAAGTTGAACAATCAATATAAAAAAAGAATGAAAACAATTTATGTTGTGGCAATAAAGTTGCAGCTTGATGTAATTGAGTTTGAAATGAGGAAGACGTAGGATGGACAAACATACAGTTAAATGATAAAATAGTAATAAAATAAATTAAAACAATCAAACAATAATAATTATTTAAAAAAATAGTAATAATTTCAATTGATAACAATTTTAGTTGGTTAAGGAATTAAATCATCGACATTGGTCAAAAATTAACTTTTTTTCTATTTCTTTTACTCGATATAACCTAATAATTATCAAATACCTGTAATTAATCAATTTTTTTCAATTTTAAGTAGTTAGCTTAACATAGTTGAAGCATTTATGACCAACTGTTAATCATCTGGGCTTATGGATCCAATTAAAAGGGAACCACATCGATCATGATTTAATGAATCATGACAATGTTATTATGGTGGTAAAATTATGTTGAATTATTACCTACAAACCTTTGGGTAATGGTCTTGATTATTTTAGGCCATTAGGCACCTAGTAGGCTAGTAGCCTTAATGAATTGAATGTTCATCTTTTAAACTACACTTTGTTTGCATATGGTTTTTGAACTACTTGGCCTAGAGGTTTTATATGTGAATTAATGTTTAAACCTTATATTTGTCTCATTGGTTTATTTTAAGAAAGGAAGAATACTAAAGGTAATGTGTAAAAAGGTATCATAGAACATTGGAAGTTGAAAACCATGTTTTGATTATAGGTGTATCCATATTTTGGCATGTTAAAAAAAATTAGACTAAAAAGGAAATCATATGAAAGTAATCCTATTGGTGGAAAAAGCAAAGGATGAATGGATCTTAAGATTTAGCATTTGAACATAAAATCAACAAATAGACCACTTAGGTTAATGGTATAACTCAGTTTAGCATTAATATCCTATAGTACCATTAGCTTAGTGAAACCTTAAGAATTCAAGGATGAATTCATTTAAAGGAAAGAAGTACTATTACATTCTTCTCAGAATGTTAGTTATATTAGAATGTTAAAATTTCAAATATTGAATGGAAATAATTAACTTGAATGGTGAAATTTTGAAAGAAAATATTAAGGAGAAACAAAAAAAAATCTAGTAAGGGAAGTGTGAATGAAATGTAAGGAAAAGTAAATTAACTAAATAAATTAGCTTCAAATAAAACTTTTGGATCTATGAAAATAAATTATTTAGGTAAGCTTGAAGTGAAGAACTTCAAAGAGTTAGTGAAGAAAAACTGAACTGAATAGAAGAATTAAAAATTTTAAGTGACTAAGGGTGAGCATGTTAGTATGGAGAAACTTAGGGTGAAATTCTAAAAATGTCCTTACCTTTGTTGAATCAAACTCTAGCTTTTCTTTCTGCTATTCCTCATTTTTGCAAACTTTAGCTTCCTCCTCTCTTAACTATTTTTTTTACCTTTTTTTCCTTTCTACTTTCTTTTTCAATTAAGCCAGAAAAAGGTTAATCTTCATCAAATTCTTCATTCAAATCAGGTAAGGTTTTATAACAACTAGATTCTTTATTATTATTATTATTATTATTATTATTATTATTGAATTTGAAGAGATTTAAATTTTTGCTCATTAGAATCTAGAGAGAACATATCTAACCTTCTGAATCCTCCTTCTAAGTATTATCTTAGGATTTAAGTGGTTTTGTTTAGTTTGGTATGAGTTTTGTTATTTGTATGATATATTTGCTAATTGTGTTTATTCAAAATGCTAAAATTATTAATGTTGCAAATGACATAAATATGGAACCCTTAATGTGTATTTATAATTAGTGAGGATTTTTTGAGTAATAAATGAGATTGGATAGCATATAGGGATGATGAACAGTAAAAATTGTGAATGAATCAACAAAAATAAAAAAAATTGTACTTGACTATATAGATAAATGTCTTAAAACATGCATTTCGGGCATACACAGTTGACTATGAATTAAAAAATTGCACTCTGGATATTGATAGTTGACGATATGCATTCAAAGTTGCTTTTTGGTGATATAAAGGATAATTAGCTTATGCTATTCCTTTATTTTTATTTATGCCATTTATATAAATATTCCCATTTATCTTCAAATTATATTTTAATCTCTAATTATATAAAACATAAATGTAAATATGGAAATATCCCTCCATTTGGAGACAAATAAAATATCACTAAAATGAAAATACTAAAGAGTAGAATTTTAATTTTGGGTTCTAGTTCAAAATGATGAATTTTCAAAATATTGTCATTTTCCACCTTATTTAAAAGCCACTTAAAGATTTTCAAAGATTTATTAAAAATAATGCTTAGATCAAGCTATATCAAATTAGCTAAAATTGAGAATTTTCTTTTTTAAATAACATATATTTTATATAGCTTCCTATATAAGGGCTCCAAATTTAGAAAAAAATTTCAAAAATCCTAGACAACATGTCAAAAAGAAACAAAACTATTATTAAAGCTTTCAATAAGTAAAATAGGTCAACTATTCCTAATTAAATTGGTGATATTTTAATATGCAAGGGATCAATGTATGCTTTAGTGCTCTTTAATATTAAGTTATTATGTGTTAAATAAGGATTAAATACATGATGTGTGACCATACAAAAAAATATGGTAGTGTAGTGATGTATATGTTATGTTCTAAATGAAATTATTGCATTATTATTAACATAGAATGAAATGTATGGCCATGAGGCTTGGGATGATTAAGAATAAGAATTGTGATAAAGTGATATGGTATCTAAAAATTGAATCTAGTAATTGATTATGCTAGATAAGGCTGGTCTAGGAGGCATTAAGGTGTAGTTATGTGATATAAGGTTAACCTATTAAAGTTTTGTATTGGAAATGAATAATTTTACTTAATTTTCATGAATGAGAAATGATAATCAATATGGTATTTTTAAGAGTAAATGTGGAATTTACAAAATGACATCTATGTTGGTTGAATTTAAAATGCTAAATTTGATAGTTTAAAATTTTCTCTTATAATATTTAAATAATTCATACGTTTTATCTATTTATTACTAAATAAAATATTTTAGCCTATAATACTTAAATTAGTAACTAAAGTACCAACTTTAATTTTCAAATCCAAACATAAAATAAGAGATTTTTATAAAGAATTACTCCCTATGAAAAGAAGTTATATCTAATAAAGTGGGAATATGTCTACCTAAAGAAATTGGTGGTGTGGAACTTAGAAGAAGGATGGAAACTCAAAACTTTGTCTTCTTTATGAAGTTAGGATATAATCTCCTGCAAGACAAACTTTGAGCAAAAGTGTTAATATCGAAATATAAATGTGGGAATGACCTTATTTTTACTATAAATAGAAGTATGTCTAATACTTGGAAAGAGATATATGAGGTCTAGAAAAGGACTAGAATGGCTATCAAGTATGGCAAAAATATTATATTCTAGCCAAGCCACTAAGTTTTGGGTTTTTGGCCTTTTTGGAAAGAAGTTGAGAGGGAGATTCCTAGAAGTGTTATCAATTTGAAGGTAAGTGAGTTTGTTAATTCTAATGGAAAGTGGGCTTGGAATCAATTCGAAGATTTTCTTCCTAATAGAATAAGTGAAAGAATAGTTAATATCTTACCTCCTCCTTCTATGTTTGATTGTGATAATGTTGCTTGGAGTAGTTCTAAGAATGGTAAATTCCTTACAAAATCTACCTTTCTTTCTTTGCTAACCCCTAAAAGCATACATAGATCTAGCTTGTTGAGGCTCATTTAGAAATGAAATGGACCTTAAAGAGGTAAAACCTTTCTATGGATTCTAGATAGAAAATATTTATTGATTAATGCCATAAAGGAGACTCATTCATGTTGTGATATTATGATAAGGTTCTTTTTATTTAGCTCAGGTTGGTTCAATCTAGATTTTATGGTGAACTTTTCTTTTACCATTTGGATTAGTGGTTATTTGAAAATCTTAAAAAAAAAAAACATAAGGTAGAGATTCTGATGGTGATTGGAGCCTAGTTTTTAGATTGCTTGCTAAACTATATGGATGTCGTGATTTAGTATTTCAAATTTACAAAAGCATTAATGAGTGCTTAGAAATGATGCTTTGCTAGGATTACAGAAGAAAGATGTGTTGAGATATAAAGAATCCCTAGTGGAATGAGAATTTCCTAAGAATGATAGGGTCAAAATTAACGTGGATAGTCTTACTTAAATGGAGAGGCTAAGGCAACTTATCAGGCGTAATCATGGATGGATCTAGAACCTGGCTACTAGGTTTTTTAAACAATACGGGAGTTATATTTATGTTGATGATTGAACTTTAGGAAATTTTGATTGGCCTGAAATTAGCTTGGGAACATAGGGTTGAGGGAAGTGGAGTTAAAGGCTGACTCTAAAGTGGTAATGGATTTTGTATTAAAAGAGTGCCTTAATTCTCTCTTTTGTGCTCCTATGATTTCTTATATAAGAAATTTGGAAGTGAAGCATGTGTATAGAGTAAGTAATAGAATGCCTGATTGGCTTGCTAATACTACTTATAACTCTCCCTTTGTAGTTCATGTTTTGAGCTCTTTTGTGGTCAATTATGTCTAGATGATATGGTTGGAGTAACGATTGTAAACAAGTCAGGTTAGCAAATCGAGCTAAGGCCCATGTTGGTTAGGTCCATTTATACTCAGTTTATTAAGGCTTGCATTTTTTGTAAATTTATTTTAACTAGTCCGATTCGTATAAAAGCCTACAAAATTCATAAGCTTTTTCTTATAAATAAGCTTGACCTAAGAGTTAGCCAATAACCTATGCAAATTTAGGCTACACGGGTTGAGCATGTTTAAACCCACTTTTTTAAGGCTTATTTTTAGCAAGTTCAATCCATAAAAAGCTAGTGAACTGGTTCACTAGCCCCATAACCAAAGGCACGTTAAGCACCCTTAGGTTGAAGTTTATTTACCTTGGGTAGTTTTGATTTAGTTTATTTACTGGTTCCTTATTATGATAAAAAAATATATTAAAAAAAAGGATAATGTTTTCCTTATTATTAATGAAAATAAAAAATTCAAAATAGGTTGTTTATACACATGGCTAACATTAGGTCTTCTCTTATTGAATGTCATTTGCTATTTCAAAGGATCCCATTTTTGTCTTCTGATTAGCCAAGCTTAAGCAAGCATCACAAGCTTATTGCAATATGTCAATTTCCTTGCAAGTCATAATCCAGTATATTTGGAGGTTGCTTTAGGATAATAGTTCTTTAGAGCTCAACTATATTCTAATCAATAAGGAAGTTATTTCTTTGTCAATGCTTTCTTCCCTACTTTTAGGTAGTTGGTTTCTTATTCCCTTTTAATTGTCTAATATGTAATGTACAAAAATTTAATAATTTTTCTATATTAAATACCCAACTAGTTTGATTATCTAAATGGATTCTACCATGAACTAATAATCTTTTTTATTGATGACTAATCTGATTTTAAAACATTATAGATGTAGTGTCTTTGCAATAACAATTTTTAGTGACTTTGTCCTTCAACAATGTATTTTCAGTATTTGTTTGCAATCATTCTAATCATGGTATAACCTCAACCCCAATTTAGAATCATGATTAGAACTAATTAAGTTAATATATTGTTGACATTTGTTTCGTTCTCCTTCGGAATTGAACTAAGCAAAGAAGCATATTATTTAAATGTAATATTAAAATAGGATGCATCACATATTCACTAATTAGTACTCTTAAATCATATTTAGATTTTATTCGTTTTGTTAAAAAGTAATTTTTTATAGGAAAGTATTATTTACATGTATATTGATAAAAGAGTGACATACAATATGTAACTTATGTTAAAAAAAGAAGGATATCTAAAATTATGATAATAAAATAAGGTAATTTTTTTAAAAAAAGAAAATTAATTTTTTTAAATTCTTTATATTTAATATTAAATAAATAAAATAATTTTTATTTTAATATTTTATAATTATATTTTAGAAAAAGCAATTTCCTTTGAAACAAACAAAATTTAAATATAAGTAAACATTCCATGAATATATATACCACTAGCATTAGGTGGTTTTGCTACTTGTGCTTGGTCTCAAGAAAAAAGAAAAAAGAAAAACATAGAATTTAAATTGCACACTATTATGGGCTTCATTAATAATGAACCAAACTTAAGTCGATCGTATCCCTTGCTAAAGTTCTTACATGCTATTAAAGCTATGACACTAAATGGCTTGGTGGAAAGTTGAACTCTTTAGAAATTTATTTTATTTTACCTTGTTAATTTTACTCCTCATACCAATACTACAGTTACTTATAGAGAAATTTCATCGAAAAAAGTGTAGCAATGGTAGTTGCTTATTGATATAATGCAACTAAAAGAAAAGAAAATTTGAAACGATAAAATTATTATACCTTAAAGGAATTTTTACATGAGAAATAACCCTTCATAGTTCCTAACTTATATTATGAAAATTTGAAATACAGTTGCAATTATAATTGTAAAATATTAAAGAAAGGAAATCAAGTATAACAAAATGAATGATGGTTCTAATAATCCTAGCAAGTGATAAAATTATAATATTGCAAGCACAATACTGTTGTGAAACTATTATTTATAACCCCAGACAAACTTACATTAAATGCCAAAAAAAGAGAGAGAGAAACTAGAATTTTAGGGTTTTAAAGCCTTTCGTCCAAGATTTTTCGAGCAAAATTCAGGGTTATACCTGCAACAAGCAAGAACTATTCCTTGTACCCTTCCCATGAAATTGGTAATGACAACAAGCAATAGAACTAAATCTCATTTTCTTTCTTGTTGTTTCCATTGTAACTAAACTAAAATGACTTGAAATATATGATATTTACGTAAATGGAGTCAGGAAAATGGTATCATACACAGTGGAATATTGTATAGAGAAAATGGAACTTTTAAAATTGCATAAGAGATTATTTTCTATCACAGGGGACATAAGTAATTTATGGTAAATTTGCTTTATAAGAACTTGACTAGATACACTAATTACTAGCATTTATGAAATTAATTAATAAAATAATTTTTTTAAAATATGAAGAATAAAGATTTAAATTAAGATTTTTCTTATTTGAAAAAAGATAAAAATATTTTTATAGGCTTTGTAAAAGATAAATATCATGGTTTTTTTCCTACAATTTACAATCATCATGAACATGATGCACACAATAATTTTGACATGCAAGCATGATTTAATTGTGAATTTTTATGATTTTTAGGCTCTATTTAAATTTATATTTTCTATAATTCATTTAATTTAATTTTAAAAAAATAAGATTTTATTTTGTTTGTAAATAAATCTTGTATTCAATTATATTTTATATTATCTTATTTCAATTCATTTTAAAATGAATTAATTTATTTATAATCATAATTAAAACATTTGTGATTCATTTTAGATTGAATCTTGTTGAGAGGCAATCAAGCCTAATGAACAAAATGACCAAATTAAAATTAATTCACTAAATGACTCTATATTATTATGTACAATCCAGTTTAAGTTACTTACCAAAAAAATAATCTAATTTAAGTTAATAGAAGTGACATGATTTCTTAGGTACATAAATGCATAATATAGGAATTTGCTTGGCTTTTCTTAACAAATGTGAGGGCTGTTACTAAATTGAAGTATTAAGGACAAAATTATCCAATAAAAATGTTACATCTCAAATGAATTAAATTCTCCAAAAATCTTTAGTAAGACCTTAAATGAATATTATATGAATAAAACAATGTTTATAAATGATAAGAATTCTAATGCATTTTAAACCCAGAAATAATTTTTAGTTAGAATTTATTAGAGAATGAAATAAATTCTATTTTTTATGTGTTTCAAATGGCAGGTTAATGTTTTAAAAATTAAGAAAATATATAATTTTAGTATTTGTGAATTCTTCGAAATTTATAAATAGTTAACAAATAATAAAATTGATAATAAATCAATCAATTTTTGGATGAGAGCAGGACATTATTTGAGGGATTTTTTTTAGCAGATTAAAGGTTGGGGTAGTTATAAAATTTGATCCAGCCTAGTCCATTCAATTGGTCAGGGGATCCGGTCTCACAACTTCGGCTAAAAGTTTGGATTTAACCCATCAAATCTAATAAAACTTGATCCAATCACACTTGAACCTTTTTTCTGTTTTTTTCTTCTATTAATTTCCATCTAAGTGTCAAGGAGACTCAAGGTCCAGAGCCCAAAAGCCCATCATGAGAATAAAACCCACCTAAGCTTAAGCTAAAAGAATATAGGATACCAAACTAAATTATTGGACCAAAAGACAAAACAGTCTTCGGCCTCATCTCATTTCAATATTTCCTTTTTGATGAAACTGAGACACCCAATAGAGAATCCCTCCCGGCACTAGGAATCCGATCTTTGGCGGAAAGCAACCTTCGAATATATATAGGAGGGTGGAAATTTATTTATATATTTAATATTAAATATAAAGAATTTAATAAAAAAATATAAATAAATACAATTTTCGTACGAAAATTATCTTTAAAAAAATGAATGGAACTTAAAGTACTAATGAATCTCTCCCCCTCCCAATAAGAATCATTTTTCAAATCCAAATTCATTTTCATTAATTGATAAAGTCCACACAAAACTAACATACTTTTGGAGCAACATTTTATGGTATCTCATTCCAGTGTTTCTCTTCATTCTATTTTAGCATAAGTGTCATTTGCACATAATTATTCTATACTTTATTCCTACCCTTTTCACACAAAAAAAAAACCCCTAAATTTTACGGTAAACCTCGTACATCCTTTATTAAGAAGTGTGGGATTTCCACAACCATAATAGAAGTGGAATAAAGTTATTGTTTCTAAAGTTTTGTTATGGGAATGCACTCACACGGCGGTATTATTATAGCTATATAACTACCCAATTTTTATAAGACAATTTTTTAAAAGTTGAATATATTATGTTTATAAGAAGATAAAAATACCAATTCATATCTAAAAATTATATGATACTGATAAAATAATTTTTAAATTATATTAAATAATCAATTTTATTTTTAAATAGTTGTCTATGTAGATAATTTTGTTTCTTTATATAGATATTTAAAAATAAAATTATCTATATGAAAAAATAAAATTATCTATACAAATTATTATTCAAGTATGAAATTAGTCATTTAATATAATTTAGAAATTATTTTGTTAGTATCATACAATTTTAAGGATAAAATTGATAATTTTGTTTATATGAATATAGTTATTCAAAAAAAATCTTAACTATTAGATCAGAAATAAATAATATTGAACACATTAAAAAATTATGCATTAAAATTTTATGAATTTAAAGTTGTTTGTATTTATACATTATAAATATGGAAATCTTACTAGTGACTTAACATATTTTTTTTTTTTTGATAAAATGCAATTTGCCCTTGGAATTTTATTTCATGTGCAAAAAATCCCTTAGTTTCAAATTAAAGGCAATTTAATACCTAAATTATAATTAGTGAAAAATTAACTCTCTCCAAATTAAGTTCACATTTAAATTAATGGTGGTAAAATGAAACCTCAAAGTTTTTCTTCACTCACATATAATTCTCAACCATGCTCTTCCTTTATCTTTTAATTTTTTTTCATAATTAATGTGTATCTTATTTTTTCTCATCTCCTTTTCTCGCCTTCAATTGAATCACAGGTCTTATGATTTGAGTTTTTAACACTAATGCTAGTAAAGAAATATAGTGAGATGTTAAAATAATATAATCGTACAATTATTTCAATTATCTAAATTAAGTTGAAGTTGCCTATAATTATGTTTTTCACATAACAAATATGCAAATTTGAATTATGGTTGATGGTTTTTCTCTTATATAGAAAATTAAACTCTTAACTTTGCCAGAATCAACATTTTAGACTTTCTTATTGTCATAACAAAATTAATATTTAATTTTTAATAACACATCCAAGGACTGAGTCTAATGCTAACTACTTTAAATTGATATGTTATTTAATTTTTGAGCCTTATACCTATGGGACAAGATGTCACTTGTTATCATCAACTTTAATGAAAGAACTTGTTATTTTTACTTAATAATTTGTAAAATTACATTTTTATTATGTTTTGACTATGAATAGAGAGATGAAAGAAAGGATTGGATGCAAATTAACTATGAAAAAAAAATAAAAAGATGAAAGAAGGTTATAGTTCAAGCTTTATCTATGAACAAAGAAAATTTTTAATGTCTTATTGTATTGATATTAATTTAGATGGAAATATGGTGCAAAGGAAGTTAATTACCTAGTAATTATAGTTTAAGGATTAAATTGCCTTTACTTTAAAATTAGGGAATTTTTTGTATATAATACTTAGTCTAGGAGGGTGTTTTTTTTTTAAATACTAATTTCTCAATGCTTGATATACAAAGACATAAATATTTAATTTTTGCACAATTCAATCTATACAATTCTATTTACATTTTTGAGTTGCACTATCTTAATTTTATCATCAATAAAATAACAAAAGTTACTTAAAGATTTTATCTCACACTACTTTATTTATTTAAAAAAAGGGTTAATTGAAAAATTAGAACCTACCATTTTTTAATATCCTTTTTACCTTCTTTTTCATGCACTAGAGTTATTAAAAAAAATTGCATTACTTTTTCTAACCAAATAATCACATAATATTTGGCTCCATATGATCATCAACTCTCAAACAGTCATTCCCATTCGGTTATTGTTCTTTAAATTAGTGCATTCAATTCGAAGAGAGAGATGCTTAGACTTCCCTTCTTTAAGTAAATCTAAATCCACTAAGTAATTGAAGATAGATTTGTACACTAGTTACCAAACTAGTCAAACATATTATGTTAGAAAGGTTGGTTCAAAAATTGTTCTAATAGAAATAAGGAAAAAATACATAGTTAATAAATGGTAATTCATAATTCAAAGAATATAATAAACAATATGAGATGTTTGAGTCAATCATCATATTAACGTGTAATTAGTAAAATAGAAACATTTTAATAATTAAAACATTAATGAAATCTTATAGTTAGACTTAAAACTACAACTTAAATTATTGACTAAATAAATAGTAAGTTAAAATTATATTTATGATGTATATATCTTTAATTCAAATCCAACAATTTTAACTTTGCCATTTCATCAAATATTGATATACCCTAAACTATAATATATTAATTTACCATAATTTACATATAAAATACTCAAGTAGTTTGATTAGCTAAACCGATTTTATCATTTTCCTATTATCTCTAATCACCAGCTAGATTTTAAAATATTGCTTAGACCTTAATATTTCTCCTTGATGACAATTCCATGACACTTAATCAGAAGCGAATATCTTAGCATACATTTTGTTTAACCGTAAACATTTTCTATAAATGTATAGATATAAAGTATTCAGATGGTGAAAAATAATCTATTTATTCAATATTAAATTTAAAAATGTGATAGAAAATAATATTATTTATTTAAAAAATTATTTTTATTTTCTATTATGACATTAAATATATTTTTTTATCAAAATATATAATTAATATGTCATTTACTTTATATAGATAAATAGGATTTTCAATTGGAAAAATGTCTTTCGAAAGGACAAATAAAAATGTTGGACTATTTGTTTTAATAGAAAATATTTTGTATAAAAATAATCTATTTTTACTTATATTTATAATTATAAAATATTAAAGCACTAAAAATGTTTTATTGACATCATGCATCATTTTTTTAGTCATAAACTTTATATATAATAGGACCCCCTATATATACAAATAATAATTTTTTTTATCAGTAAAATGTTGATTCAGTGAAGAGTATGTTGGTTTTGAATAAATTTTACCCAAAGAGATGGATTTGAATCATGACTATAACCTTTATTAGATTAGATTAGAAGAGAAGAAATTTATTAATTCTCTGATTCTTAAATAAAATGATTACTCCACTTGGTGTCTTATAAAAAAGCAAAATAAGTGATTGATGTGTTAATCTCTTATTTCTCATGAATCAAATTGGTTAACTTAATGCTTAATAACTAAGATTATTTTACTTTCGCATATTTTCTGGCCTGATAATGTCAATCAGAAACCTAGACAGCTGCGTTTGGGTTTGCTAATACCGGATCGATTTCTTTGCTGATCTTAAAAAGATAAAAAAATAAACTTAATGAGTATTTTTCTAGTTTATTTGTAAAAAATATAATTTTAAATGTATAATTTAACTATATAAAAATAGAAATAATTTTTTTTATTTTTTATTCTTGTCAGTAATTTTAACTGAATAAAAAATTTTATTATTTACTATGTCAATCATTTTTTATTCTTTATTTTTTAAATTAAGAAATAATTTTAAAAAATAAAAATATAACTAAACATGCTTATAATTATCCCTTCATATTTCCAAAACTATTATTTTTCATGAAACATTAAAAAGCTTGAATGGTTAAGGTTTCTCCCTCCCCTCCCCCCCCCCCCAACCTCATTTCTACCGAACCAGTTCCTTTCAATGTTGGTGGTAGGTTCCTTTTTAAGCGGATCCAAATATTCTTTATATTTTTTATTTTGTATAAACATGAAAAAAAAGTGTTAGGCAGGTTTTCAATTAAGCCAATTATTTGGGCTTATCAGTAAAAAAGCCACAAGATTTTGTTTTGTCCATGTTTTATGCGAAGTTTTGTGTGTATATGTGTGCATTGAATATTTTCTGTATGTAGGCAGCATGCAATAGAATCAATAAAAAGAAAAGTACTCTTGATCGCCGTGTAAAAAGGATTGGAACATTGAAAACAAGGAGATGCTCGATTCGTGTGTGAAAAAATGGTATTTTTATCTTATGAAGTTAAGTACCAGGCAAAAACGGTTATTATTATTATTATTTTGGCATAGGAAGAAGGAGAAATTTTTGTTAAATTATACTAAAAGATTGATTATCATATTTACTTAGATTTATATTAAATTTAAATATGTCGTTACTAATAATTTAGGCAATATAGTAGATTTTTTTTATTGATTTTTCTTTTTTTTATTGACAATTTTATAATAATTTATGATAATTATTATATTAATTTTGTTGAGAATTTCATATCTTTTGATAAAGAGTTTTATACTAGTTATTTTTTAAAATTTCTAAGAAGATATTGTATTTATTATTTTATTGGTGAATTTTTTTTCATTGAATTAAGTCTCGTAATTTTTACTCTCACAAGCTTTTCATGTTAAAAATTGCTAATCTTTTGAATTTATTTTTATTATATTATTTCTTGGTGATATATTTTATTGTACATATGAAAAAAGTTCATTCAAATAGATTATTTAATTTTTCTTGATGGCGTGTTACTTTGATCCCGATAATTTTTTTCAACAAGTGGTATCAAAGGTTAATCTCTAGTACATACTACTTGTGGATATGAATGCTAATACAAGTAAAATAATATTTTTTTATTGATGAAAATTATGCTCTTTGAAAAAAGAAGATAGAAGATTTACTTTAGATGAAAGACTACTATTTACATGTATTTGTTATTAAAAAACTTGAAAATAAATCAGATTTAAAATGAGATCTATTGTATAGGACAAGTTTGTGAATATATTCATGTAGTGAGTAGAAGAGAGTGTATAGAATTATATTGAAGAGTAGACATATGCTTACACATTATGAATTAAACTTGAAAAGTTAGTATGTCAGAAAAATTAAGAATAATAAAATATTCTTAATAATACAATGAATGAAGTATAAAATATTAAGTTGAATACTTCAATGATAGATCACTTAAATGAGTGTTAAGAAATTATTAAACATCTTTCTGTTATGGTTATCAAATTTGAAGATAAAGAGAGTTTAATAGCTTCTTGGTTCTATATTGAATTCATGAGAGACATTTAAAATGTTTGTATTTAATTCTACCTAGATGATATGATGATGATTGAAATTGCTAAAAATGATATTTTGAATGAAGAAGTTGAGAAAGAAATCACAAGGATTTTTTCTTCATAACCAGATATTATGGTTGTTAGGTATCGGGAGAGAAATAAAAGTCAAGGTACTAAGAAATAGATATTAAAGTAGAAATAAACCTAAAAAAAATTCTGAAATATTAAGTGTTGTTATTATGGAATTGTTATTTAAAACCTTAAATAAAGCTACTATTAAATTGGGAAAAAAATTAGGCTTTAAAGCCCTTCGTTTAAGACTTTCTTGGCAAAATTCAGGGTTACACCTGCAACAAGCAGGAACTATTCCTCATGCCCTTCTCATGAAATCAACAATCACTATAAGCAATATAACCAAAAATCTCATCATCTTCCTCATAGTTTCCATTGTAACTACATTTAAATGACTCAAAATATATGATAGTTACTTAAATGTAGTTGGGAAAATAGTATCCTACACATTAGAATATTGTACTGAGAAAATGAAACTTTCAAAATTGTATGGAAGATTATTTCCTATCAAAGTAGGCATAGGTGATTTATGGTAGAATTGCTAGAAAAGCAATTTTAATTATAAGAACTTGACAAGATAAACTAATTACTTAACACTTATGAAATTAATTGGTAAAATAATTTTTTAAATATGGAGAATAAAGATTTAAATTAAGATTTTTCTTATTTGAAAAAAGATAGAAATATTTTTTATGGGCTTTGTAAAAGATAAATATCATGTTTTTTTCCCTACAATCATAATGAACAAGATGCACACAATAATTTTGACATGCAAGCATGGTTCAATTGTGAATTTATGTAATTTTTAGGCTCTATTTGAATTCATATATTCTGGAATTCATTTCATTTAATTGTAAAAAACTATTATTATATTTCATTTGTAAATAAATTCTTGTGTTCAGGATTAAATTTTATATTATATTATTTCAATTCATTTTAAAAGAATTCATTCATTTAGAATTACAATCAAAACATTGGCAATTCATTTCAGATTGAACCCTATTGAGAAGGAATCAACACTGATGAATAAAATGATCAAATTAATCAATAAACATAAATTCACTGAACGACTCGATATTATTATATGTAATGTAGTTTAAGCTAGTAGACTAATGACATGATTTCTTAAGTACGTAAATGCATAGCATAGGATGTTGCTTGGCTTTTCTTAACAACTGTGAGGGCTATTTATAAATTGAAGTGTTAAGGACAAAATTATTTAATAAAAATATTACGTCTCCGATGAATCAAATTCTCAAAAAATTTTGAGTAAGTTAACAAGATCTTACATGAAAATTATATAAATAAAACAATATTTATAAATGATAAGAATTCTAATTGAAACTTATTAGAGAATGGAATGAATTCTTTTTTTTAATGTGCTTCAAACGGAAAGTTAATGTTTTAAAAATTAAAAAATTAATTTTATTATTTGTGAATTCTTATAAATTAATAAATAGGTAATAGATAATAAAATTGACAAAAAAAATCAATCAACTTTTGGACGAGAGCAAGGACATCACTTAAGGGCGAATTTTGTTTTTTAGCAGATTTAAGGTTGGGCTAGTTATAAAATTTAATCCGGCCTAGTCCATTCAATCAGTCAGGGGGATCCGGTCTCACAACCTCGGCTAAAAGTCTGGATTGAACCCATCAAGTCTAATAAACTTGGTCCAAGCAGCCTTTAAACCATTTTTCCGTCCAAGTGTTAAGAAGACTTCATGGTCTCCAGCCCAGAAGCTCAATCATCAGAATAAAACCCGCCCAAGCCCAAGCTAAAAGAATCGAGGATATCAATCTCAATTATTGGACCAATAGGAAAACAGTCCATGGCCTCATCTCATTCCTATATCTCCCTTTTGATGAAACTGAAACACCCAATGATGAATCTCTGATTATAAGGCATCCGATTTTTGGCCGAAAATAACCTTGAAAATTATTTATATATTTAATATTAAATATAAATAATTTAGGAAAATATAATTTTTTAAAAAAAATTATTTTCCTTCACACCATACTGTAGATATATATTTTTTTAATCACATATTATAAATACACACGGTACACATTCATTTAGATATAAATAAATGAAATTACCAGACAAAAAATATCTTTAAAAAAATGAATGAAGCCTCAATCACTAATGAATTTTTCCCTCTCACAATAAGGATTATTTTTTAAATTCAAACTCATTTTCATTAATTTATAAAGTCCACACAAGATTAACATACTTCTTGCTAGAGCAACGTTTTGTGGTACCATCATTCCAGTATTTCTCTTCATTCTCTTTTAGGCATAAGTGTCCATTTACACATAATTATTCTATATTTATATTCCGGCCCTTTCAAAAAATAGAACCTAAATTTTACGGTAAACCTCATACATCCTTTATTAATAAGTGTGGGATTTCCACAGCCATTAAAGTTATTGTTTCTGAAGTTTTATTATGCGAATGCACTTACACAGCGGTATGATTATAACTATATAACTACCAAATTTTTATAACATAAATTTTCAAAAGTTGAATATATTATATTTATAAGAAAAAAATATCAAGTTTCATATGCCTAAAATTATATAGGATTGACAAAATAAATTTTCAATTATATTAAATAATTAATTTTATTTTTAAATAATTATCCAATAAATAATTCCATTCCTCTGTATAGATATTCAAAGATAAAATTATTTGTATGAATCTATATGAAAGAACTAAATTATTTGTACAAATTATTATTCAAAAACAAATTAGTCATTTAATATAATTTAAGAATTATTTTATTTGCATCATACAATTGTAAGGATGAAATTAATAATTTTGTCTTATAAAAATATAGTTATTTAAAAAAATCTTAATTGTTAGATAAAAAATAAATACTATTGGACACATTAAAAAATTATGCATTAAAATTTTATGAATTTAAAGTTGTTAGTATTTATACATTATAAGTATGGAAATCTTGCCAATGACTCAATATATATATTTGATAAGATGCAATTTAGCCTCTGAATTCTATTCCACATGCAAAAAATCCCTTATTTTTAAAGTAAAGATAATTTAACACCTAAATTATAGTTAGTGAGCAATTAGTCCTTTCCAAATTAAATTAACATTTAAATTAATAGCAATAAAATGAGACCTTGAAAATTTTCTTTACTCACAAGTAAGTTCTAACCATATTCTTCCTTCATCTTTTTATTTCTTTCATAATTAATGTGTATTTCATTCTTTCTCCTCTCCTGCTTTTCTAGCTTTAATTGAATCATAGGTCTTATGATTTGAGTTTTTAAAATGAATGCAAGTAAAGAAGTACAATGAGACATTAAATTAACATAATCTTGTAATTATTTCAATTATTTAAATTAAGTTGAAATAGCCTATAATCATGTTTTCACATAATAAATACATAAATTTAAATTATGGTTGATGGTTTTCTCTTGTATAGAAAATTAAGCTCTTAACTTAAGTGGAATCAGTATTTTAAACTCTCTCATTACTATAACAAAATTGACATTTAATTTTAATAATACATATCTCCAAGTCTAATACTAATTAGTTTAAATTGATACATTATTTACTTTTTGAACCTTATACCCATGGGATGAAGAGATGTCATTTGTCCTCATCAATCTTAATAAAAAAAACTAATTATTTTACTTAAAATTTACAAAATTACTTTTTTAGCTATGAATAGGAAGATGAAAACATGATTAGGGTTTTATTTGTGAATGAATTTTTTTTTGATGTTTTATTATATTGATATTAATTTAGATGGAAATTTGATGTAGATGAAGTTAATTAATACTAATTATAATTTAAGGGTTGAATTACTTTTACTTCAAAATCAGGAATTTTTGTATATGATACATAATTTAGGAAGATAAATTATAATTTATCCCTTTCTTATAATATTAATGTCTCAATGTTTGATATACAGAGACATGCATATATAATTTTTGCATGATTTGATATATACTATTCTATTTACATTTTTTGAGTTGCACCACCTTAAATTTATCACCAATAAAATAACACAAGTTACTCAAAATTTTTGTCTTAAATTGATTTTATTTATTTAAAAAATGGGTTAATTGAAAATTTAAAACTGAACAATTTTAATATCTTTTTTACCGTCTTTTTCAACTTACCTCTTCATGTCGCTACAAATTTATTGACTGTACTATAGAGTTATTAGAAAAAATATTATATTACTTTTTGTATCTACATGATCACATAATATTTGGCTCCATATAATCATCAACCTTCAAAGAGTCATCCCATCTGGCTGTTGTACTTCTTTAAACTAGCGCATTCAATGATGGAATTCGAAGAAAGAGATGCTCAAACTTCCCTTCTTTAAGTACCAAGTAATTGAAGGTAGATTTATACGCTATACTTGTTACTAAACTAGTCAACCAGATCATGTCAGATAGGGCTGGTTCAAAAATTGCTCTAATAGAAAAAAGAAAAAAAATAGATAGTCAATAAGTGGTAATTCATAATTCAAAGAATGTAATATGAGATGCTTGAGTTAATCATCATATTAACGCGTAATTAGTACGATAGAAATATTTTAATAATTAAAGCATTAATGAAATCTTATAGTTAAACTTAAAACTACAACTTAAATTATTAACTACCTAAATAACAATTTAAAATTACATTTATGATGTATATATCTTTAATTCAAATTCAACAATTTTAATTTTGCCATTTCATCAAATATTGATATACCCTAAACCGTAGTATGCTAATTTACCATAATCTATCTATAAAATACCCAAGTAATTTGTTCAGCTAAACGGATTTTATCATTTTCCTATTATCTTGTTATATTGATGACCAGTTAAATTTTAAAATATTACTTAGACCTTAATATCGCATGACACTTAGCTAAGAGGGAATACCTTACCATACATTTTGTTTAACCGTAAATATTTATTATAAAAGTATAAATATAAATTATAAAGATAGTGAAAAATAATTTATGTATTCAATATTAAATATAAAAACATGATAGAAAATAATATTCTTTATGTCAAAAAAGAAATTATTTCTCTTTTTATCATAACATCAATTATCAAATTTTTTTATCAAAATATATAAGCAATATTTCATTTACTTTATAAAGATAAATAAGATTTTCAATTGGAAATGTCTTTTGAAAAGAACAAATAAAATGTTGGACTTTATTTATTTTGATAGAAAACATTTTACGTAAAAATAATGTCATTTACTTATATTTATTACCATGGAATATTAAAGTACTAAAAATGTTTTATTAACACCATGCATTAATTTTTTAGTCCTAAACTATATATATAATAGGACCCCCTATATATACAAATAATAATTTTTTTTTATCAATAAAGTGTTAGATCGAGTGAAGAATGTCCTAATCTTGAATAGTCTTTACTAATTAATAAAGATGGGTTAAAATCTTGAATGTGAATCCAATCAAAAGCATGCCGGTCTTGAATAGATTTTACTAATCAATAAAGATGGGTTTGAGTTTTTAAAAATAACCTTTATTAGATTAGAATAGAAGAGAAGAAATTTATTGATTCTCTGATTCTTAAATAAAATTATTACTCCATTTCGTATCCTACCAAAAAAGAAAAAAAAGAAAAAGAAAAATAACAATACATTTTTTTTAAATATCTTCCAGCAAAATGGATGATTGATGTGTTGATCTCTTATTTCTCATGAATCAAATTGGTTAACTTAATGCTAAATAACCTAGTTTAGTTTCGTATACTTTCTGGCCTGATAATGTCAATCAGAAATCAGGACAACTGCTTTTGGGTTTGTTAATAAAGGATCGGTTTATTTGCTGATTTTAAAAATATTTTTTACTTTTATATTTGTAAAAAAATAAGCTCAACGATTATTTTTAAAATTTATTTTCAAAAAATATAATTTTCAATGTATAATTTAAATATAAAAAATAGAAATAAATTTTAATTTTTTTAATTTTTTATTCTTTTCAATAACTTTGTAATTGAACAAAAAAATTTATTTACTCCACCAATTATTCTTTATTTTTATTTTTAATTAAAAATAAATTTTAAAAAACAAAAATATAACCAAATTATAATTATACTATTATTTTTTATAAAATATTAAAAAGGATGCATGGTTAAGGCTTCTCCCTCCCCACGCGGCCCAAATTCGACCGAATAAGTTCCTTTCAAAACTAGCGTTAGGTATCATGCTAATTACACTTGTTTTATTTCATAAATTGTCATTTTTTTGCAACAATTTGTACGTGATATTGACTATAACAAGCACTTTACCATGGATTGATTTAGAGAAGAACGAGTGATATTAAGTTTTCAACTTTGTTTTGAGTAAATAATTAATAAATTAATTTATAATTAGTATTTTATAATTAATAATTGATAATTAATAAATTAATTGATTGTATAAAAATATTTTATAAAATTAGTTCTTAAATTATTTAAAATTGTAAAATAACATAAAATAATATATTAATAGAAATATGTATGAATTTAAAAAATTTAAATTTATTTAAATAGTACATTATACTAATACAATTAAAATATTTAAAATAAAAATATAATATCTAATATTTAATTAATTATATTTTATAAACTTACATATTTGTTTATGTATATTTCTTATTTTATTATTATTTATAATAGAAATATAATTAATTATATTTTATAATATTTATTTACATATATATATATATTTATATATTTATAATTTAAAATAAATATATAATTATATTAAAATAAAATTAATTATAGTTTATAACATCATAAATAAATAAAAAAGTTAAATTTGAAACATTTAAAAATATAGTAACTTATAAATTATAAATTACTTAAAATAATTTACTAAATTAGAATTTTTTAATAAATTAATATACAAAATACTTCTAGAAATTAATTTATAATTTATTAATCAAATTTTATTGCATGAAACAAAAACTTAATTGTCTTGACAGTAAACAATAATTTTTATAATAATATAATTATAAAATATTAAAATAATAAATTTTCATATATTTAATATTAAATATTAAATATTTGATAGAAAATAATTACTTATTTAAATTTAGGGAATTTTTTATCTATTTAAATATTATTTTTTAATTATAAGGTAAAATATCGACATATTATTTCTTTCTTCATGTATAAATTGATAAATTGGTTTAAAATAAAAATATTTTTCGTAAAACGAAATTTAATCTCTTTGGGTATGGCCTCTTCCGCATGTCTACTCAGTCATCTACGTGCAATGACCGCGCAACATTAAAGTAGCCAAAACAATTCTTTTGTGATCCAAAAAACGCCGGCTAGTAACACAAATCAATATTCGCTTTTGCAATCTCTTCTTACGAAATTCTGACTCTGTTTCAGGCCCTTGTTTCATAACAAACGTCACTAAAAATTAGTGTATATTCTAATTATATAATATTTTTAATTGTATGTAATAAATAAAAAATAATCATAAATTGATATAATTTTTAAAATTAAATATAAAAATTTTAATGTATATAAATTTTATAATATTTTTAATTGGAGTTGTATTTTCCCCCCTAATATGATTGGAGTTGCATTAAATACGATTCTTTTGTATTTAATACATTGATGTTCAGGGATCATTTCCTCTTTCAGCGAAAATAAGGGAAACCAGCCACGGTTGATATAAGTGGATATGGGGTTAATCCCTTTAATTAAAGTTTCAAATTCAAAATTTGTAAACGAAAAAAATTATTATTGGAAGCGCTTTATCTTCGTACCTTCATATTGAATTCTCTTAGTTTAAATTCGAATTAATGGAAGATCTAATATGACCTATCAAATAATAGACTATTCATACCAAAAAAATAAGAAAAAAAAAAAACAATGACTTTTTCAAATTATTTTATATTATATAATTTTATTTTCTCCCATTTTTGTATTTTTTGTCTTTTTATCCCTCTCTGGTCTTTATTTTTCTCTAGTGTTTATTTATTTTTAAGAAGAAACTTCGTTATATCATGATATACATTCAGATACATCAAATTTATTTTTTTTAAATTAAATTCCTTATTGTAATATATTAATTATTAAATTTAATTCCGAAATATTACTTATCAGTTTTGTGCGGTAGATCTTTCCTCGTTTCGGTCGGGTCTCTTCTCTTTCCGTCCTCCTCTATTCGCTCCCTATCATCGTCATCATCATTTCTTCTCTCTCCTAATCTTTTCTCTTGGATTCTTACAGATCTTGTATTCAATCATGATTTAAAAAAAAAAAAAATTGTGCTGAGAAAGTAACAAACAAGAGAATTGGTAGACGTAGTTAATAATTTCGGCAATATGTATCAGCTTTGATTTTGGAAGATATATTGAAAAAAAAGAATAATTTAAATATTCTTCTTTGAAAGATTTTTTAACACAAAATATATTTAACATGGCTATTTGTCCTAAAAGTTAGTGGCGAAAAAAAAAAGTCTAAAAATTTTTCAACCATACAATGGATACAACTTTAAAAATTATATATTCAACCAATGGTAATAAAGGGATTTGCTTTTTGCCTAAGTCGGAGCTCAAATATTGGGGGAAAGTGTCGTGCATTCACATTTCCCTCTAACTTTTAAAATTAAAAATTTGTTGATTCTTATCATAATAATAGTCAATTAATAAAATAATAATTGTGTAATTTAATTTTAAGCATGAAATTTATATGTATAATAATTTTATAATAAAATAATTTACTTTAATTCACGGGAAAGTATTTTCTATTATATTATCAAAACAATAAAAATTTAATTCATGTTCTAAAAATATATTTTTTTAGAAAAGTACTCTTCCAAAGTTAAAAAATTATTTTTTTTATAAAATTTGATTTTTCATTAAAATAAATAAAATCTTACGATACTTCTAATTCATTTAATTTTAAAAGAGTAAATTACACTCACACTTTTCCAAAAGTTTTGTCCAATTACATATCTATTTTTTCTATTTTCATTATAAATAGATCTCCACTTCCTTTATTATTATATTTGAAACTAACATTAGCTTGTCGTGTCACAGAAAAATAGAAGAAATAATTAGTAGATATTTATGAAAATATATATAGAATGAAAGAAATATAATTAGACAAAAATTCAGTGTAATTTAGCAATTTTGAAATAGTAAAACAAGAGGTTTTCCCATCACTTGTTAAGATTTGACTTAAATTCTAACAATGGTTCATTTGTGAATATTTTATTTTCAAATTGTTTTCTTATTCAAATTGATATTTTAATTAATTAATTATTATTTTATATATATAAATTTTTAAAGTCTATAAATATGTTGTATTTAGGTATAGACAATTTATTCAAAAGATCAAAATTAAAAAATTTGTATTTAAAAGCATATAGGGAATTATCTTGAAATTCGACAATTTGTTTTTACTTTTCTAATAAAATTATTTGTATTACGTCACTATTATATTCAATATTTATAAGAATATATATGATCACTTAAAAGAAGATTGTAAAATATTTTAAACATGTTTAAAATATAAATTTAAGCATCATCAAACATTTTATAATCATCCTATTTGATTTCCTAATAATTTTTGTCCATTATATTCATTTATTAAATAAACTAAAAGTTAAGTTACATTAAATTTTTATGTCTCGTAATTTTTTTACTTCTTCAATTTTAAATTACACTAAAAAATTATATATTGTCGCAGTCATCCAAAAATTTTCCCATCATCACGCAACCATGCGCGCAAGCTGGCTCAACTTTTAAGTGCTTATTAGCTTGTTTGATTTAAATTTCTTTTGTACTATAGAAAAATGTTTTTCATAAAATATATTATATTAGAAAGATTAAAATAAGAAGAGGTATTTTATTTTTTATATTAAAAATAAAAAATTTTAAAAAGTAATTTTTTAAAGAAAAATTTAGTTGTACATTTTTAAATATTTTTTAATTATAAATATAAATAATAAATTAATTTCAATAACAAAACTACGTGTATTTTAGTAGGGCCGTATGCCCCCACTGAATTTTTTTATAATTTAATATAAAATTATATATATCATTCAAAATATCACAACAAAATATTAAAACTTATTTACCTTTGTTGCCAATTGAATTTTGTCTCTGTCACTAATTACTTTTATATTAATATATGTATAAATGATATTTTTTATAAAAAATATTTTTTAATAAAATAAACATAAATTAAATATTATAATAGTGCTATACGTGGGAGTAGCTAGCGTACTTAGATAAATTGTCATATGAAGCTCATATAAATAAAAAGAAAAATCCAAGAACGCACCACCTTCCAACAATATCAATGGATTTAAATCATAAAATTTTATTCGGTTTATACAATATTACACAGGTTTATAAATTTGGATTGTTAGATCTGGTGGTTTATATAACATGGCACCAGTGCACCACTAATGTATGTTAATGGTGCTAAAAATCAAATTTTTATAAAATAATGATTTCAATTGAATTATGTCAAAGGATAATATTAAACATGGATAAAAATAATTTATTATTATCTAGTAAATCCATTAAAAGATGAATATGAAATTAGAATTTGTTATAGACTACAAATTATTCTCAATTAATGTTGATATGAACTCTAATAAGGATTTGTTACTCCTAACCCTAAATGAAAATTTGATTTGGGAGACTTTTTGACACCAATGGGAAGTGTTCAAAATTAATTATGGGATTTAAGAATGGTGACCTTTATTTATATATTAATAACATTGATGGATTGACTCATCATTGAAAACTACCAATTACCACATTAGTTGGGTTAAATTACTATTAGATCAAAATTATTTAGTCACTTTAATATTAAGTCAAACTTTTTTACATCATTTTTTTATTATTGAATTAATAGTTTTATAATAGAAAATCTAACAATCTTCCATTTAAACCATGCAATTCAACAATAGTGGCCACTTTAATAAGATATATAAAAAAAAATTATGATATCTTTAAATCTATTGGTCTAAATTGAGATCATAAATATCCAATATTATAAAATACAGTATTCGATAGGGATATCAATAATACACACACACACACTAGACACTTACACCTCACTAACCATATATAATATTCGATAGGGATATACATAATAAGATTATACTTAATAAGATTTACATAACAAAATTATGATAATATATGTAAATCTTTACACATTAGGTGAAAGCATTTGTCCAAAATGCTAAATAAGAATCATAATTCTTAACACAATATTAAAACAGGGTTTAAACATCTTTATAAATATGTCATAACAAAAATGTACATAATATATAAAAAAATATGAATATTTTATTATGAATATTTCATTTATGTCTCAAGAAAACAATTTACATCATATAACTCCTATTAAGCCAAAACTTCAAAAGACTTAACTAATTCCATATTGATTATATGATCAATATATATTCTTACCACTAAGTCTTTAGTTTGTGGATTCATAAGCATATAATCCATGGAAATATATTTAATGCTTGTGATATGCTCACGTACCTTCTCTTTTACAAATTAGTACTTTATATCAAAATGCTTTGTATAGATAAAACTTTTATTATTACTAGAGAAGTTTATAGCAACAGTATTATCGTAATAGATAGTCAAGGGTTTAGAGATACTTTTAATAATCTCAAAACTAGTTATAAAGTTCCTTAACCATACAGTAGTGCAAGCGGCTTCGTAATATATGACATATTCTACTTCCATAGTGGAAGTTGTTGTTAAAGATTGCTTAACACTTTTCCATAACATAACTCTTTCTGCCACCATAAAAATATATCCAGATGTAAATTTGTGATTATCTGGATAACCAGCAAAATTTGAATTCAATTAGCCTAAAACTATGAGATCTTCCGATATAGGTTAGCATATAATATTTTATACTTTATAGGTATCTCATAACTCTCTTTGTAGTAATCCAATATTTTTTATTAAGATTACTTAAGTATTTCCCCAATACACCAATAGCATAAGCTATATTAGGATGTGTACATACTTGAGCATACATCAGGCTATCGATAACTTATGCATATAGGACTTTTTTTAATTCTTTCTATCTCAACATCATTTTAAGGGCACTAGGATTTAAAGGAAATTTCTCCTTTTGAAATAGGTGTGGAAATTTGAAATTAGATTGACATGTTGAACCTTTTTAGTACTTTCTCAATGTAAGTCTATTGAGATAAACTAAGCAAACCTTGAGATCTATCATGATGAATCTTTATCCTTAAAACATAATAGGCATTTCTAATATTCTTCATATCATTATATTTAGATACTATTTATTTTGTCTCAATTAGCAAGTTCACGTTATTACTTGTAAAGAGAATGTCATCCATGTATAGTATTAGAATAATAAAATTGCCTACACTTATTAATATATAAATACACTAGTCCACTGCATTCTTTTTGTGTTAGGTTTTGAATCAATATATGCAATGAAATTCTTAAATTTTGATCCGAATTTTACCTAGGATCCATGCAAAAGGGCATAAATCAGTATTAGGATTTTATTTTATTTATGCTCATGTTCTTTCTAATCAAATCCTTGAGAGACCAAGATAAATCAAACACTGATCGAAGATATAGCATTTCTACGGTATCCATACGGAGTGAACAACAACTTCTCCCCTCCACGAAACTGCTAGGATTCATTTCTCTCACTAGGATTGGGATTGGACATTTTCTAGAGTGATTTTAGGTTTAATTGAAGCTAATGTGCGTTATGTAATGTGTTGCCTTCAAGTCCTTTTATAGAACTAAGGCATATCACAATCCTAGTCCTACTAGGATAATGCTTCAAAAATCCTAATCACACTAAACAACTATCACCTTATCCTTATCCTAGAGAGAGTGAGGAGAGATAGGACTTATCTATTAATTATCTAATATTAGTTAATAATATTATCTCATAATATAATTATCTAATATTAAAATTGACATATAGTTATCTTATATATTAGAAAATAATATTATCTCATAATATAATTATCTAATATCTAATAATATAATTATCTGATATTACTTTAATATCAAATTATATCATATAATATATATCACATATATATCACGTGAATAAATATATTATTATCTTAATAATATATGTATGCATAAAAATAAGTCTAATTAATTGAATTTTAATCCAACTAAAATTCAATTAATTATTGTCTCATTCCTACTCCTTTTATGTGACTCTGCAGGTTCTTACTACGTTGACAATAACTCATTTTTAGGTCATAGACAATGAGCGGTATCTAATAATACATCACTGCCACTCAAATAGTAAGAATGTCTGTGATTCGACATTTTCCTAATATGTGATCAATGCTTTGCATCATAATCCTTTTGTAATGATATCCAAATTGAACTGGAGGCATGGAGTGTGTTATCCTCATCAACATTCAATTTATATTTCTTAATACTGAGTAGACTTAAAATAAATAATCAAAATCACATACTGATCCAATTGAGCATGACCATGCATTTTTAAGTCTCAATCAATCAAGGAGCCCAAGGATATCTTTATTTTATATAAGAGTAACAAAATTTCATCTACATCACTCACTTTTCTCTGCATGTTCATGACACACTTAATCAATATCCCACTCATCATCTTGATTAAAGGTGACATAGGATAACATCAAAGTGAGTAACTCCTTATGTAGGGAACTGCAATGACTTCAGGTCAAAGGACTATGTGCATTTATGATTATATAAGAATAACTAATGACATGTTTATCCATATAATATTCTTACAGTAGATTAGTCCAGTACATTGTTCACTAATAATATACTCATGTATTGACTTGATATCACATATCCATGATTCATAATCATTAGTCACTATACATGCTAGTCTCAATGTATTATTACTATCTTTTTCATAAAAATACTTGATTAAGGGTATTTTAGGAATAGTAAAGCTATTCTAAGGATAATTATTATATTTAAGTTATAATTTATGCAAAATAAAATGAAATAAAATATAATAATTGTATTACTAAAACGAAACGTAATACATTGTGTAATATTACAATCATCTCTATAATTGACTCCTAGGACACATACCAATATTTTGAACTCAAGAAAAGTAACTACCTTATCAAACTTGAGGTACTACTATCTAGAAGCTTGTTTTAAACTATAAATGGACTTTTTAAGCTGATATACAAGGTGCTCATTTCCTTTTTCTTGGAAACCATCTAGTTAGTTCATATAAACAGTCTCTGTTAGATTTTCATTCAAGAAAGTTATCTTTACATCCATCTGATATAACTTTAAATTAAAATGAGCTACCAAAGTCATGAGAATATGGAATGGGTTTTTAGTTGAAACTAGTGAAAAAGTTTCTTTGTATTCTCTACCTTCCTTTTGAGTATAGCCTTTTGCTACCAATCTAGCCTTATCCCTTTTAACTTCACCTCGAGTAGCCCTCTTGGTCTTGAAAACCCATTTGCATTCGACTAACTTACAACTTACAAGAAGTTTCACTAGATCTCATACTTAATTCTTATGCATTAAAGCTAACTCATCTTTTATAGCATTTATCTAATTAGAACAATTTAAACTAGATATAGCTTGAGAAAAAGTTATAGAATTAGTATCATCATTAATATCATATTTATACTCTTACGGATATACAAGATGATAATTAGGAATTGTTGATGTGCAAACTTTTTAAGATCTTCTTAATGGAATTTCTTCATTTACTTTATTTGGTTTAACATCTTTTGCCATTAGTTATATTGGATCAACTAGTGGAGAATAATTTTTCTATCTTTAGAGAAATCATAATGCTTGGTATTTGGCTCCCACTATCTAACTTATTTTCAAAAAATAGGGCTTAATCAGACTTAAATACTCTAATGGAGTAAAATCTACTTCCTTTTAAACCATTGTAATACCTAATGAAGTATCCACTAATAGTTTTTGAATTAAGTTTTCCTGTAAATGGAATATACAAATTTACTTCATCTTTGTAACCCCAAACTTGAAAATGCGACAAACTAAGCTTTTTATAGTATAATAATTCGTAAGGGGTCTTAAGTACTAACTTACTAAGAACCTAATTTAGAATATATGTTACTATTTTCAATGCATCATTCTATTAGAATTTTAGTAATGAAATATGGGCTAGTATGCATCTCATTATGTCCATAAGAGTTGTATTCCTCTTTAGCATAATGTAACTTATTTGAAATCCATAATCTTGTAGGTATTTTGTAAAAAGACTAGGGTTTCTTCTTGATTATCGTACCTATTATAATAGTCATGACCTCTGTCAGAATTAAAATATTTTATCTATTTCTTAGTTTCAGTTCAACTATTATCTTGCATGACTTAAAGGCTTATAGTAATTTTGATTTCTCATTGTGTAATTCTACCTAATTAAATTTAGAGTAATTATCGATGAATGTGATAAAGTATTTGTAGCCTCCCATAGCATTATGTGTGACAGGCCCATTAACGTCAGTGTGGATCAATTTTAGAACATTCTCCTTTCTACTTCTCTTGCCTTTTCTAGCTCTAGTTGTAAGTTTTCCTTTAATACAATCTATACATGTTCCAAGATTTAAGAAGTCCAAATCACAAAGTACTTCACCCTTCACAAGTCTCCAAATTATTTCTTTAAAGATATGTCTTAATTGTCTCTGCCATAACATTGAGGATTTTTTTATCAATTTGATACCTTTTGTTGCCTACAATAGAGTTTATTGAATTTACAAAATCAGGATTTAAATAAACTCTGTATAATCTATCACACATAGAACCAACACTAACAATAGAAGATTTATAAAATAATTTAACTTTTCCATTTCCAAAATAACAAAAGTATCTAATAGAATCTAAAGCAACAATTGAAATTAAATTTATTTTTAAACTAGATTATTCAATAAAAGCTCATGTCTAGTCTTCAATTTCAACTTCACTAATCTTATGTGCTCCACTTCAACTTTATCCTTATTTTTTAGTCTCACAATTAGCTCTCCTTCATTTAGTTTTCTCATATTTGTCAGTACCTAAAAATAATTAGTCACATAAATAGTGGCACTAGTATCTAACCATTAACAATTTAATGGTACATTAATAATGTTTAATTCAAAATAAATGAGAGTTAGATGTGTACCTTTTTTCTATTCTCAAACCATTTCTTGTATTTAAAATAGTCTACTTTCTTATGTCCATACTTGAAGAATCTACAGTTACCCTTAAATTGGGTCTTATGTAGCTTATAGCACTATTGTCCACTAAATTCACCTTTCTCACCCTTTTTCCTTCCATGACTATAGTGTCTCTTCCTATCTTTTTTATTAGACCTTCCAGCATGATTTGAATGTGTGCCATGAGAGATATAATTAACTACCTAAGCCTTTCCTTTCTTTATGTCTTCCTTTACCTATGTAACAATTGGAATTAGCTCATTAAGAGTTTATTTTGATTTCTGAGTATTGTAAGACATTTTTAGAACATCAAATTGAGGTAGAAGAGATTCTAATACACGCTAAGTCAAATAACATTCTTCTAGATCAATTTGTATGGTTTTCAATTTGTCGTAATAATTAAGTAATCTTAAAATGTGCTCTTTCACCTTAATGACACCATCATACACTGATTTCTCAAGCAACAAAAGATATCGTCCCTTTTTAATTTTATCGAACTTCTTATACTTTTTAACTATAGAATCTAGAAACTATTCTTAATTTTTTCGTATTGAGAATGCTCTCTCTTATTGTTTTATCCATCGTGTAATTTATTATTATTAAACACACTCTATTACAATAGGTCCATTTTTCATGATGATTCTTTTAATTTGTTGTATCAAGAAAATTGATTTGAGATTCTATTTCCTTAATCACCAGATAAAGGTGAGAGATTGCTAGATATAGCTTCAATGATTCAGTCCAGTCCTTATGATTTATCCTATTAGGCATCTTAATCGTATTTAATTACATAAGTAAAGGAGTTGAGGAAATAAATTTTAAAATATTAATGCATGTTTAATCTTAATTATGCTAAAAAATTTTCTTGGTAAACTTGCAATTGAGCTCAATATTATACTGTAAAGCCCAATATCGATGGTAGGGGTGGGAATTGGTTAGCAAGCCCATTCCAACTTGACCGACTCTAACTATTTATGATCATATCCTAACCGAAACCGATCGCTTAAGATGCTCTATCCGACATTGATCGAACAAATCAATTTTGAGCAGTTTCAAGCAGTTTCAATTGGATTGAAAATGACTTTTAGATGACTGTCATGCAAAGCATTGAATCTCTTTGCCCGTGTCTATAAAACTCAGGTTGTAGGCCTCTGAATCCATGCCCCTGAACACTTCGGACTCACAAAAGAGTGACGGGTAGATTCTGTACCTTTTGTTTGCACACATCACCAGTTTTATTGCCTTTGATGCTAAACCATTCAATTACACAGAGTTGGTGTGCTAGTGCAAGTTCACCTTTGCAGTTACACTCTATTTTGAGGGTACAACCACCTTTGCCTAACTCAACCAAATAGATTCTGCAAACAGCAGCTTGTTCAGGAATATTTTCACCACCATCCTTATTTCCACCTAAAACCATCATAATCAGATACAAAGGCCGGTTAGTAAAAGCACTTACCATCCTTAAGTTCGATCAATAACTAATGAATTTTATATCACAAGTATATAGGAAAAATTGTATTACTTGAACTTCATGTTTCAGGTTCAGGATCGCCAGCATATAGGGTGAAGGTTCTAAGGCTAAATAGACTATGAATACAAACATGAAATTGAAAGGTTACCGATTTCATTAGTTGGAGAGTTGATAGTTATTATGGTTGCAATCTTTTCAACTAGATGTGGTGAGGTGAGAATAACACAAAAAATGCCACCAACATATATGTTACCATCTTTGCTGAGTGCAAGAACTGAGCGAGAACGATGAATAGGTACCTTCCAAATGATGCCATTTAGTGTGCTTCTTAGTTGGGTATGATCAGAGTCAGTCAATGCCACACCAACCCGCAACCGACCGATAACCTAAAACTCCTTACTTTTTACACCCACCAATAGCCGAACTATAATGCAACTCGAATCCAATCGCCTATTTTTTGGTTCAGGTCGGTCAGTTTCAATTGGGTTGAAAAAAATTTCCTACCCCTAATCAATGGGACATTAAAGACCTTATACTAAATATCATATTCCTATAATTTTAACATCGATAAGACAATAAAAATTTTAGAAATATAATACTCATTCCTATATTTATATTATCATTAACAAATAACATAAGTGATATTATATCGATAGAGTACTAAAATATTATTAATATGATACTCTCCTTAGTTCAACTATCATTTTATTAAAGAATGAACAAAATTTTATGCAATTATTGTAAGCTCATAATTACATAAAATTTTATGGTATGACATAAGCCTAGAGTATTTTCTAAAATTATTTTCCTATATATATATATATACACACACACACATAGAAAGATAATTAATAGACCAAATAGTGCTTAAAATTTTTACAAAATATATGTTGAAGCCCAAAATACAATAATATTGCAGTAAATTTCTTAACCCATAATAAAATATTTGGTTATCCAAATTAAATAGGTAAAAATGATTAAAATATTTTTAACTTCAAAAAAATCTAAAAAATACCCAAAAAATCAAATATTTCAAAGAATGGAGCTCAAAATTTGCATTTTAGATGCATTTATACGCACGCACACACAAAATAATGCCCTAATGAATTTTAATACTTTTAATGTAGAAAATTTTCAAGGAAATTGCATTTAAAATCCGTTTCAATGATTGAAAAATTTCTAGAATTCAACAATGGAGTTTTAATGGCTTTTGCTTTAAAAACTTTATATTTAAACACTTACAAATATCAAAATATATTTTCCTTAATTACAAAAATCATTAAAACAAAAAATACACTTAGAAGGAATAATTTGAAAATTAAACTTCTAATTTTGAAATTATAGTAAATTTCCTAAAATAAAAATATATTGGATAAAATTATATTCATATATTGTTATGATGATTCCTACATATATGGTTTCATACTAGACTAAAAAATATACATATATATATATTTATATATTTTGGAAAAAAGTTTAATCGAAATAAATATATATGGTTCATGAGCATATATATGTATATGCTTATATGGTTTCTGAACGCCACCCTTTCGTTTACATACATGAAAATCACATACTTACACACACACACACATAAAACAATATTCATATCGGAAACGAAAAAATGAAACTTACAATGAAATGATTTCAAAACTATAATAATAAAACATGATATTTATCATGGCAAAAATCAATAAATAAATTCTCAAAAAAATATAATTATATGCAATTTATCTAATAAAATAAAATTCATTCAAAAAAACATATAATATATGGATGAATCATATAAAAATTTCTCATATATTGTATATCATTCACAAGAAACAAAAGTAATACATATATAAGCAGAAAATAAATAATATGAGCACCATGAAATAACTTTGAAATTCATAGCAATTTTGATTCAGGGCAATTCATCACAAAATATAATACAATTTAAAAAATAAAATTTGATTCTTGAATCTACATAATAATATATACAATTCACATGATTTACCAACTTTGATACTAATTGCTAAAAATTAAAGTTTTATAAAATAATAATTCTAATTAAATTATGTGAAAAGATAATATTAAATATAGATAAAAATAATTTATTATTACCTGATGAATCCATTATAAGATAAATATAGAATTAGGATTTGTTGTAGGCTATAACTATTCACAATGGGTCTTGATCATAAACTTCAATAAGGATTTGCTGCTCCTATTAACTCTATATGAGAACTTGATTGAAGAGACTTTCTAGCATTGATGGAGTGTTTAAACTCAATCATAAGGTTTAGGAGTAGCATCCCTTATTTATATATTAATAATATTAGTGAGTTAACTCATTAGTCAAAAATTACCTATTATCATATTAGTTGGGTTAGATTACCACTTATATCTAAACTATTTAGTTACTTTAATATTAAGGTCAAACTCTTTTACATCTTATTTTATTATTAAATTAATAAGTTTACAATAGAAAATCTAATAAATAATGCCGTGTATTTCTACATGATAAGATGATTAGGAGTGATTTGGATGCACTAGTTGCATTAGTAGTGCCACTGGTTTAAACTATTAAATATCATTTATTTTGTACAGTATTACATAGATAAATGAAAATCTAACAACTTAGATCAGGTGATGCACTGATACAATTGATGTATTGTAGTTACTACCTAATATGATACATGTTTAACTATTCACATTTTTATTTTTAGTCAAATTGATTAAAAAAAGTAGAGTAAATACAAAGAGATTCATAATTTTAAAATATATCTATAAATATAAATGATAACTTCACCTAAAAAAAATATAATATTTTGAGCTTAAATTTATGAAACTAAAAAAGAGAAAATCATAATGTTACATTTATTATTATGGAATGAAATGGAATATAATAGAAATAAGAATAACTAAAAAGTTTATTTGGTAGGCATTATTTTCTTATGATATGGATATTTCATTAAATAATGGGATCTCCATTTTATAGTAAAAGAGATAGAAAGAGTCATTACATCTATGAAATATCATTTTTACACCTGTATCTTTTATATTTTATAACAAAAAATATAAAGTATTTTCTTCAACATTAGGGTGGTTGAATTTTACTCCTTTCTTCTTTAAAAACTAGAAAATTACCCTTTAAATTATGCAAAACTTAGAATTAACACCCACCATCAACTTATGTCACAATTTCATCAAAGTATGTGATTTTTAATAGTATTTTAAGCAAGAATTCATAATATTATAGTATTTTAATTTTTCTTGTTATTTTTTATAAATAATTTTTATGTTATATAATTAGTAAGAATTAAATTAGACATATAAACTTTAAATTAAATAATAAAAAATGGGCTGCAAAATTATATTAAAAAATTACAAAATAAATCAATATATTTAAATATTTTGATTTGGATAAAGTTCATGAAAAAATTATATAGTTTGATAAAATGATTGAATAAAGTTAACAATGAGTGTTAAATCCAAGGTTTTGTGAAGTTGAAGTAAGTAATTATCAACTTTTCAAAGTAGAAGGGAATAAAAATCAACTACTCCAAAGTTAAAAGGGACATTTTGCATATTTTTTCCTATCTCATATATATTCCAACATTACCTCTCTATTAATAAGTAATAAAATAATATTAGTTTTTTAATATTTTGAAAAAATATTTTAGTGATTATAGTCTTTATAAGAGAATTTAAAATATGGTATTTTGTATTATTTATAAAAAACTATTTAATTATAAATTTATTATTATATTAATATGTTTATATTTTTATTGTAGAAAGTATTTTTTTAATTATGATTTTGATAATAGAACACAAAATATGAAAGCATTTTATTTTTACCATATCATATTTTTTTATCATATTTATTTTCAATATATGAAAATTTTTAATATTAATTTTATTTTGTCATATAATATTTTTTTACTATACAATATTTTTGTCATTTTTTTCCATTCTATTCTTACAATATTTTATCATACAAATATAAAAATGGAATGATGTACATTTTTAATTAATCATATTAAATATAATTCATAGATTAATCATTGCATTTTATTGTGTTTTTTTTTCATTCTCGTTCTCATTGCATTTTATATTATAACACTGAATGGTAATCCACCTCTAAGTATCCCGGGGGCTCATGATGGATACGTACCCATAGATTATGTATTTTGGTTGAATTGATGACCCTTTTAGAACTTAGAAATTTGGCGTACAAAGGGCCATCGCGACAAATGTAGATAGAATAAAACGTAGAAACCCTTTTCCACCCTATAATATTTTATCAAAAATGATTAGGAGTTCCACTTCCTTACGAATTCACGAAATATTTGACCAGGACTGATCTTTCGACAAAAGTCCTAGTGTGAAAAAAGTTTTGGGGCGTACAAAGTTCTCAGAATAACAACATGATTAGTGGCAAAAAAAAATTGATTTCAACCTCGTTAAATTGACGCCACATACGGAACAGTATTGTATAAATAATTTGGTTGGATCACAACTCAATGGCTTTTCGAGAAGACTTCAGCAAATTAAATTGCTTGCAGATGAACTGAACCTGTGCACTGATTGTAGTGATAAGTACGTACATGACATAACGAAGTTCAATGGCGACTCCTTTTCTAGATGCGTTTCCCACCGAGGATTAACTTCGCCAAATGTTTTAGGAGGATTGTAATCCTCAATTCGTTCTATGAACAATATTTATAATTTTAGTCGAACATTTTGAAATACAAAAATATTTTTATAATAATATTTAAAAAAATAGTTAATATTGATCATTTTTATCCCTCTTTTGATTAATTAAAAAGATTCTTGAAAAAAATGCAAAATATTTTTTTAGTTTTGGGACAGTTAAATTTTGTTCCCTTCTATTTTAAAAATTAAGAAATCATCCCTTTCAATTTTATAATATTAGAATACCCATTTTGAAACTCTCCATAATACATACATGTATTTGATGTCAATATAATTAACTCAACATAAAGTGATGGACTTTATTGGTATCTACACCCAATCCAAGTTGATAGTCCTATGAAAAATAAAATCTATTTGATAATTTATCAAAACTAATCATAAACTAATTATAGATCAAATCAAATTTTACTCACCTATCAGTAAATCATTTAAATTTAAGATATAAGTAATTGAACACAATCAATTTTATTAGTTGTGAGGAAGTACGTGCTCTATGTTAAGACTCAAGAAAGTATTTCTATGATAATAATCATGAAGAAGAGCTATATTAATTACCTTTTGTTGATATTTAAATTTGTCTAGATAATAATATAATTAAAATTAAAAATTAAAAATATATAATAAAAATAAAAAAAATAAAATTTTTTGTAGGTGCTGGAAATCGCGCATCATACATACATAGCGGAATAAAATTTTTGCACGATTTCCACCAAGGATCCATGCGAATTTAGAACACCATAAATTAAGGATTTGGGTTTATACCCTTCGGCCAAAAATCTTCTGTCTGCTACACAGCAAATCCGATCTGCTTCTGTCCGTTTTCCAATCTAATCTGCTCTCCAAATCATGAATCGGAATAGAAATTAGAAGATCAGATCACCAGTGCAACGTTTAATGTGGCTGCACCTTTATGGTATCCACACGAACCTGTGAATCACCAATGAATGTCCACACAAACACTGGTTGGAATTGATCTCTTTTTACCTCGTAGTACTAGTTATGCCTCTTCAGGAGTTTTGGTCAAGGAGAGGTGCTAGGATTTTTCCATGCCCTTTTAGGGTGCGTGAATAATGATAATAATCCTATTATTGCCCAACAAGCCTATTTAAATAAGTGCATAAAAAAACCTAACCTATTTGGGCTTTATTCCATGTACAATTATAGGCTTACTATTGGGCCTTATAATTATAATATGAATTCCCAAATATTAGGCCTAAACAATTTGGTCAATTAATTCCAAATTCGCTAGGCTCTAAGTGTGCGACCCTACAGGCTCTCATTACGTTGGCAATGACCATTGATGATATTATGATCATAAATAATGATTGGTGTCTAGCAACACATCATTGTTACCCAAGCAATGAGAAAATCAGTGATTTGACTAAACCTTTACATGTGATCATCACCTATGTCCTTTTATCCTATACATCTAGATTGAGCACGAGACATGGACCGTGTCATTCTTGTATAGTCCAATCTTAAGGTTTCTTGATTCCTAAGTAAGCTGACTAAAAACAAATGTAATCGACATCCCATGTCGATTCATTTGAGCATGGCCATGCATTTTCTCAACTTTACTTAATCAAGGGGCCCATAGATGTTACTCCTGTTATATAGGAGGGATAAATCCTATCTTGATCACACAAACCCCTTCGCATGATATGTGACATCCAATATCTACCCTTGCATTCACTCAACCATTAGTGACATAGAATAGTATCAAAATATGAAACTCACATAGTAGGATAACCTTGGTGATCTCAGGTCAAAGGACCATATTAATAATGATCACTAAGAACCACTCATGACACTCATATAACGATCCATGTAGTGTTCTTAATATGGGTCGGTCCAGTATACAAGTTTTCTAACTTGTACTCATGTGTAAACTTAATATCCCATATAAGTTTTCACATATGCTAGTCTTAATATATCAAAACAACCTAATCCACAATGATATATGACTAGGGACATTTAAGAATACAATTATTCTAATGTTATTATCATAATTGAATATATTACGCAAACAATATATCAAAACAACCTAATCCACAATGATATATGACTAGGGACATTTAAGAATACAATTATTCTAATGTTATTATCATAATTGAATATATTACGCAGACAATATATATAAATATAATAATTGAAATTGCCATTAAAATAACATGATTCAAAATTATAATCACCAATATGATTAGTTTTAGGGCATATATACTAATAGTAAGATAAATAAATTTTTTTAAAGTGAATATTGAATGAGAAATTGTTGACATTCCCCCTTCCTCTACATTGCACTTTCCTTATATCCACTTACTGCATCTTACGTACCTACTACATCTCACCTCATATTATCTCCATTTTTCACAAGTGGGCTTGCTTTCTTACCACTAGTCATGAATTGAATTTTACATAACATCACACATGAAGTCTGTTTCTCCATCAATTCCACCTCACAGCGTATAAAACACAAGAATTGTGTTATTCATGGGGTGGCTTCTCCTTTCTTTTTCTTTAGTTCTTATCCATTTTATACTAGACATCTTGAATTGCCTATGAAAAGAGGGTAATCCATGGAATAACACAAGACCTTAGATTGCACAGAGACATGGCTAGAGTAAAATTCCTTTGATCTTCCTTTACAGTATTATTCATATCCTCACTCCTAAATCACTTTTCGCGAAGGAAGAAACATACATCAAACAATCTAATGGCCTTTGCTTCTTTTCTCGATTGAGTCCTCTTCAACTCTCTGATTATTAAGAATTCAACTGAATATGGAGTTGATGGGGGGCCTATTCTTCTCCTTTGATGACCTCTTTTTCCCTTCTTTCTATAAGTTGTATAGTTTCTATCATGGATAAGGCTCTCTCTCAGCTTGCTTTCTCTATCAGCTTTTATTCTTTTAGCTTCTCTCTGGTTTTCTGCTTAGCCAAAGAAGAACAAAATCAATTCAAACTAGCCGTTCTAGAAATGATTCACACCTACCAAGAATCACATCTTCTTTAATTCTTTCTACTTTTGCCACTTCTTGCAAAAAGAATCTCATCATCATCTTCCTTCTTTTTACCATCACAATCTAGAAAGTTCTGAAAACTATCTCTGTATTCACCTATTTAGACATAGACCTATTAGGTTTCACATACATCATACAGTGCAGTAGAAAAATAGTTTTTAATTATGTCTTATGAAACCTTTCCATAAATTCAATGCGTAAGGACATAAAACAAGAATTAAAGATTACCTCATAAAGTGCAGATCCGAATCATGAGCATAATCAGGTGATGGTGCCTCTATAATATCCACACGAAGCGAATGGTGACTTCTCAATCTTCATGAATTTGCTAGGATTTGTCTTTCACACAAAGAGTGAAGGGTTTAGTGCAATTTTGTAAGGTGTTTTATGTGATTTTACTGGTGGTGAATTTTCTTGTTTTTATGCATAAACAATGACACCTTTATGTCCTTTTTTATAAAGCTAAAGACATGCATATTTCCTAATCCTACTAAGATAATCGCAACTAATCTTAATCCTACTCAATCACTAATACTTTCTCTCTAACATGGTAAGAATGATGAGAGATAGGGCTTATCCATTAATTATTTAATATTACTTTAATATTAATAACTAAATATTATTAGATAATAATATTATCTCATAATATATTTATCTAATTTCAAATTGTGTAATAATATGATATTACTTTAATATAAGATAATATCACATAATATAATATAAAATATATATTATGTGAACAATAATATATATACATTATTACTTTAATAATATATATATAATAATAATAATAAGCCCAATTAATAAGTTTTTAGTCTAACTAAAGAATTAATTAATTAATATCTCATTCTTACTCCTTTTGTATAACCCTGTAGGTTCCTACTACATTAGTAATGACCTATTATTAGGACTATACAGTGAGTAAGTATCTAATAATACATCATTGCTACCCAAATAGTAAGTATGTCTATGATTCAACATTCCACCTAATGTATGATCAATGCTTTGCATTACAGTCCATTTTATAATGATATCCAAATCGAACTAGAGGTATAGAGTGTATCATTCTTATCAATGTTCAATTTATATTTCTTGATATTGAATAGACTAAAATAAATAATCAATATCACATATTGATCTAATTAAGCATAGCCATGCATTTCTAAATCTCACTCAATTAAGGGGCTCAAGGATATCTCTAATTTATATAAGAGTAACAAAATTTCATCTACACCACTCACATTCCCTCTGTATGATTTATGATACATCCAATTAACAACCTACATGTTATCCTTCATTAAAGGTAATATAGGACGGCATCAAAGTTTATGATCCCCTCATGTAGAGAATCATAGTGACTTCAGGTCAGAGGACTACGTGCATTGTGGTCACATGAGAATAACTAATGACACATGTCTATCCATATAGTATTCTCACAATGGATCAGTCTAGTACATCTATTTACTAACAATGTACCTATGTATTTACTTGATATCATATATCTATGATTCATAATCATTAATTATCATACATAATAGTCTCGATGTATTATTGTTATCTCTTTCTGCAATAATATTTGACTATGAATATTTTAGGAATAACAAAACTGTTCTAGGGATAATTATTATATTTAAGTTATAAATTGCACAAAAATAAAACTAAAATGAAATATAATAATTGTATTACCTAAAATAAAATAAAATACATTGTGCATTATTACATTTATTTTATAATTAGCTCCTAGGACACACACCAACAAGACCCTTCATTATCCAAGAGTTAGAACATTCCTACTTGACCTAAGATAATCACTAAATACCAAATCATAAAGTGGGTTAGTTCCAAGGCCTACTTCACCATCGGAAGATTACTACAAGAAGTAGAAGAAATTTCTAAATTTTGAAGTTGTAAGTGCACTTGGAGAAACTTGATAGGGACTTTTGGTTGCATTACATCTCTAGCATATCAATGTTATTAGCTCTTCTCTATAGAAGTTAATTATGTAATGGCCAATCAATCTTCTTTTTTACTGTAGACATTTATGTTTGTTGATGTTTTATTGCACGTGAATGTAAGAGATAGAAGTTGGTTAAGAATTTTGGCAAATACACAATTGCAATATATTTTATTCTTTATTTTAAAAATTTGTGTTTTAATGATATTGTTAGGAATATTATTTTTGTGCAAATCTTATGATAGAATAAATTAAAATAGTTTAAAAGTTCAGTCTATTTTAATATTTTTAAGATAAGAGATATTTTAAAAGTTAAATTGGGCGAGTTGATTAAACAAAAAAATCTCAATATTATTATACATAAATATTATTTTACAATTGTCAGTTTTATATATGATGTGGTTTAATTTATTTTCACTTTATTAGAATTACATGTGCATTCATAATTTATATTATAGCTTTATAACTTTGTGATAATAGAATAATATTAAAATTATTTAGTAAGTGCAATAAATATGATTCCAATTTTTTTGAACAATTTCTTTATTCAGGTTTGGCTATGTAGTTAAACAAATTTAATAGTTTAAAAATTATAGAATAATATTGAAATTATAATTTTTTTGAGCAAATTTTTTATTCAAATTTAGCCATAAAATTGGACAAGTTTAATACTTTAAAAATTATAAAATAATATTAAAATTATAATTTCAAATTTTTAAAGAAATTATTCATTTAGATTTAATCATGAAGTTAGACAAATTTAATACTTTAACGTTATAAAATAATATTAAATTTATAATTTTAATTTTTTCAAATATTTTTTATTTAGATTTGGTCATGAAGTTAAATAAATTTAATATTTTAAAAATTATAAAATAATATTAAAATTATGGTTTTAATTTTTCCTAAACAATTTCTTATTTCATATTTGGCCATGAAGTTGTAAAATTTTGATATTTTTAAAAATTAAAAAATAATATTAAAATTATAATTTCAGTTTTTTGAGCATTTTTTTTAATTTGGCTATAAAATTGGATAAATTTAATACACTGAATCAAAAATTATTAATTTGATTCTTTTTAAATAAATAAAATTACTTAAAATATTTTTTCTTTATCTTACTATTTTTAAAAGTTATACTACGACCATTAAAATAAAGATCTTTCAAAAATAAAATAAAAATATTTCAAAATAATAAAGTAAAAATATTTCTAAAATAGTAAATTTTGTACCTATAATATATTAAAGTTAAATAATCTAATTTCAAGTATGACCATGACTGATACTTAACATTATTTAGGTATTTTCTTTCATTCAAATCTTACAATAATGTTGGACAGGATTTAACTAACCAAAGTAACAAAATAACTTGAATTAAAATCAAAATTTTTTTTAGAAAAACACATGTATATTGTAATAAAGACCATTATAATTTATTTTAAGGATAAAATTAGAATAAATGGGCAATCATTCTTTGAACAGGACTGTTATAGGGTGTTAATACCTTTCTTATACGTAATCAATTCTAGAATGGAAACTTCGGATATGTAAACCCCTTTTAGTGTTCCAACCATATAATAGCGGTAACTCTATTTTTTTAATTCAAACTCCAACATTATGAATAGGACATGAAATCACTTACCTCCCTCCCCCATTTCATCGCAGGGCACTTTGTGACAGTTTAAAGACTCCACTTAGAACAAATTGGGTTAGGCCATTATATTTCTTTTTTTTTTCCATTTTAACTTTGGATTTTCTTGATCCACACTAGGTTTAATTTTTTTTCTTACATGTATGTTTATCTTATTTGTCTCATCGTAATTAGCTATTTATTTCATGATAAAGTAGTTATGTGAAAATTATGTTTATCTTATTTATCTTATTTCTCACTACACTGTATATTATGAATCTTGCACATATATCATGAATCTTCTACCCAAACTATACATTACTTTTTAGGATTAGCTATAAGGCAAAGTAGTAATACCTTTATAAAATCCCCAGGCTTTGTGTAGGCTAGTGAAACACCTCCACTTAAATTAAAACATTTCCATCTGTAGCCTATTATAGGTGAGGATTAGGGGCCTTGCTACCTACGGTGGTGACAATGAGGATAATTTAGGGAACTTTTATCATTTAGGTGTCATAGAATCGAAACTAGGCATAAATTATAATAAATGTAAAATCACCTTATTTAAGAGAAGTTTATCCTATAAAGAATTTTAAGCCTAGAAAAAATCATTGTTGAACACCTGAAGAAACTCTTTTGTAATTAATTTTTTATCTAAGTCATACAAGTTTACTTAAAAAATGATGATTAAGCCATATGTTATTTAAACTGTATGGTTTGCCCTTATTTTAGAAATTAAGCTTGAATGGCTTATTCCATGTTTTATCTTTCTTAATTAAGTATGATTATTTTTTTCCTTGACATCTTGCATCCATTATCTCATCATACATAAATATCATTAAAAGTTAGACTTATTAGTAATTGGTTGTGAGCTTCAAGGACTACTACTATGTATAAAAAAAATTGAGGCCTATAATCATGAGTGGTTGGAAATAAACCATGAAGTTATTTTCATTCTTAAGTGGAATGAATGGCTCTTAGCAATATCACTCCTTTATAAGCCTATCATGGAACTTATGTCTTCACTCATCTTTTAAAAAGTAAAATAACTAATCTTAGAAGAGAAACCCTGCTTCCATATCATCCATGTCAAATTCACTCCTAAGCAAGGATTGTAAAAGATATGGAGGAAACCCTTGTAAATCTTAAAACTAAGTTCCTTACTCTTCCTTAAGATTTGCTAAGGGAAATCTATAGATGTTGATTTGAAAGAATAAAGGTACTCATATATGTGGGCTTTCCTAAAGATGTGCATTAGATCATTGAAGTCAAGGTATGTCTAATAAGTGAATGTCATGATTTATTTGTTAAACATATGCCGAGAATATAAAAAATTTCTTATGCTAAAAATTGAAAAGCTAAAAGAATAGGGATTTGCCATAAGTGTGTAAAGTGGACATGTAATATGCCCTGTAAGAGTAATGGAATGGTTTTGCTAAATTAAGAAGAAAAAATTTAGTTTATAAAGGATGGACTGAGTAAAGAATTATTGGATAATATCCTTCAAACTCTTGAGATGCCTCCAAGTGGATATGTTCATAGTGTTCTTGATTTAGTGGATATGTTTAATAAAGAAAAGGAGCATTATAATCTCAAGAATCTAATGTTAAAGACCCTATTTGTTAGTTTATAAGAAAATTAGATAGGAAGCAAATCTTTGACTCATAGAAAGTGTCTAAGCTATTACAAAATGTAAAACTAAAGGAAGATGTGAGCCAAAATCATAATTATTTTTCATATTCATGCATATATCTTTTCTTTTTAACCTTTTCAATTACTTTTTTACTTTTCTTGCATAATTATTTTTAATTTTTTAAAGTCATTTTCTGAAATTATTGTGCCTAACATTTACCTTTAACTTTCTTTCTCTTCAAATTCAAACTTCTTTGGCAATAGTTAATTAGTATGATCTTTTTGACTTTTCCTATACATTTTTTCATATTGGATTTCTAAAATTACTGCACCTGATATTTACTTTTGATTTTCTTTCTTTTTAAATGCAAACTTCATTTACAATAGCTAATTTATATGATCTTTTTATTTATTATTTCTGCCATTTAAACATGGTTTTCCACATTTGTCAATACACATATCAATTATTTTAAAGTATAAGAAAAAGAGGAAGAACCATTAATATACATATTTAAATTAATTTATGTCTTTAATGGATCCAATTTGAGGAAGGATGCTAAGTTTATGAAAGCGATAAATGAGCTTGGTAAGGTGTTCGCTGATAGAAATATTAATCTTCTGCACAATAGAGGAATCTAAGGTTTAAAAGGATATATGGAAATAACTATGATCATTAGATGAAGCAAAGTCTTGAGTATTATTCAAAAGGATTTAGGTGATAAGATTGTCACTAATATGCCTTGAATACTAAGTTAAAGGTTCAAACATGCATGAATATTTTGGATGCATGCTTTATAGTGCTTAATCCCTTATTTTATTACTCAGTGGTCTAGAAATATTAAAAGCAATTTCTAGCATTGAATATTGGGCTAAGTTAAATTTCATAAAAGACTATTAGGACTGTTTAACATTAATGATTTTTATGATAATTTGTTATCTTTCTTAGATCATGTTGTGGAATAAGAATTCATTTCCCAGGCGACTTATCACATGCTATAACTATTCATTAGTTAATTATTTAATTGCAAATCTATGTACCTAAACCTAATCTAATAATGAAACAAGTAGATTAGGAAACCTTGGATAGTAGCAAAAAGCATAAATTAGATAACACTCTTCAGTTGTAATATTCTCTACTCTTATGGTTTTATTGCTAATTTTTTTATTCATTTTATCTTTTTCTATGCGTGTTTTTATTTTTTTTACACCTCCGTTCATCTATAAAAGATATTAGGGACTGTCTAAGCTAGATTAGTGATAAGAATAATAATAATAATAATAAAGAATTGTTAGTAAAATCATGATTTTTGTTGCATAAATGATGGATGGCCAAGTAAAGAGTTGTTCTTAGTTCCTGATACGCATTCCATTAGTAACATATTTTTTTTCATGATTTATCCTTATCCCAGAAAAAAAAAGAAAATGTCTATTTTTAAAATTCCATCTTAAGTGTTCTAGGTTTTCTTGCTCCTTTAGATGCTTTCCATTGATTTTAAAAATTGTATAAGTGTTAAGAATGAATTCATTGGATTTGAAGGTTTTATAACATGATTGAATAGTTTTCTTGTTATTAGGATCAATAAATTTGGTGATAAATTTTAATTTGAAAGAATTAGGTTTGACAATCTTTTAGCCATGAGACTTTGAGCCATAAGACTTTAAGCTTATTTAATTAATCATGACTACCCTTCTTATATATAAGATTCACCTATTATTTTATCACTTCAGAACTTACTTTAATTTTTGTTAAGATTACATTTTTATAGGTGTGTGCAAAGATGATTAAGGCATTTTTTCTTTGAATGAACCACTTATACCAAAATAGTTAACTTTTACATTTCCATTAACTAGTCTTTTTGTGCCTAATTTGTTTTTTCTTGTTTTTAACTCATTACAAGTTTAAAAAAAAAAAGAAAGAAAAACAATATTTTACATAACCTTTGAGGTTAGGAGACTATTGAATGAATAAGAAGATGGGTTCTTAACAATGTTTTGAAACTCGATTTGCCCGTTGACTTAATAAAGTGAACAGGTGATGGTTGGACCAGTTTAACCAAGTGGTTAAATTTGTATTATATTTTCATATTTACAAATTTATTTGATAAAATATTTAATATATTATATTAAATAATTGTAAGAGGCTTAAAATTTTTATCCAAAATTTAAAATTTTATATCATGATTATATAAAAATAAGCATATTTTTATTACTATTATTTATAAAAATACATGTAATATAAATTTGATAATGTGACTATATTTTAAAATAGATGAGATTGATTAAATTAATTACGTGGAAGTAAATATATTTTTATTGGTTTTGTTTTTAAGAAAACAATATGGTTTTATCATAAATATATTGTTCGTGTTATATATATCAAAGACTCTGAGGGACCAAGTGGTTTGCTCATCCACAACAAAGCTAATGGTTTGTTGTTCGAGCCCTTCAATTTTTCTCCAAGTTTTTTAAAGAAATTTTAGAACCCGACTCAATTGGGTTAGCAATTTACCCAAAATTTGACAAGGTTTCAATGGTTTAATCTGGATAAATGCTAACCTTGGGTTTAAAAGCCATTCTAGCCTACTTTGAATCCCAAGTCTCGATCTGACCGTTCAATCGGTTATGCTAAATCGAGTTTCATAACAATGGTTCTTAAGTAAGCATGGAAGTGTATCAAATGCTTTGTGAAAAGAAAGAGTTCATTCAAAAAAAGAGGGAAAAGAAAACAAAAGAAATAAAAAAGAGAGAGAAAATAATAACAAAAAAAGGAGAGGATGATATATCATTATAGTAATTGCAATTCCAATTGTGTGACTGCTTAGTCACTTATTGTTGAGATTCATCCATTGATACTTTTTTAATCTTTTTAGTTAATAGCTTTTCATTCCATGTTCTCACCTTCCCTTTAACTTGACATTATTACAACCCTTAATAAGACATTTTGATTTGTTTTGTGTATATGAATTAGGTAATGGAGTTTGAAAATTTAAGCAAGCCTATAGTAGTTTAATTCTTAATAGGTTAAGTTTAAGTGAGACATTTAATCTTAAACATTTTAGGGATTGAAAGTATGACTTCTAAGATGTGATTGATTTGGTTTTTTCTTTCTCAAATAAAGTTGCCATACTATTTGGTTCTAGATGACAAGCATTATTGATTCATGAATGATGTAATCTTTTTACATTATATTGATTTTCTTGCTTTCAAATTTTCATTCTTGATTTTAGTAAAAAAATAGATTTTTAAATTTTATATCTACCTGAGACATACAAAGCATAAGGAAGTTTTAGGAACTAATTTTCATTTTTTTGATTGTCTCATTCTTAACTTTTAAGGCTTTCCTAAAGCTCAGTTGAGTTAAATTGTTCATATTTCATGAAATTAGGCTCATTTAGGTCAACCTGTCACCATTTGAAAAGGTTAAGTGGATTCAGGCTTAGTAAGATCAATTGAATTTTATTGAAAGAAAAAATTATCTGCATTATGCCATAACTAACTTTGTTGAAAAGGATTGATGAGAACATATGCTAGAATTATCATGTATTATGGAGAAAGTTTTTTTTTTTATGATGCTTATCATGATTAGTTTCATAATTTATGATCATTAAACCTTATGTAGCGAGCAATTAACATTATTATTTTAAAACATATTATCAAAAGGCTAGAATCCTTTATAAATCCTATTGCAAATGATATTTATTATCATCCATGCTTAATAATTCTTTATTCCTTGTCTCTGTTGTAATGATAATACTGATTATTATGTCTTTTTCTCTTTCCTTGTGTAAACATCATGCATTTTCATATGGTAAGTGTGTATTGGAACACTATAAAATGTTATACCCATCTAAATGTGTCTAGATGAAATTAATAATACAAATATGGTTGAACTAAACATTGAAATCATTTCAATTCTACTAGACAAAAAATAGGGAGTAATTTTGGTGGAAAGTTTAAGCTAAACAAAGAGAAAATGTGCATAATAGGAAATGGAAAACCTCAATATTCTCCAAATACGATCTTTTGGGGAGAAAACCCTAAAAGGATGAAGTAACAAACTCTTCTGAGAGATAACTAAGTTATTATTACATGCATTGCATTCTTACATTAAGTCATGTTTATATAATTTACAATTTTAAATCAAACTTGGTCAATCCAATCATTTCTATTTTTGTTAAATTGAATTGGATTAAATCAAATGAGCTTATATTAATCCAAGTTATTTAGTTTTTACATTATTAAATTAAACTTAGTTAAACTAAGTTAAACCTATGTTAATCTAGTTCATTTACCTTTGACATTGTTAAGTTAAACTCAATTAAATTGAGTCAAGCCTATGTCAATCTAGGTCATTCACTTATTCATTAAATTGAAATTGATCAACTCAAGTCAAGCTTACATCAATCTAGGTCATTTGCTTTTATCATGAAATCAAACTCAATTAAGTTGAGTCGAGCTTGTGTTAATCCAAGTTATTTCATTTATCTTGTTAAATTAAATTCAATCAAGTTAAGTTGAGCTTGTGTTAATCCAAGTAATTCACTTATTCATTAAAATGAACTCGATTGAGTCGAGCCTACGTTAATCTAAGTTATTTACTCTACATTGTTAAATTAAACTTGATCAAGTTGAGTCATGTGTCAATATAGGTCATTTCATTTACTTTGTTAAATTGAATTTAATCAAGTTGAGTTAAACTTGTGTCAATTTAGGTCATTTATCTTGTTAAATCAAACTCAATCAAATTGAATCAAGCTAGCATTAATCCAAGTCGTTCACTTATTCATCAAATCGAACTCAATCAAGCTGAGTCAAGCCTATATCAATCTAGGTCAATTCATTTATTTGTTAAATTGAATTAAATTAAGTCAAGTTAAGCTTGCATCAATCCAGGTTATTTACTTTTTATCATTAAATTTAATTTAATTAAGTTAGGTTAAGTCTATGTTAATCTAAGTTATTTCATTTATCTTGTTAAATTAAACTTAATCAAGTTAAGTTGAATTGTCAATCCAGGTCATTTATCTCATTAAATCAAACTCAATCAAATCAAGTTAAGCCTGCATCAATCCGAATCATTCATTTATTCATTAGATCAAACTTAGTTAAGTTAAGTTGAGCCTGTGTTAATCTAGGTCATTCACTTATTTGTTAAATTAAAATTGATTAATTCAAATCAAGCTTATATCAGTATAAGTCATTTATCTAATTAAATTGATCTCAATCAAGTCAAGTAGAGCTTATATCAATTCAGGTCATTTACCTTATTAAATTGAACCTAATCAAGTTAGGTTAAGCTTGTGTCAATCTAGGATATTTTTCTTTTTTTTGTTAAATCAAATTCAATCAAGTTGGATTGAGCCTATATTAATTCAGGTCATTTTCTTTTTTGGATTGAGCCTATGTTAATTCAGGTCATTTTCTTTTTTATCATTAAATCAAACTCAATCAAGTTAAGTTAAACTTGTGTTAAGCTAGGTTGTTTTTCTTATTGGTTAAATCAAACTCAATTAAATTAGGTTAAACCTGCATTAATCCAAGTCATTCACTTATTCATTAAATTAAACTTAGTTAACTTGAGTTAAGTTTATGTAAATTTAAGTCATTCACTTATTTATTAAATCAAACTCAATTAATTCAAGTTAAGCCTTTATCAATCTGTATCATTTACTCTTTGCATTGTTAAATTAAACTCAATTAAGTTAGGTTGAGCCTATATCAATCCACATCATTCACTTATTTGTCAAATCAAACTTGATCAACTTAAGTCAAGCTTATATCAATCTAGATCGTTCACTTATTCTTTAAATTAAACTTGATTAACTAAAGTTAGGCTTGTGTTATTCTAGGTCATTTATTTCATTAAATTAAACTCAATTAAGTTGAGTTGAGCTTGTGTCAATCTAGATTATTTACTTTTTGTTAAATTAAACTTAATCAAGTTAAGTCGAGCTTATGTCAATTCAAGTCATTTTCCTTTTCATTATTAAATTGAACTCAATTAAGTTAGTCAAGCCTGTGTTAATTTAGGTTATTTATCTCATTAAATCAAACTAAATTAAATTAAGTTGAGGCTGTGCCAATCTAATCATTTACTCTTTATTGTTAAATCAAACTTAATCAAATCGACTTGAGCTTATGTTAATCCAAGTCATTTTCATTTATTCATTAAATTGAACTTGATCAAGTTAAGTCAAGCTTATGTCAATCCAAGTTATTTACCTCATTAAATCCAACTTGACCAAATTAAGTCAAGCCTATATCAATCAAGATCATTATTCATTTATTAAATCTAACTTGATCAAGTCCAATTGAGCTTATATCAATCTAGATTATTGATTTATTCATTAAATTGAATTCAATAAAGTTAAGTCAAACTTGCATAAATCTAAGTCATTTACTTCGTTAAATCGAACTTGATCAAGTTAAATCAAGCTTATGTCAATATAGGTCATTTACATTTTTATTAAATCAAACTCAGGCAAATTGAGTTGAGTTTGTGCTAATCTAGGTCATTTTCCTTTTCATCTTAAATCAAACTTGATCAAATTGAGTTAAGCTCATATTAATCAAGGTCATTTATCTCGTTAAATTGAACTTAATCAAGTCGAGTTAAGCCTGTATTGATCCAAGTTATTTTCTTTTACCTTTTTAAATTAAACTTAATCAAGTTAGCTCAAGCTTGTACCAATCCAGATCATTTATTTTTTCATTAAATCAAATTCAATCTAGTTAGGTTGAGCCTATATTAATCCAATTCATTTTTCTTTTTCCTTAAATCAAACTCAGTTAACTCGAATCGAGCTTATGTCAATTAAGGTCATTTACTTTTTTGTTAAATCAAACTTGATCAAGTTAAGTCAAACTCAATCAAGCTAAGTTGAACTTGTGTTAATCGTAGTCATTTATCTCATTAAATCGAACTCGATCAAGTTAAGTTAAATTCAGGTCAATCGAATTCAATTAAGTTGAGTTGAGTTTATAACAATCTAAGTTATTGAACTCAATCAAGCTAAGTCAAACTTATATCAATCTAGGATATTTACTTTATTAAATCAAGCTCGATTAAGTTAAATCAAACTCAATCAAGTTAGGTCGAGTCTATATCAATTTAGGTTATTTACTTTTTCATTAAATAAAACTCAATCAAATGGGATTGAGTCTAATCCATGTCATTTATGCTTTCTTTAAATTTAACTCAATCAAGTTAAGTTAAACCTATATTAATCCAAGTTATTGCCTTTTTGTGGTCAAATCTAGGTTATTTACTTTTTCATTAAATAAAACTCAATCAAATTGGGTCGAGTCCAATTCATGTCATTTATGCTATCCTTAAATTTAATTCAATCAAGTTAAATTAAGTTTGTATTAATCTAGGTCATTTTTATTAAATTAAACTCAATCAAGTTAAGTTAAACCTATATCAATCCAAGTTACTACCTTTCCATGGTCAAATCAACCTTATCATATTGAATTAAACCTATGTTAATTCAAATTGTTCACACTAAACCCATTAAAGTCAGATTGGGTTTCTATCAGTCCAACTTATTTCATTTTTATTGTCAAATTAAATACAATCAAGCTAGGTAAAGTCCATGTTAATCTAGTTTATTTAATTTAAATCTAAACTTACTTTAATTCAATTATGAAGTCAAAATTTTAGACTATATCAATTTGATCTATTTTTTTAAACCTTAATTAAGTCGTGTTAAATTTATGAGAAATAGATTGTTCACCTTTCTTAACCTAGTGTCAATGGATCAAATGATGCTTACCCTTCTTTTGTCTTCTTCATGGCACAATGATCCCACATGTTAGAAAAAATTCTTTTTCTTTTTCTTGACACCATCTTTCTCAATCTCTCTCCATTTTTATTCCTTCAATTTGAGCTTCCTCATAATTATTCTCATATTCTTTTCTCAATCTTCATCACTTAATTTCTCTATTTCTTTCTCTTTAGTTTTTTTTATTATTCCTTTACCTTTTGTCAACCTTCATCATCTAGTCTCTTTATCTCTTTTTAATTTCTTGCTAACTATCCCCAATTACTTTTGCTCTTCCTTTAGATCACTACTGCATTATTTCACGCTAGAATAAAGGCACTACAACAATTTGAAAGCTCATTGATCTTGTAAAAATTTGAAGAAGAGATACTATAATGTGGAAATGGTATGTTTTGACTATTATACTTCAAGTTATAGTCCTAACATATGCAATGATTTGTGATCCATAGCAGCACGATGAGTATTCCTAGTTAGGGTTGGACCAACAGGGGATTGTTTGCTGTTTCTTTTGAAATGTGTATATAAAAGCTCAATAAATTATTTTTATAATTATTTTTTACTTGAACTTATATGTTATGTGCAATTTCTATAATAAATCTATTTGAAGATGCTCCATAGTAGTCTTCCTTATGAAGAAAAGCTATATCAATTGTCTTTCATTAACATTTAATTTTGTACAAATAATAATATAATTAAAATAAAAAATTAAATTAAATTAAAAATATATAATAAAAATAAAAAATATAGGATAAATGAATTTTTTAAAGTGAATAGTGGATGAGAAGCTATAAACACTCTTCCTTCCTTTACACCCTATTTCCTTTATATCCACCTATTGTATCTCACTCACCTATTGCATCTCACCCTAACTTATCTCCACCTTTCATAAGTGGGATTACTTTCTTATCATTAATCATAGACTGAATTTCACTTAACATCACACATGAACTTTGTTTCTCTATCAATTCCACCTCATATATGTAAAATGCAAGAATTGTGTTATTCTTAGGGTGGCCTTTCCTCTCTTTTTGTCTAGTTCTCATCCATTTTATATTGGGCATTTTGAATTATGTATGGAAGGGAGGATCCATGGAACAATATTGGACCTTAGGTTACAAAGAGACATAGCTAAAGTAAAATTTCTTTGACCTTTCTTTATAGTATCATTCATATCCTCGCTCCCAAATTACTCTTCAAAAAAGAAGAAACATATATTAAACTTTAATGGCTTTTACTTCTTTTCTTAGTTAAGTCCTCTTTATGTTTCTTTTAATACTCTCTAATTATTAAGAATTCAATGAATATGGAACTAATTAGGGGTTTTCCTTCCTTTTTGTGAGTTATGCAATATCAATCATGGATAGGGCTCTCTCTCAATTTTTTTTTCTTTTAGCTTTTATTTAGTTCTTTGCTTAGTCAAAGAAGTGGAAACTAATTCAAACTAGCCATTCTAGGAATAATTCATGCCTATCAAGAATCACATCTTCTTTAATTCTTTCTACTTTTTCACCTCTTACAAGAAGAATATCATCCTTGTCTTCCTTTTTTCTTACCATCACAATCTATAAAGCTTTAAAACTATCTGTATTCACCTATTTCAACATAGACCCTCCATCATCCAAGAGTTGGAACATTCATACTTGACTTGAGATAATTACTAAATGGCAAGTCATAGAGTGGGTTAGTCCCGAAGCCTACTCTGCCATTAGAAGATTACTACAAGAATCAAAAGAAACTTTTGAATTTTGAGATTATAGGTGCACCTGGAGAAACTTGGCAGGGACTTTTGCCTGCATTACAACTTTAACATATCAATGTTATTAGCTTTTCTCTACAGAAGTTAACTACGTAATAGCCCATTGTTCTTCTTTTCGGTTGTAGACATTTACATTTGTTGGTGTTTTATTGCATGAGAATATAAGAGATAGAGTTTAGCAAATATGCAATTGCAATATATTTTATTCTTAGTTTTAAAACTCTATGTTTTGATGATGTTATTAGGATGTTATTTTTATGTAAATCCTATGATGGAATAAATTAAAATAGGCTAAAAATTCAATCTATTTTAATATTCTTAAAGTGAGAGATATTGTAAAAGTTAAATCGGGTGAGTCAATTAAACTAAAAAATTTTAATATTATTACATATAAAAATTAATTTACATTTGTCATTTTTATATATGATGTGTTTTAGTTGTTTTCACTCTATTAGAATCACATGTGCACTCATAATTTATATTGTGTCTCTATAGTTTTGTAATGGAATAATATTAAAATTAATTGCAAGTGCAATAAAGATGATTTTAATTTTTCTAAGTAATTTCTTTATTTAGATTTAGCCATAAAGTTAGACAAGCTTAATAGATTAAAAATTATAGAATAATATTGAAATTATGAATTCAATTTTTCTGAGGAAATTCTTTATTTAAATTTAGCCATAAAATTAGATAAGTTTGATACTTTAAAAATTATATAATAATATTGGAATCATAATTTTAATTTTTTAAGCAATTCTTTATTCAGATTTGACTATAAAGTTGGATAAATTTCATATATTAAAATTGTAAAATAATATTGAAATTATAACTTTAATTTTTTGAATATTTTTTATTTAGATTTGATCATAAAGTTGGATAAATATAATAATTTAAAAATTATAAAATAATATTAAAATTATGATTTTAATTTTTTAGAGTATTTTCTTGTTTCTAATTTAGCCATGAAGTTAAAAAAATTTGATATGTTAAATCAAAATTTATTAATTTAATACTTTTTAAATAAATAAATAAATAAGATTACTTAAAATAATTTTTCTTTATTTTATTATTTTAAAAGTTATATTACAACTATTAAGATGATAATCTTTCAAAAATAAAATAAAAATATTTTTAAAATATTAAATTTTGCACCTATGACGTATCAAAGTTAAGTAATCTAATTATAAGTATGATTACAATGGTGCTTAATATTATTGAGATATTTTCTTTCATTCAACTCCTACTATAAAGTTAGACAGATTTGAAAACTAAAACAACAAATTAACAAAAATTAAAATCACACTTTGTTAGGAAAAATACACATATATTGTAGTAAGGACTATTATAATTCATTTTAATGATAGAATTAAAATAAATAGCCAAATATTCTTTAAACAGGCGTAAGGTGCTAATACTTTCCTTAGATATAGCTAACTCTTGAATTGGAACTTTAGATACACAAACCTCTTTCGGTATTCCAATCACATCATAGAAAATGACTGTTGACAATTCTACTTTCTTTTATTGAAACTCCAATATTTTGAGTAGGTATGAAATCACTCACCTCCTTCCTATTCCATCATAGGATATGTCATGAAACTTTTACTCACTTTGTTTCCTAAAAATATAAATTTTATCAACTAAGTAATAAAAGGGATTTAATCTACATTAAAATAAATAAATAAATAAATAAATTATGATATGCATAATATATGGTAGGTCATTATGTAATAATTAGTTTATGACATTTGTGATAATGGAATGAATATGCATATCTTTATTATATAGTGCTTCTAAATTATGGTATTAATATGACATAATAATTACAATTTTTTATATTTTGAATTCAACTTTCATGGGTGTGACATTTATAGAAAGCATCAAACATTTCTTTTTTCTTATGAGATTTTTAATATAATCAAGTTGCTAACATTTTAAATATATTGAGCAAAATCCTAATCAAATTGAATAATTATTGAATAGAAAAAAAATCTTTTTTACATTATTCACATTAATGCCTTCTTTTGATTGGCTATTAGAATTGATAAGTTATCTATTTTTGAAGTTTGATACAATTCTAAATTTTGCCGACATTCGACAAGTCATATTCCATAGAACTTTCGAATTCATCATACATTTTTATGTTATAAGAGGTAGGAATTGCATTATATTTGTAAATGTTAGCTTAATTGGATGAATGCAAGCTACTAGGGCTAGCATGAAAAATAATAGTTTGCATAGCTAACAAGTTATCTGATGGGGTTACGCTTGACTACCACCAAAGAGGCGTTATTTAAGATTTTTAAAGTAAAATAAATAGTACCCGAAATTACCAATTGAGGAAGGTCTCATATAATGAGATAAGAAATGTCCTATCTAACTATAGCCAAAGTAAAATCTACAAATTAACTTATCTTTTTCCTTTAAATAACATTAAGTATTACTTACATAGGTTGGAACAATGATTTCAAAGTGCTTTGCCAATAGAAATTTATATAGCATGCCATTAGAAATAATAATCTCAATTGAATCATGTAAAAAGTTAATATTAACATGGATAAAATAATTTATTGTTACTTGATGAATCCATTATGAGATGATTATGCAATCAATATTTATTGTAGGCCACAAACTATTCACTTTCAGTCTTGATCACAAACTCTAATGAGGATTCGTTGCTCCTATCAATCTTAGATAAGAACTTGATTAGGGAAACTTTCTGACACCGATGGGGACTGTTTAGAGGCAATAATAGGATTTAGAAGTAGCAACCTTTATTTATATATTAATAATATTAGTGGATCCATCCATCATCAAGAACTAATTATTATTATAAAAGTTGAGTTAGATTACCACTAGGCCTAAACAATTCAATTATTTTAATATTGGATCATACTCTTTTATGTGTTATTTTATTATTGAATTCATAGGTCCACAATTGAAAATCCAACAATCTTCCACTTAGGCCATGTAATTCAATAATAGTGGCCACTTTAATAAGATGTAGAAGAAAACTATGACATTTTTACACCTATTGATCTAAATTAAGATCATAATTGTCCAGTAACATAAAACATAGTATCTGATAGGGATTTTAATGAAATATATATATTGTACACTTATACCTCACTAGCTATATACAATATTTGATAGAGATATACATAACAAGATTGTGTATAATAAGATTTACATAACAAAATTGTGATAATATATGTAAATCTTCACACATTAGGTCAAAGTAGTTAAATGAGAATCGTAATTCTTAACAAAGTATTGAGATAGGGTTTAAACATCTCTAAAAATATGTCATAACAAAAAATGTGCACAATATATGACAAAAGATGAATATTTCATTTATAGACATCTTGAGAATATAATTTACATTATAAAACTCCTTTTAACCCAAAACATCAAAAGGCTTAGCTAATCCCATATTGATTATATGATCATAATATATTCCTACCACTAAGCCTTTAGTTAGTGGACCTACAAACATACAATCTATAGAAATATGTTTAATACTTGTTATATGATTACATATTTTCTCTCGCACAAACTAGCACTTTATATCAAAATGCTTTGTATGGGTAGTTATGAGAGGAGTTTATAATAGTAGTATTGTTATAATAGATGGTTAAAGGTGTAGAGATACTTACAATAATCTTGAAACTAGCTACAAAGTTTCTTAACCATACAATAGTGCAAGTGGCTTTGTAACATATGAAATATTTTCCTCTCATAGTGAAGATTGCTATTAAGGACTGCTTAATACCTTTCCATAACACAACTCGTCTTGCCATCATAAAGATATATCTAGACATAGATTTATAATTATTTAGATAACTAATAAAATCTGAATTAGAGTAGCCTATACCTGTGAGATCTTTTGATATCTTATAAGTCAGTATGTAATCCTTTGTACTTTTTAAGTACCTTATAACTCTCTTTATAATATTGCAATGTCTTAGACTAGAATTACTCAAGTATTTCCATTATACACTAATAGTATAAGCTATATCAAGACGTGTACATACATAAGCATACCTGAGGCTACTAACAACTAATGCATAAGGGACATTTTTCACTCTTTCTATTTTAATATCATTTTGAGGAAATTGTGACTTAGAAAAAATTTCCCCTTTTATAATGGGTGTGGAAACTTAAGAGCTAGTTGACATGATAAACCTTTTCAATACTTTCTCAATATAAGTCTATTGAGACAAATCAAATAAACCTAAAGATATGTCATGACAGGTCTTTATTCCTAAAATATAGAAGCATTTTCAAGATCCTTTATATTAAAATATTTGGATAATTTTTATTTTATCTCATTTAGTAGGTTCACATTATTGCTTGCAAGGAAAATGTCATCCATGTATAAAACTAGAATAACAAAATTACTCATACTCATCAACATATAAATACACTGCTCCACTGCATTTTCTTTGAATTCAAGAGAAGTCACTACCTGATCAAACTTGAGATACCACTATCTAAAAGCTTATTTTAAACTATAAATGAACTTTTTAAGTTGATGTACAAGGTGCTTCTTTCCCTTCTCTTAGAAACTATTTAGCTAGTTCATATAAACAATCTTTGTTAAATCTCCATTCAGGAAAGCTATCTTTACATTCATTTGATGCAACTTTAAATCAAAATGAGTCACAAAAGCCATGACAATACGAAATGAGTCTTTAGTTAAAATTGGTGAAAAGGTCTCTTTATATTCTATAACTTCCTTTTGGGTGTAACCTTTTACTACCAATTTGGCTTTGTACCCTTTAACTTCAACTCAAACACCCCTCTTGGTGTTAAAGGCTTATTTGCATCTGACTAGCTTACAACTTATACAAAGTTCCATTAAATTCCACACTTAATTCTTATGCATTGAAGCTAACTCATCCTTCATAACATTCATCCAATTAGAATAATTTGAATTGAATATAGCTTAAGAAAAAGGTTGTAGGGTCAATATCATCATTAATATCTTATTCATACTCCTACATATATGCAAGATAATCATTAGAAATTATCAATCTATGAACTCTATGAGATCTCCTTAATAGAATTTCTTCATTTACTTCATTTGACTCAACATCTTTTGCCATTGGTTGTATCAGACCTATTGGTGGAGTAATAGAAGATGATTCTCCCAATGTTGGTGTTAACAGAATAATTGTTCTATCTTTAAAGAAACCCATGATGCATGGTATTAAGCTCCCATTATCCAACTCGTCCTTAAAAAGATAGCTCAATCAAACTCAATTATTCTAGTAGAATGAGTTAGATAGTAAAATTTACTTTCCCTCAAGCTACTATAGTACCTAATAAAGTACCCACTAATAGTTTTTGAATCAAGTTTCCATGTAGATGGAATGTACAACTTTACTTCAACTTTGCAACCCCAAATTCAAAAATACTATAGATTAGACTTCTTACCATATAATAGTTCATAATGAGTCTTAAGTATTAACTTACTAGAAACTTGATTTATAATATATGCTATTATTTTAAATGCATTAATCTATAAGAATTTTAGTAATAAAGTATAAGCCAACAAGCATCTCATCATGTCTATAAGAGTTTTATTCCTCTTTTTTGCAATTTCATTTAGCTTTGATGTACTAGGTATGGTGTAACTTTCTTGAATTTCACAATCTTATAAGTATCTCATAAAAGAACTAAGGTTTCTTTCCATAATACTTACTACTTCTATTAGAATTAATGCACTTTATCTATTTCCCTCGTTGTAGTTTAATTGCTGTCTTGAATAACTTGAAGGCTTTTAGCGATTCTGATTTCTCACTAAGTAGCTCTAATTAACTAAATTTAGGGTAATCATTGATAAATATGATGAAATATTTGTAGCCTCACATAATATGAGATGTAATAAGTCTACTAATGTCAATGTGGATTAGTTCTAGAACATTTTTTTTTTGCTTCTTTTACCTTTTCTAACTCTAGTTATAAGTTTTCCTTTAATACAATCTATACATGTTCCAAAATTTGAGAAGCCTAGATCATGAAGTACTTCTTCTTTCACAAGTTTCTGAATTCTTTCTTCAAAAATATGCTTTAATCATCTTTGCTATAATATTCAGGATATTTCATCAATTCGACACCTTTTCTTGCTTATAACAGAGTTTATTGAATTTATGAAATTAAGATCTAAATTAACTCTATATAATCCATCACACAGAGAACCAATACTAACAATAGAAGATTTATAAAATAATTTAACTTTTCTATTTTCAAAATAGCAAGAGTACCCAATAGAATCTAAAGTAACAACTGAAATTAAATTCCTTTTCATGGATGGCACATAAACTATTCAATAAAAGCTCATGTCCATTCTTTAATTTCAACTTCACTAATCCTATATGCTCTATTTCAACTTTATCTCCATTGTTTAGTCTCATAATTAACTCTTCTTTATTTGGTTTCCTCAAATTTGTTAGTGCTTGAAAATAATTAGTTATATAAATAGTCACACAAAAACCTAACCACCAAGAATTTGATGGTATATTAACAATGTTTGATTCAAAATAAACTAGAGTTAGATGGGTACATTTCTTTTTCTTCTCAACCTGAGTTAGATGGGTACATTTCTTTTTCTTCTCAACCTATTTCTTATAATTTAAAATAGTCTACTTTCTTATGCCTATACTTCTTATAGAATCTATAATTACCTTTAAATTGGGCCTTATTTGGCTTATAGTGTTATTATCTACTAGATTCTCCTTTTTCATCCTTTTTCTTCTATAGTTATAATGTCCTTTGTTGTCTTTCTAATTAGACCTTTCACCATGATTTCAATGTGTTTCATGACAGGTATGAAATACATGATCAATTTTAATCTAGTTTACTTTTTAATCTAGGTTTAGCTAATCACAATATCATTACTTCTGAAATAAAAAATATTTAGGCCAATCACAAATGTTTGTGCCTAAAACAATAATTTTAAAATGAGGAGAATGAGCTCAACTTGACGATATCAAGGTTGATAGCAATTACCTTTACTTCATTGCCATTGTGGTAATACAACTAATTTTAGGTGTCAATTTAGGGTTTTAGGATATCAAAGATAACAAGTATCAATTTATAAATGTTCAAATCGGCAACAAAATGGAAAAGACAATTCAATAACATAGAAAAACAATTACTTACTAAAATAAGAAAATGATAAACACAAAGGATGCCATAAAATCGATCCTAGGTATCAATTTAGGTTTTCAAGAATAAAAGGATAACCAAATTGTTCAAGGTGATTTCCAAATCAATAGTCGAATAGAAAACATCGGGCTAGAAACATATAAATAAACACAAAAATAGATCAAACAAAAAGTACTTTATCATAAAATAGATATAAAATCATTTAGATACACAAAAGAGGAAAACTGATAAATCCAATAGATGTCAAATCATCAATCACAACTATGAATCTAAAAGATATTGGTCTATCCCATGAAAAATAATGGAGAGATGTGAGAACCTAAATCACAATCGATTCAATGCACAGAAAATTCTAAAACTTAGGAAGTGCGATGAAAGAGGATGCGCTACATAGTGTTCTTGAAGGGATTAGCAAGCTTGCAATGGGCAAGCGGGAAAGACTATCATTGGGAAAGCGAGGGTAAGAAAATAAAATGTCGTAAAAAATAACATTTTTAATATAAAAGGGATGAATAAAATTCTATGTAATTAGGCCAATGATATGTGAGCTCACAAATACACAAAATTTCATAGTATAATATAAACCTAAATTATTTTCTAAAATTATTTTCATATGCATACATATACATAGGAAAAATAATTAATAAACCAAACAATGTCCAAAAATTTCATAAAATGTATGTGGAAGCCCAAAATACAATAATATTACAATAAAATTCTTAGCCCAAAATAAAATTATTTAGCTATCTAAATTAAATGGGCAAAAATAATTAAAATATTTTTAGTTTCAAAAAAATCTTTAAAATACCAAAAAATAAAATAGTTCAAAGAGTAGAGTCCAAAAATTGCATTTTAAATGCAATTTCTTTAATACATAATAATGCCTTAATGCTCTTTTATGTTTTTATTGAAGAAATTTTCCAAGGAAATTGCATTAAAATTCGTTTCAATAGTTGAAAATTTTTCAAAATTCAACCATGGGGTTTTAATGGCTTTTCTTTAAAAACTTTGCATATTAACACTTATAGATGCCAAAATATATTTTCCTTAATGATAAAAATGATTAAAATAGAAAATATATTTAGAAGGAATGATTTGGAAATTAAACTTCTAATTTTGAAATTATTGTAAATTTCCTAAAATAAAAACATATTGGACCAAAATTATGTTCATATATTATTACAATAATTTGTACATATTCGATTTATACTATATATATATATATATATATATATATATATATATATATATATATATATATACTGGAAAAAAGTTTAACCAAAGTAAACATATATGGTTCCTGAACATATATATGTACATGCTTGTATGGTTTTTGAACACCACCCTTTTGTTTACATATATGAAAATCATATCCCCAAAAAAATTGAAACTTATCATCAAAATCATAGTAATAAAGCATGATATTTACCATGCAAAAAATAAATAAATAAATAAATTCTAAAAAAAATCATATGTAGTTCATCCAATAAAATAAAATTCATTCAAAAATACATATAATATATGGATGAATCATATAAAAATTTCTCATATATATAATGTATATATCACTCATAAAGAACAAAATTAATACATATATAAGTACAAAATAAATAATATGAGCACTATAAAATAACTTTGAAATTCATAGCAATTTTCATTCAAAACAATTTATAACAAAATATAATATAATTTAAAAGATAAAATTTGATTCCTCCATCTATGTAATAATATATGCAATTCATATAATTTATCAACTTTGATATCAATTGTTTAAAATTAAAGTTTTATAAAATAAAAATCCTAATTAAATCATATTAAAAGACAATATTAAATGTGGATAAAATAGTTTATTATTTCTTGATGAATCTATTATGAGATAAATATGGAATTAGAATTTATTGTAGGCCATGAATTATTTATGATTACTCTTGATCACAAACTCTAATAAGAATTTATTACTCCTATTAATCTTAGATGAGAATTTGATTGAGTAAATTTTTTGATACCGATAGGTAGTGATCAGAATTAATTATAAAATTTAGGAGTAACAACCCTTATTTATATATTAATAATATTGGTAGGGTCAATCCATTATTAAGAATCATCTATTACCACTTTAGTTAGGTTAAAATACCGCTGGATACAAGTTATTCAGTCACTTTAATATTATGTCAAATTATTTTATATTTTATTTTATCATTAAATTAATAAATTTACAATAAAAAAATTTAACGATAAATAGTGTTGGAAATTGCCAGTTGGGGAAGTTCTCATATAATGAGATAAGAAATGTCCCATCTAACTATAGCCAAAGCAAAATCTACAAATTAACTTGTTTTTTAAACAACCCTAAGTATAACTTACATAAGTAGGAACAATGATTTCAAAGTGCTCTGCCAATAGAAGTTTGCATAGCATACCATTAGAAAAATTGTAATACCTTGATCTTGAACAACATCTGCGAATTTGGGTTAACTTTGGAGTTTCTAATTTCGTTTTTCTAAGCATGATAATTCTACTACAAACTCCCTCATCCTGGATACACTATCCTGCATTAATTCTTTATTGTTGGTTTTCGGAACTTGCAATTAAATTTCTAAACTTAGTGACTTTTCTAGTTGCAGTCTAATATTTGTGAAGAACATTATTTGGAACAACTTCCTATTGATATTGTTGACTAAGACCCGCTGATACAATTTGCAAGAAAATTTTTTTATGGATTTTGAATATCCTCAACATTATGTAATTGAGAAGTAAATGCATCAATGTATCATTAATTACCGAATCGAGTTGAGCAAATAGCCAAACAATTCAACTTAAAACCTTAATTTTACATAAGATTTCTTTAATTATTACATATTCTTTTTTAGGGATTATGAGAATTTGTGTTGAATTTAATAATTACGAGATAAAATTGATTTAAATAGAAGTTAGGAGTAAAATTTGAATTCATATACGAGTTACACAAAAAAAGTATATTTTCACCAATTATTATTAATATACATAACGACAATACGGATGAATTCCAATTGCCAAATTAGAAGGTTCCATCGGCATATAATTTGAACTTAATTAGCATAAACAAAATGTTACCACCTTATCCCAAAGCTTACGTTTTCAAATTGTTCTTTTATTTTGGTCAAGAAATGGCATGGCTTAATTATTATATTGATAATTGCTTTTTCTCATTTTCCCCTCTTTGTGGGGGAGAGGGGTTGGATTCTCAATTAGGGAAGTCAATATTTTATTGATCTTGAAAAGTATGCCTTGTTTAAATATTAATTTATATAAGGTCATGCTTCTATATCCACAATTTTTTCACAAAAAAAAAATTCTTAACTTATAAGAATATTTACTTTTTTAAAAATTTTATTTTTTGTAAACTTTTTTAAATATATAATTTTTATACTAGAAAGTAGAAAATGAAAAAAAAAAAAAAAGTTAAACAAGTTCTCACGACACATTAATTCATACACACATGTAAAATCATTTCTTTTTGAAATATTTGGTACCCAAAGCTAGCTTTTCCTAATTTTCCTATTTCCCTCCTTCGAAGGTGTTTGTTCATAAAATACATGTTTGGTTGAAGATTTTGAATTTAATCTATTATTATTGTAGAAAATTTTACACTATCAATACTAAAAAAATATATATCATTAAAAAATAAAAATAAATAGGAACTTGAATTAACATTGAAAAAGTTCTAATAATTTTTTAACATTGTATTAATACATAAATAAATAATAATATAAAACTTACTTTAACAGAGAATTATAGTTAAATCCTTAGGTTAACTAGAAAAGCAATATTATTTGCACTTCTTTTCCCCAAAGGTGTCCAAATTCACTTAACTAAGTTGAACCCTTATCCTACAAAGCTTTAACCATTATTTTCAACTAAGATAATAACAAAATAACCTTATTAGTTTTCCTACAAAGCTTCTTAGACTTGACTGCTCGTCCGACCTTGACCATCAACCCTAATTATTTGGCACAAATGTAGATCACGTGACAATTTTGTGCTTTTGGTTGTTCCCTGACCAAACCAAGGGAGAATGTTAGAATTGAGTCAATAGTATTAGAATGTATAATAATTTTTAATATATTTTTTAAATAAATTTTTATATAAGAAACTCGATAGTGATTTGTATATAAAAAGGATAGTTCTTCTATACCCAGACTAAAAGTATGGGTATCGATATTCTTATTGACAAACTAATAAATAAATGATACCTATTTATGTATGAAAGAAGTTTTTAAAGTAATTCATCTACTTATAAATATTATAATTAAAGGTTTAAATTTATTCTAATTTTATTTCTATCCCAATTTTTTTTATAAACTTATGGATTTATAAAAATAAGTTGAGCCAAAATATTTTTTTCTTATATAGATTTAAAGATTTAGGTCAAAATTTATTTTACATATATATGAAAATTTTTAAAATTAAAATTAAAATTTTAAAATAAATTAAAAAATGAAAACTAAAAGGTTTCATTTATATAAACCAAACATTTCTTTTAAATGCAATACATGGATAAATATAGTATTGACATTTTCTTATTGAAATTTTTAACATTTAAAATACATTCAATATATTATAAATAAAATTAACTCATTTATATAATAAGATATTTTCTTACTTTATGATAAACTTATATGACTTTGATTAACTCATTTATATATGCATTTTCATCCTCCTCCTCCTTCTGCTCCATCATCATCTAAACTTTAGTTTTATTCTTGTCTTTAATATGTCTTGTGTAATATTTCTTCCTATACATAACTTTTTATTTATGCCAATTTGCATAAAAGGTTTAATTGTTATGTGTTCTAATGATGAATAAAATAAAATTAGAAATTAATTAAAATTGAAAACAATATAGAAATGCTAGTGGTAAAAAGTATAAAACTTAAGAATAAAATAAATTCAATACTAATAAACAAATATAATATTTATTATGCTAATTATACATTTTAAGATAGATTAAATGTAAGTATATATGATATTATTAAAGTCTTCTTATCATCATTATTGATCATCTCTAATAATTCATTTGTTAACATATATGATTTTAATTGAAAGTATTCTTAAATTTATGGATTACTTCCCTTTTTTTATCATTATGAATTTTTTTTCTCATCATATTAATCTTATACTCTAAATAATAGCATTAAACATATTTATGAGATATTCTTTCATATAAATTAGGTCTCGATTGATTCTACCTAACTTATCTATACTTAACTTTTTTAAAAGACTTATTTGAATAAATTAACATTACTCTCAAGCTATCTCATTTATACTCTCGATTTATATCAATTTTAACAATTTTTATCATAAGTATTATTTAGATTCACTTTGAGTTTTTTATTATTTTCTTTTTAAAAATAATAATATAGTATATTAAGTAAAAATTTGAAAAGATTTAACTAAAATTACTTAAAATTGAAATAATAGATTTTTATATCAAATAATTTATTTTTAAAATATTTAAACTTGAAAAAAATAATAAAAAACTCACAATGAAATAGAGTAATATTTGTAATGAATATTATTGAGATTAATATAAGTTAAGAGTGTATATAAATTAGGTTGGGACCTAACTTATATGAATGAGTTAAGTAGAGTTAATCAGGATCTACCTTATATAAATGAAATCGTATAAAATATATCTAATATTATTATTTAAAGTATAAGATTACAATAATAAAATTGAATTTTATGATGATAAAAAAAGGAAGTATTTCATAGATTTAAGAATGCTTTCAATTGACATCATGTGCGTAAATATGATGAGTTATTAAAATTTGTCCATGATGATACTAAGAAGACTTAAATAGCACTATAAATACTTATACTTGATCTATCTTAGAATGTATAATAATTCAAGGATTGAATATTACATTTATTTATTAGTGTTGAATTTATTTAATTTTTAAGTTTGTACATTTTATCACTAGCATTTCTATCTTCTTTTAAATTTTAATTATTTTATAATTTTATATATTTTAAATTAAAAACTTAAATTGAAATTTATTTAACATTGAAAAAATTTATAAAAACTCAAAAAATTATTTCACAAATTGCAATAAAATAACAAATTCATATTTAATCTGAAAAACATCTAAATAAATTGAGTATTAAATTTAAAAATGATAGTACTGCTATAATAAAAATTAATTGATAATCATAGTAGTATATCTAAAAGTATGATAATGTAAAAATTATTATTTCAATATTCCTTTTAAAAATGTAAACCATTTACATACTTTCTATTATGTTAAATGAGAAATTAAGTATTTACTTTTTATTAAAAATTTATTTAATATATTTTTATTTGCATGTTCAATAAAAAAATTTAGAAAATCATAAAAAATATAAAACTAGACCTATCCATTACCTTGGTGTATATATGATCATTTTTGTAAAAAGTATAAAGTATGAGAGTGAGAAAATTAATATCACATAAGTAATATTTATTTTTTTAGTAAGTAGTTATAAACTCATATCAACCATCTAATTTTTTATCTCTTAAATCTTATGGTTATTATATTGCTACTAAATTAATGTATTCATGCCTAGATTTTTAATTTAGGTATAGTAGAATTGTCCATATAAAAATATAACTCAACGCATTAAATTTCCAATAAGAATATTTGCTTGGGTGTATTATCCAAAATATAATGGGAGGTAGAGTTATTGCAATATTCAAAAAGGAAAATGCTTATTGTTGAGACGATCCTTTTTATTCAAATTAAATAAAAGTTTTGAATCATAAACTTTAGTTTAAATCATATATGATGTTTTAAGATGATTTTATATTTCTTTTCTTTGGCTCAATATGATGATTTTTTTCTAAGTTATTGTATTTCTTCGCATTTTTTCATCATAATATTTTATATTTGTATGCTTGGTAGTTTGTCAATTTTTACTATTAAAAAAAATGTATAAATAGAAGTTTTGAATCAAATGATGATATTCTTGTACAAGTCGTGTCATTTACGTCATTCAATTCAGATCGTTGAATGGGGTTGGTGAAGATTTAGAAGCTATTGTTTCCGATAATATGCTGACGGAATAATACAAATGGCGTTAATATTAAAAGTAGGAGTAAAATTGGATTAAAATTTTTTTTCCGTTCTTTAATCAATTCGGTTAAAGGTGACCAGAACATCATTTATCTGCAATAGAACATAAAGACTTGTTCAATTTCCTAAATTTGCATTGAATTTATATGTAAGCTAGATCCTTGTCCACCAGTGCATGAAGACCAAATGGTAAGAAAAATTTAATTATATTGAAAAATTTTTGTGCATTTTTATTTGTTTCATCATCAACTTTTTATAAATTTTCTTAGAATAAATTAAATAAAAATGCACAAATTTTTTTTGAAAAAATATATCTTTCATACAATTAAGTATTTTTTGATACTGATTAACAATAATTGGAAGATATTAGGTGAGAGTTATAAAGTGACCATTGTTTAATTAGAAGATAGACATGTAAAATAATATTAACATTTGATATTAATTCAGAGCTTTTTTTTTTTTATAAATAATGACGATGGAGATGATATATAGTGTGCATCAAAAATAAATTTTTTTATAATTAACTAGTAAATTTCTAAATTTTCTTTCATCTTGCACTCCATTCGTTTTAGCAATATTATTTACACAACTAAATGCCGTCTACAATTTAGAACAAATGATGGAGAAGATAAAAGTTAGATATTTTTAAGTAAAATCACATTGCTATGTTTAGTTGGATGATGGATTGATTAATTCTAATTCTATATCATTAATTAATAGTTCAACTAAAGTCATTGAAGCTCTTAATTATTTATTACCTATTCCGATGGGAGGAATAAAGCATAAAATCATTAATCAAGGACGAAAAATGATATTCACTTAATCTTAGAACATTGATACAAAGCTAATAGGTGAGAGACTAAAATAAATATTTACTCTATGCACATTTATCGTATGAATATGGATAATTACGTCATGAAAATAGGATAAATAGGAGGTCCTTTAATAGGTATCATTTTTGTAAGTCTACTATGTAGTCCCTACTAATGGACAGTGAAAATCACAACACATAGATTTTATTATTTATGTGGAAAAAAAAATAAGATGGAGTTAATTTGAGAAAGTAAGATTAATATTACTTATCACATTTTTTATAAATAAATCTCCTAATATTTTCACTGTGTTTTTAGGGTTTAAATATACAAATCCCTTTTACGTAACTCGGTCCAAATTAAATTTTCAGTGAATTTATTATGGATGAATGGGTTATTAAGAGACTAATTTCTACCTCTAAACCGTCATCTACGCTCTTTTCCCTTCTCCACACTTGTTTAGTTTTATTATTATCATTGCGTTGTGTTTACTTCTGTTTTGTGCGTGCAAACAAGTAATCAAAATTAAAATTCCAATGATTTATTTGATGATTTTGAACAATTACCACATACGATTCATCGTGAAGAGGAAATGGATACAATCAAATTGTTAGGAAATAAATCTATCAAATTTTGAAAAGAAATAGATGCAAAATTTTTTATTTAAAATTGTGAATTTTAATAAAAAAGTGGGACTCAAAATGAAAACTTGATAATAATTTACTGAACTGTTTGTCTCTAATTTTATTATACACGCACTAAATAATCAATTATGTTACTAGTAATTTGTTTTAGAGAAAAAAAAATCCTTTCACGAACTGATTGAATTCACCATGAAAATTACGGGTCGGAAATAGATACCAGTGAATCGCATTTTAAAGAAATGAATTATCAATATTCTTAATTGTTTGAAAACTTTAAGATAGTTATTTGTAAGTTATGAAATTTTAATAAAATTATAAAAAAAAAAGAATTCTTAATTACTTAATAAATATATAATTTGTGTACCGACACTAAATTGAGATAAATTTAAAGAATGGTTGTTAAAAAATTAATTATTAGAATATTCTTATATTTATTTCAATTTATATCTATAGTGGACATAAATTATGCACCCACTAACTAACTAACAATATATTATGACATAATTTAAGGAGATTAATTATATTTTCTCACGCAATATAATTAAACAAGGAAAGTTGAGGGGAAAATCACCAAAGACGGACATATATATATATATAATGAGATGTGTTTTTTTTTTTTGCCAATTTTTTAATTTTCACCTAAGAATATAGGTGTAATTTAAAATATTTCCATTAATTTTTTAATTTTACGCACGCTAGAATATTAAAACGCATTTATACTCGCTAAACCTCAGATGCCATCAACAAACAATACGTGCCTTCCTCGTCCATAATCTGCGTGCATTTTTTCCACATCTTTGCTGGGTTGGACTGAAGGAAAAGCATTGAACTGAACTGGTTAGATTGGAATTCTAAAGACATCATCAGCGTACAGTGCTCTGCTTAACCTGAAAAACAGGGGATGGCACCCCTGTTTGAATGGCTTTAGTAGAGCTCGAACTTTCCTTTGAATAAAATAAAATACTTACTACCTTTTACTAAGACCAACAGGTAGCTTTCTGGACTTGTCATCTGATCGCAGAAAAATAGACTAGCCAATGGAATATAAAATATTATATAATTTATAATGGAAAAAACCCACGTGTGGATTTCATTTGATTTAGATAAGTCAAGAAGTTGCAAAAGACGGTGTCCATCCGTTTAAATTTAGACCAACTTATCACCAGAAGCTTCTTTTGCTTCAAAGTTGGACTCAAACAGTTGCAGAGGAGTTTCAACTAAAGTTGTTCTGTAATTCATTCAACTTTCCCTTAAAATAAGAAAAGCTGCTTTTTCAAAGAGGAGAGAAATAGACATGAGCCAAAATGATAATTATAATTATGTAATTTTAGAGGAATGACACTTATACTTCATGTGTTAATTCTCTTCTCTTTTTTTCTATTTAGCACAATAAAAAATTAGAATTTTTTTCATTCTCAAATGAATTCCATTAAAAAATTATGTTTGAATTTAAACTTCATTGTTAGATTTCATTTCATTTTAAAATTTTATTTTATTTACATTCTTGCCATTTTAAAATTCTATTAAATCAGTTTAAATTTTGTAGAATTTTATTTCATTTGGAATGCAAAATTTTTGTTAGACAGCTTTACCTTAACCATTTAATTTATTTACAACTCTATCCATTTGCCTACTGCTTCAAATTTAACGATGTCTTCATGCCTGTGTGATTATTTACAGTTGTTTCAATTTGTTGGGTCGAGATGATGGTTTGATGTAGCGCTTTGATCGTAGTGCTGGTCAAAATGCTCTGAAGTAAACTAAACCTTTGTGCGGATAATTGTTTTCAATGTCACTTCTTTCTTTTAAAGAGCTATAGCAAAGGTTTCCTTATGATGGGTGTATCTTTAAAAACAAAAGAATCTCGATGCTACATTGTTAACTTTGTTCTCCTGGACCGGTTTGGATTTTCATAAATAATTGCTTGTTATGGTACTTCTAGGAGTTTGGTGTCCTAGAAATCCCTAAGGGCACCTTAAAATTCACCTCATAGACACAGAATTTTTGCAGCAATAATTGGTGGTATACAATTCTAGTTTCAAAGATTGTGCAAGATACACTAATGTAATTAATAATAAAAAATTCATAGTTGATAATAGCTCCTACTGGATACTAGCTAAGCAATTGAGTTAGTTGTTGTTTTTGTATTTTATCAATTAAAAAGATCAAATTGATTCTATAGAAATTCTTGAAGGTATTTATCAAGTAAATTTGAAGAAGTTATAGGTTGTGTTACAATTTTTATCAATTAAATCTTTGTTTTAATTTGGCAAGCAGAGAGAGAGAAAAGCAAATTATTAGACAAGATAAATAAAATATTATATTAGAGATAACATAGTAAATATAAATATTTCAAATAAAATTTACATGTTTTAATTAAAGTTTCAAACAGAAAATTTTATTTTAAAATGAAATGAAATCATATTTTATATGATTTATTTCAAATAAAAGAATTCAAATGAAATTATTTTTTTAAAATGAAATAAAATGAATTCTTATTTTTGGTATGCCAAACAAAATGCATTTTTGACTTTTTAAAGAAAGGGTTCAAGCAATAAAATTTTCTGATTTAGAAAGGAGAGTGAATATGTGGCAGTTGTGTAAATATTTACCATTACTTGTAATTATATTGCAAAGTATGGTTTGGTGTGTCCTTAAAAGAAGTCTACTGGTGTGTATTCATGTAGCTTTCTTATTGAATGTAAATTATTTAAAAAAAATTGAAAATATTTTATTACAATTTTCAATGATGTAACTTCAATTTTTTATATAATTGTTATACGAAAGATTGTACAAACTTACAACATTTTATTGCATGGAAAGTTGGAAGTTTTTCAATTTCTGCTTTAAATTTTCATAAAAACTAGCAAACTTTGTCGAGAGGTACCATATCATAACCCAATTTAATAAGACTCCCGTAGATATTACAATCATGATTTTAAATTAAAATGTGTAACCGCAGTATATATTAAACGTGGTATTTTATTGTACTCAAATCTGCTCATTCTTATTTTTTTTACAATTCCGTTTTGATATATTTGTATTTTTCATGTTTGTTTGTAATTTTAGTAATTATAATGCAAGCATAGTTTCTATTGCAATTAGAACTTTGACTAAAATTATCTCTTCCCTTTGAAAATGATTAATATTGTATTTTATAGTTAAAATAATCCTCTGTGTAGGTTTTTGGCACCAATAAGTTTGTTGAATTCTATAAACCCCGACAACTTCGGCTGTTTCCTCGTTGTTTCCTATATCATAACTTCGTCAAATATTTGCCTCATTCTTTCTAATTTTTCTTTGGGTGCATGACAAATTCCTGTATATATCAGATATAACCCGTATTTTTGCCAACGGAAATTTTCATACAAGAGGATCGTGTATTAAATTTCTTTATAAAATATATATAAATCTTAATTTTTTAAGGGATTAATATAAAATTATTATATATAAATATGAAGGTATTAAAATTTTTGGGGAGCTTGGAGTTATTGCTAACCTCTCTTGACAGTTCTTATCTAATATCACGTACTCTTACTTTTAGCAAATGGAAAGACTGCAATTAAAATTTCTAATATTTAGAAAATTGAAAAATACAACATCGAGTTCTATAAAGCTAATATTTAAACAACATAATTAATAAACATTTTTTCGAAAGCAAGAATATATATTAATTATCATTAATATGTTAGAAATTTAATGTAAGTCTTACATTAATTTATAAATTATAATTAATGTTAATATTAATTTTGTGAATTTAAAATTAAGGTTACTATTTTAATGGATCTTGTATGATATTTAAACTTAAAGTGTGGATTTGTTAGACATAAATCTTATGATAGATAAAATTCATGACCTAAGCTAATCGTTTTGTTGTGGTTCCTATCTCTAATAACTAACTCCAATACAAATTATCCCATTATGTGTGCAAACCTTGTTCTTCTCATCAAAGAGAGAAAATGGTGGTTAAGATAGAGGGAGTGTGACCTCTATGATAATTTCTTTGCATCTATGTTTTGTAAAAATGTTTGATTGATTTAACTAGTGCTAAATGGAAGATTAAACATTAGACAATCTAAGTTTTTATTACACCATTCATATATAATAAAATATTTTTTTCATCTTTGTTTATGCCATAGTTTAAAGCCAAGATTTAGGTTTTATATTTAATAAAAAATTATTTTTACAATTGATATCAGAGCTTAGTTTAGCTTTGGTTGATCTTGTTAGGGCAATTTTTGTGAAAGTTGCATGTTCTCTCTCTTCTAGATGAATCTTATTCCTGCTTTTTGAAAATTTTGTTGTATATTGTATTGTATTCCAAAAGACTAAATCCCACATTGAATAAGTTATCCCTTAAGAGAAAACTTATATATGAAACATCTCTTTTATATAAAGTGACAAGGAAAGAAAGTGATAGGCTTGTGCTCATGAAATAGGCTAAAGTTAGCGTAAAACGGTAGATTTGTCCCCCCTATGCGTGAGTATCACATGATGTCAAGTTGAAGCCCGTTTGTGAAAATAAAATTAAAGTAATTTTTATTTTTACAAAATTTGATGCTTTTCTATGAAACTAGATTTAACTCCAGTAAAATTTGAAATGCTCAATGGATAATTTTCAATGAATATTTTTAGCAACTGTCTTTCCAATGGATATATTTTTATTAGATTTATTTCCAACACTTTTCTTTTCCTTGCTAGGTTTCATTTCTTGTTGCTTACTTCCTATTCTAATTGTTTAATTTTAGGACAAATGAGTTTATTGAATCTTGGAAGAATTATCGGTTAAAACTCTGTACAAGAGACTCAAATAATCCTTTAAGGACAGTGACCTGTATCACATATCAGACTACATAGCTATTTTTATTAACAATCTTAAGGAATTTATATTATTGCTACTATTGATGCCTTTGCTTCAAATAATAGCCAACCTTAATTGGTAGAACTTATCACTCATATCATTATTAAAGATACCAACCATAAAGAAATATAATTTGCTAAGGCAAAAGCATTGATAATAAAGGCTAATCTAGTGGGGGATAGTTCACACTAAAAGAATTAACACCAAATCAAGTATAATAATAAACCCTCCTCTAATGATTTTAAGAAAAGTTATAAATCTAAAATTACTAATTCTAATTTTAAAAAAAATAAAGAAAACTATTATATTTGTGGCAAGCTAGGACATCATGCACCCTAATGTAGGAAAAGGATGATAAATGACAATTTTCCAGAACCAAAAGCAAATTTGGTTAGAGATGATAAAGATGACATAATTGTGGCCGTCTTTTCTTAAGCAAACATTATGGCCAATATGAAAAATTAGGTTATAGACTCAAGTGTTACAAGGCACATTTGTGGCTAATAGAGAAGCCTTCACCTCTTACTCACCAATAGGCGATGGAGAAGATCTAGTTTACGTTGAAGATTCAAGAGTTGTAAAAGTTCTTGAAAAAGATAAAATATTTTTGAAACTCACATCTGGCAAGAACCTGGCATTAAGTGATGTTTTGCATGTACCTAATATTAGAATAAATTTAATCTCTATATATTTATGGGGAAAAGTTAGGATTAAAGTACCTTTTGAATCTAACAAAATAATCATTACAAAAGATAATATTTTTATAGGAAAGGGATATTGCAATTAGAGTTTATTTGTATTGAATGTCTTTAATGGTGTGAATAAAACTACATCTAGTTCTGCTTACTTTGTTGATTCATTTGATTTATGACATCTTAGCCTGCGTCATGTAAATTTTGTATATATTTTAAAATAAGAAATTTAAGATTAATACTTGAGGTTATTTCTAATAATATGAATAAATGCTAAATTTGTACAAAATCTAAATTAACTAAGAAAACATGTGCATCCATAAATAAAAGAGAATAAAACTTATTAGATTTTATTCATATAGACCTCAGTGATTTAAAACAATGACAAAAGGTGGTAAAAGAAATTATATTACTTTTATAGATGATTACTTTAGATATACCAAAGTATATTTAATAAGGAATAAAAATGAAGCCTTTTCTATATTCTTGCAATATAATGTTAAGATTAAAAATTAATTGAGTAGAAAAATTAAAAGGGTTAAATCAGATAAAGGAGAAGAATTTATCTTGTTTAATGATCTTTGCAAAAAAAAAAATAATAATAATACATGAGTTAACATCACCATATTCATCTGAGTCAAATAGGGTAATAGAAAGATAAAATATGACTCTTAAAAAAATAATGAATGCTTTGTTACTAAACTCTTATATACCTAATAATTTGTATGGGGAAGCAATTTTATCTACATCTCATTTACAAAATAGGATATCCTATAACAAAATAGACAAAACACTTTATAAGTTATGGAAAGGCTATCACCTAATTTACAATATTTAAAAATGTGAGAGTGTTTAGCTAAAGTCTTATCACTTGAACCCAAGAAAAGAAAGTTAGGATAAAAAATCTTTAATTATATGTTTGTGAGATATACTAGTAATAGTACATCATATAGATTTCTTGTTTTGAAAAGTAATGTGCTTGATTGCAATACAATTATAGAGACAAAGAATGTTGAATTCTTTGAACACATTTGTCCATTGTGTGATAAAATTTCTCATGCAACAAAACTCTAAATACATCTCTAATTGATTTAGAATTGACTGATGAAATCTTAAGAAAAAGTAAAAGACAGAAAAGAAACATCTTTTGGAAATGAGTTTTATACCTTTCTTATTGATGATGATCTTCAATCTTATTTTCAAGCAATTTCTTTTTTTGAGGCAAAATTTAGGAAAGAGGCAATAAAAATAGAACTTAAATCCATTTCCAAATATCAAGCTCGGGAACTAGTAGATTTACTACTTGGAGTAAATCCAATAGGTTGTAAATGGATCTTTAAAGAGATATATTTTCCTGACAGACCAATTGAAAGATTCAAATCTCATCTAGTTGTAAAAGGTTTATTGACTATTTTGATACTTTTGCTCTAGTAACTTGAATTTCTTCAATTCATATCTTGTTTGCATTAGCTTCCATTTACAAATTATTTATTTACCAAATAGATGTTAAAACTACTTTCTTAGACGGTAACTTAGAAAAAGAAATTTATATGATATAACCTAAAGGCTGTGAGGTCCTAGGATAGGAACAAAAACTTTGCAAATTGAGAAAGTCTTTATATGATCTAAAATAAACCTTTAAATCATGATATAAGAAATTTGACCAAACTCTTTTGCATAATAGTTATTCTTATGTTTAAGTGGATAGATGTGTATATACAAATATAAAAACAATGAATATATAATAATTAGCTTAGGTATGGATGATATTCTTATTTTTTACACTAGTATTCTTATTGTGCATGAAACTAAATCTTTCTTGACTTCAAACTTTGACATGAAAGACATTGGTAAAGTTAGTGTTATTTTAAGTATTAAAACTATAAGGAAAAATAGTGGCATTATGTTGACTCAACAATATTATATACAAAAACTTCTTAAGAATTTTAGGTATCTAAAGGAAAAACCTATTAGTATTCCTTGCAATACTAATACTTAACTAAAAAAAAATTAGGAAACTCAATAAATCAATGTAACTATGCTTAAATTATTAGGAGTCTGATGTAAGTAATAAATTTTTCTACGCCTGACATAACATATGCTGTGTATAGACTAAATAGATATACCTATAGTCCTAATCAAGCTTACTGGAATGTACTAGTAAGAATAATAAAATATCTAAAAAGGACCATTAACTATAGTATTCTATATAGTAGACTTCTCATTACATTAAAAAGATACAACAATGAAAATTGGATCTCTGATTTAGATGAGACCATATCCACTGGTGGTTTTGTATTCACCCTTGGTGGTGTTGCAGTGGTTTGAAAATAATCTAAATAAACAATTATAATTAGATCCACCATGGAGCTAAAATTGGCTCTAGAGATAGTTGGAAGTGAAGTTGAGTGAATAAGAAATTTCTTATCTAACATACTATTGGGTATAAATCTAAAATCTTCTAGATCAATGCATTGTTATTGTCGATTGGCAAAAACTATTGCTAAAAATAAAGCGTTCAATAAGAAAAGTAGACATATATGATTAAAATATAATATTGCGAAGTAATTACTCAAAGATGGAATAATTTCCACAGAATATATGAAGTTAGAAAGGAATTTAGCTAATCTTTTAACGAAACCCTTAGGTAAAAAATAGATAATTGATACATTGAAGGGAATGGGACTAAAGTTATTTTCAAAAATTAATATTGATGGTAACCCCACCTATGTATGTAATTAATGCTTTAAAATTACAAATTATGTGTGAGGAAGAGCTTGATTCTTAATGAATTCTATAGCCTTTATGGGTGGTTTGTTTAATTGTAGTATACGCCTAATGGATTTACCTATATGAATGTAGAGTAAGGCCATTTCTATGAAATGCTAGGAAGATCTTTAGAGCACTCATGAACTCTCAGGCATGTGTATGACCTATTAGCACAAAACTGTGTTATATAGGAAAACATTTTATAAATGTGAATTGATTGATGAAATCATTATTTTACAATAAGAGATTATCAGTTCATAAAAATTAAATATTTTACCAGTAACTCAGTGAATTATATCTCTTTATTTCTAAGTTTGATTTATTCTATAAGACACTAAATTGATGACTTACATTTATTTGAGAACCCAATAAATATTCTTTATCTATTTCTTACTTTTCTTCTATAAATCTTTTGAAATATATGGGGGATTGTTGCATATTATGTTATATTTCAAAAAATTAAGTTCCACATTCAACAAGTTAAACCTCAAAAAGATATATATATATATATATATATAACCTCTCTTTTATATAAAGTGATAAGAAAAGAAAGTGACAGGTTCACATGCATTAGGTATGCCAAAACTAGTGTAAAATAATGAATTTGACCCCAAGCATGCAAATATCGTGTGAGGCTAGACCAAAGCCCAATTTTGCAAAACAAAAATAAAAAGAATTTTTATTTTACAAAATATAATACTTATCTATCAAACCAGAGTTTAACATTAATAAAATTTAAAATATTCAATAGATTTATTTTTAATATTATTTCAAACGAATTTATTTTTTAGTTGTCACCTAAGAGCATAGGTGTAACTTAAAATATTTCTATTAATTTTTTTAATTTTACTCACGCTAGAATATTAAAACGCGTTGACACTCGCTAAACCTCGGACGCCATTAACAATACGTGCCTTCCTTGTGTCACGGGCCGGCGGCTCTCCAGCCGAAACCGTGCGGCGCATGCTTGCCACTCTTGGCCAACATGCCAGCCTTCCAACATTAAACCCTCAATTGGCACGCTTGGGTAAAGATAACGGACCATGTTCGCACGCCCATATCATATGTCGCCGAAGCACCCGCGCATACCAGACCGCAGGATCCTTCCACACAGGAAGCCTCCGTGCACTACGGACCGAAGGGACAAATGAATAGGGAGAGGGACACTCCGTTCGCTTGGTTTATGCCTCATTACATAGCTTTGAGTGTGCAAGGGGATGGCTACAAGCCAACACACTCCGTCCCCAGCTCAGTGTCCCGGCGCCCCGCAGGCCCGCAGAGCACTCCACCCCCTTAAAGAGCATTTTGAACAAAAGGCCTCCCGTAGGAAGATGACATACTTTTTCCGAGTTGTCATAAGCCCTTTTCGCCATGCTCCGGGTGTCCGATTGTCACGAAAACTAGCCGACACGAAGATAATAATGTGAGGATTCCGAATATGGTCTCGTTGAACCCCGCCAGATTCACGAACCTTCTGAAATGATCAAAATACCCCCAAACTTGGGAAAATCGGGAAAAATCGTATGCAAGCCGGATTGATCTCAAATTTCAGCCACAGGACCCTCATAACATGTTGGATTTTTCCACCAAGTCTTGTCTTAATCCAAGCATGTTTGCCTATGGAACTGTCACAACTACTAGCTTGTGACATTCTCCCCCACTTCAAATGTCAATGCCCTCATTGACGCCTCAATCTGACACGGCTCCGGTCTTCAGCCTACTCTGCTGAGTTACTCCCTCGACCGTCTCAAAGCCTGTCTCTTTGAGTGCTATGAAATGTTTCCCCCATCTCGGAGTTAGGCTGTCTGTTACCTCTGTAACATAGGTACTTGGCAAAATGTATCCTCCGCAAAGTCACTCGAAGGGCTACCTCTGTAGTCACCTTACAAGTATCCCGACACTCTCTCTAGTGCTGCTATCCCACATAGCTCTCCCGAACTCGTTACCTCCGTAACTTGTTCAACGGGTAGTTGCCTCAGCAACTGGCGCTCACTGCCTCTGCAGATTGCACAATACGCCACTCCGTAGCTTAAGTGTGTGCCAACCCTATGGCTCATGACAAATGCTAGTGCTTTGAATCACCTACTAACAGGTATCTTGCACTAAGTGTCCCATACACCTGTACAAGAGACAAGACTTACGTTGGATCGACGCACAGAGGGCGAACCTCGCTCCCCAACCGCTCGTTTGCATTTTGGTCGATTCATTGCACTAAGCAAGGCCAATTGCACACCCGATCGGATCCTTTGATCCTCTCTGGATCAATGCCCTCTGGCATATCACCGACCATCACAGCCTACCCTCGGAGTTTGATGCCCACTAGCATCGCGGTCCTCACGACCACTCCTTGGTGTGCGTCCTCTGACGACTTCACGAGCGCATCCTCTGATGGCTCCCCCACTTCAACTCGTAGAAGGGGGTTGAGCATAGAGCACCATCCACTCTAACTCGCACGGCATTGATTCCTCTGAATCTTTGCCAAGCCCTCTGGCTAAAATGCTCCACTGAGCACTCGGACAGTCCCTCCGGACCTTCTTGACATGATTTTGGACCACTCCCTCTGGAAAGATCCGCTCATGCCCTCCAACTGTGGTCACGCCCTCTGGCACGACCTAAGGCTTCACCCTCTGGTTCCACCGATCCCTCAGGCAGTCAAGCCCTCTGGCAAGACCAAGGCTTCTCACACCGGATTAGCCGTCAATTCCCTCGTCCCACTGGACGGTGGTTTGCATCCCTCGATGCCACTACTATGAATGAGCGCATAACCAATGTCCCACGCACAACTGACAAGCAAGATAGCCCACTTGGCACAAATGCTTAGGCCCTTCGTACAAATCCTCGATCACCAATATGTACCATTCCCCGGTCACTGGCTTCTCGGGACGATCCAATCTCTTGCACCCTCTGGTCAAGTCTTTGGCAACGACACCACCGAGTTTAAGAGAATGATAGCTTCGCACATACCGTATATTAAGGGACAAGCCGCATCTAAACCAATTGTGCCTACCCGATCTTGGCCCTCTGGTGCAAACCGAGCTCTGATACCATCTGTCACGGGCCGGCGGCTCTCCAGCCGAAACCGTGCGGCGCATGCTTGCCACTCTTGGCCAACATGCCAGCCTTCCAACATTAAACCCTCAATTGGCACGCTTGGGTAAAGATAACGGACCATGTCCGCACGCCCATATCGTATGTCGCCGAAGCACCCGCGCATACCGGACCGCAGGATCCTTCCACACAGGAAGCCTCCGTGCACTACGGACCGAAGGGACAAATGAATAGGGAGAGGGACACTCCGTTCGCTTGGTTTATGCCTCATTACATAGCTTTGAGTGTGCAAGGGGATGGCTACAAGCCAACACACTCCGTCCCCAGCTCAGTGTCCCGGCACCCCGCAGGCCCGCAGAACAATCCACCCCCTTAAAGAGCATTTTGAACAAAAGCCCTCCCGTGGGAAGATGACATACTTTTTCCGAGTTGTCATAAGCCTTTTTCGCCATGCTCCGGGTGTCCGATTGTCACGAAAACTAGCCGACACGAAGATAATAATGCGAGGATTCCGAATATGGTCTCGTTGAACCCCGCCGGATTCACGAACCTTCTGAAATGATCAAAATACCCCCAAACTTGGGAAAATCGGGAAAAATCGTACGCAAGCCTGATTGATCTCAAATTTCAGCCACAGGACCCTCATAACATGTTGGATTTTTCCACCAAGTCTTGTCTTAATCCAAGCATGTTTTCCTATGGAACTGTCACAACTACCAGCTTGTGACACTTGTCCATAATCGGTGTGCATTTTGCCCACATCTTTGCTGGGTTGGACTCAAGAAAAAGCATTGAGCGAACTGGTTAGATTGGAATTCTTAAGACATCATCAGCGTACATTGTTCTGCTAAACCCGAAAAACAGGGGATGGCTCCCCTGTTTGAATGGTTTTAGTAGGGCTCGAACTTTCCTTTGAATAAAATAAAATACTTACAACCTTTTACTAAGACCAACAAGTAGCTTTCTGAACATGTTATCTGATCACAGAAAAATAGACTAGCAAAGGTAATATAAAATATTATATAATTTATAATAGAAAAAACCAACGTGTGGATTTCATTTGATTTAGATAAGTCAAGAAGTTGCAAAAGACCGTCTAGGTGTCCATCCGTTTAAATTTAGACCAACTTATCACCAGAAGCATCTTTTGCTTCAAAGTTGGACTCAAACAGTTGCAGAGGAGTTTCAACTAAAGTTGTTCTGTATTTCATTCAACTTTCCCTTAAAATAAGAAAAGTTGCTTTTTCAAAGAGGAGAGAAATAGACAAGAACCAAAATTATAATTATGTAATTTTAGAGGGATGGCACTCATAGTTCATGTGTTCATTCTCTTCTCAGTATCTTTTTTAAATCAGAAACAGAATGCATTTTTGACTTGTTAAAGAAAGAGTTGAAGCAATAAAATTTTCTGGTTTAGAAAGGAGAGTGAATATGTAGCAGTAGTGTAAATATTTACTATTACTTGTAATTATATTACAGAGTATGGTTTGGTGTGTCCTTAAAAGAAGTCTACTGGTGTGTATTCATATAGCTTTCTTATTGAATGTAAATTATTTAAAAAAAATTGCAAATCTTTTATTACAATTTTCGACGATGGAATTACAATTTTTGATGTATTTGCTATAGGAAAGATTGTACAAACTTACGACATTTTATTGTATGGAAAGTTGCAAGTTTTTCATCTCTACATTAAATTTTTATAAAAACTAGCAAACTTTGTCAAGAGGTACCACATCATAACCAATTTAACAAGACTCGCGTAGATGTTACAATCATGATTTTAAATTAAAATGTCTAATTGTAGTATATACTAAAAGTAATAATGTTTTATTGTAATAAAAGTACATAAATTACTAGACGCATATATTTAAAAATCAGGAATCGAATCTTGTATGCATCAAAAGGTGTAAATCTTTAAGAAATATCAAATACTATTTAAATTACAAACTCTTGGCATTAAACCTAATATTTTTATTGGACTCAAATTTGTGCATTCTTATTTATTTATTTATTAACACTCATGTTTTGCTATAATCGCATTTTTCATGTTTGCTTGTAATTTTAGTGATTATAATGTAAACACTGTTTCAATTGCAATTAGAACTTTGACTATAATTATCTCTTCTCTTTAAAAAAGATTAATATTGTATTCTATAGTCAAAATAATCCTCTGAGTAGGTTTGCTGCACCAATAAGTTTTGTAGAATTCTAGAAACCCCGACAACTTAGGTTGTTTCCTCGTAGTTTCCTATATCATAACTTCGTCAAATATTTGCCTCACTCTTTCTGATTTTTCTTTGGGTGCATGACAAATTCCTGAATATATCAGATATACCGCATATTTTTGCCAACGGAAATTTTCATATGAGAGGATCGTGTATTAAATTTGTTTATAAAATATATAAATCTTAAATTTTTAAGGGATTAATATAAAATTATTATTTAAAATATGAAGATATTAAATTTTTTGGAGAGGTCAGAGTCATTGCCAACCTCTCTTGACTCCGTCACGATTCTTATCTAATATCAGGTACTCTTGCTTTCAGTTAATAGAAAGGATGCAAATAAAATTTCTAATATTTAGAAAATTGAAGAGTACAACATCGAGTTCTATAAAGCTAATATTTAAACAACATAATTAATAAATATTTTCTTCTCATTAAGTGAAAGTAAGAATATATATTATTATAACTAATATGTTAAAAATTTAATGTGAGTCTCACATTAATTTATAAATTATAATTAATGTTAATATTAATTTTGTGAGTTTAAAATTAAGATGACTATTAATAATAGGCCTTGTATGATATTTGAGCTCAAAGTATGAGTTAATTGAACATGGATTTTTTTAAGGGTAGAATTTATGCCTAATTTAGTTATTTTAATGAGGTCCCTATACCTAATAACCAACTCAAATATGAATTTGCCTCATTGTGTGTGCAAACTTCATTTTTCTCATTAAAAAGAGAGGAAGATGATTATGATTTAGAAATTTTAATGTGAGCTAGTCTTACATTAATTTAATAAATGACCATTGATGTTAAATTTTATTGTATGGACTCTAAATAAAGTGATAATTGAAATTAGGCCCTGTATGATATCATGACTCAAATATGGATTAATAGGGCATGAATCCTATGATAGGTAGAATCCATGACTCAATCCAATTTATTTAATGAGATCCCCTGACTCTAATAACATACCTTAGTTTGTATTTTGTCCCACCAGCATGCAGAATTAATCTCATTATCAAAGAAAGAGAAACGAGGTTACAATAGAGGTAGTGATACTTCTGTAATGATTTTATATATTTTTATATGACAGATACTCATTCAAATGGCACAAGGAATGCAAGATTGAAGATGAATCACCAATTAGTCCAAATATTTGTTTTAACAATTTATATAGCTAATTGTTACTTCATTATGTGCATGCCATAATTGAAAGCCCAAATTCAGGGTTTTCATGTTTAATCTAAAATAATCCCAAAAATTGGTATTAGAGCCAAGTTAAGACTTTGAATTATGGTTGAGTGTTTTAGAATAATTTTTAATGCAATTCTATGAAGTTGAATATTCATCTCTCTTTCTCGGCAAATTTTACTTCGGTATTTATATTGCATGTATATGGCATGTTAGTGTGAAATTTTGATGACCCATGTTATATGTATCTATAACTCTTAGTTTTCTTTTGAGGATGTGTTGCCTGAAAGGCATTGTCTTTTTTTGAGCTTTCTATCTTTTTGTTTGAAATAGAAGTTTCATGGGCATCCATGGGGTTTTAAACTCAAGAACATTCACATAGCTTACTATCTGCTAAACTTAAATTTTTCACATAAAGAACATGAACGTTTCATTTGTTTAGCAACATGTTTGTTTGCTTGTTTATCAATAAATACAAATGCTTGTTATATTTGGTATTGAATTGTAAAATATTTTGATTTTGTGAAATTATTTTAGGTGGTTGTTCAAAAATGAAAACCACTTAGTGGATGTGTTTCTAGTTTTTTCGAAGCTATTGGTGTCTTAGTCACATTGGATTTGATTGAGATAGGGAACATGGATTACTATGGTTGTTGGTTAAGTAGTGAGCTCCAAAATATGCTAATCCAATGTGAAAATAGGCAAAATCATGGTGTGAATGAAGCTAGAAATCATGGAACATGTCATGACTATAATACCTAATTTGAAATTTTGAAATTGTAACTTTACACCATTTTGGATAGATTTTCAATTAGGTTTAGTCCAACACATAATTTTTCAAAAAAATGAAAATTCATTTAAAGAATAAAAACTATAAAGAACACTCCTAAAATCATGATGGATGACAACCATTTTTTGAAGGTTTTGGAAAACCTAAAAATCTATTTTCGATGCAATTTTGGAAGAAAACTAGATTGGCTTAGTTAGAAAACATGTTCAAAGAGGATTTGGTGAAAAAAAATCCTATAAAATAAGGCTTAAATTGCATATAAATAAGATTGGGTCTGCTTTTAGGTCACAAGATGATCTATTGTAGACCCAACAAGAGGAAGAAAATGTTATTTAGCTACATGTGTGTGATGCCCAATCACACCAAAGGTGTGTGATCGCCACATGCCACCTTTAGGTAGCTAGCGGTGGCACTAAGCATACTTAAGTGCTCTACTCCTTGAGTACATAATTTTGGGCATTTTTTAAAAATTTTCTAGAATAAAAATTATTTATGATAGTTTTTTGCCTAATTTATTTGAGTATTATTTTAGTGTAACTTTGATCTAAAATTTTTCCTAAATGTTATTAGCTACCCACTATAATTTTTATAGCAATTTAGAAATTGTTTGTGTGATGTAATAATTTTGGAGGATTATTACATTAATTAGGAATTATTGTATACTCATATTATGTTATGAAAAATTTTTTTAATTGTGTACTTGCTTTCATGGGACTAATTGCATAAAATTTTATACAAAATTTTCAAAGGAATTTTTTTTAAAATTGTACAAAGGGAAGGTTGTGTTGATAATATTAAATACTCTTTGATAATTGATATTATATTATTGATATGGTAAGTTAACTATAATATAAGTGTAAAATTAAGTATTATATTTATAAGATTTTAAACGCTCTTCGATATTGAATTTTAAGAGTATGATATTTGACCTTTGTATCATATTGTAACAATTTAAATGCCCTTTAGCATTAATTCTTATAATGTGATATTGACTGATATTGCATAGTATAATTTTATGAGGAAAGATTTAGCATGATTAAGTTTTTTATATGCATCAGATTTTTTTTTATATTTCCTAAATTTTAATGTTGATACAATAAAATTTTAAAATGCTAAATGGGACGTGTTTTATGGGGTCTAATTTTAGATAAAGTATTTAGAGATTTAAGTATAGAACTTATTGTGAGTTTGAATTCGAGTATAGGGCAAAATTAGAATACAAAAGTTTCTTTATGCTTGAATTAAGTTAGTTTAATGGTCATTTAAGACCGGACCATAAAAAAAAGCATTCCTTAGATAGTAAATGTTTAACCTATTTTCGAATAAGAAAAATGTGTAAAACCAAATCAAGCAGGCAAAGGTCATTAATTGAAAAAAAGCAATCAATAATAAGGTCGGAAGGTTATGAAGGTACATTATGAACTTTATTAATTATTTTATTTTAATTTAATAAGAATATAAAATTTAAGTCTTTCTGACTTGGTGTATACTAAATGTTTTCCATCAAGTTTTGCTAACTTCTTGAAAAGTGTTTAAAACTAGAAATAGGTTTTATTTGTATTTTATGTTATATGGAAAAACACAATATTTTGTAAAATTTCACAATGAAAATTTACTTTGACTGGTTGTCAAGTTTTAGCAAATAAAAACTTACTTTTAAGGTGCTTTTAAAGTACATTTTCTTAATAAGGTTGTTTGAGATTTCACAAAAATTTGAATTTCAAGGTTTAACCATGAAACCATCTCTAAGGCTTAAAAGGACTACTCTATTTAAGAATGTCTTGAGATAGTGGGAAACTATCAAATTTGATAAAAGGTGAGAGTTAAAAAAAAAACAGATAGGACTTTATGTTTAATAAGGATGCTTATATAAGTTTATGGGTTCATGATCAGGTAGTTAGTAGTTAATAACTATTTTTGAGAGAAAGGTATATTTTGTCAAAGATTCTCTTCTATTGACATTTCAAAACTCATATATAGTCTAAAGCAGTTCATTTTAATAGAAACTGTATTGGTTAGAGAAAAAAATACCTTTCCTGATCAGTGACCTAATAGTTAAATAGTTTTTTGAGAGTAAGAATTAGAAATGTTTGTTTACACAATTGTATCTCATTTTAGTGAGATCGTAATTTCTCTCAAATATCAAGAAAGTAATGCAAGTCATTGGATTATGAATTAAGGCATTTTGATGATTTAGGATCTATGTGACAATAACGTTCTTCTAAATCAATCATCATGAAGATGTGTTGGTAAAGACAAAGGAACTAAATCAAACCTAGTTAAAAGTGGCTCAAGAGTAAAGTGTGGTAAGCTCACAATAACATATATATAGTTAGCTTGTAAGCCCAAAATTATTTGTGCGGTAGGCCCATATTATATAAATCCTAGGGGTATTTGGCTTATTTTATTTTAGTATCAAAAGAGTCCAGCATGTTAGTGTACTCTCATGTGTGTTAATTGGAAATTACTAAGCCCAAATATTGACTAGGTAATAAGGGTTATCTTATATGTATTATTCATAAGTAACCTATTATTGATCTAGGTTAAATAGTTTTGGACTGTATATAGTGTTATGTCTAGATGGTACAAATGATTATACACTGATCTACAAAAAATCAAGAGATCACGTGTATAGTTTCCTTAGACTTGTTCTATCAATCGTCCAACTGAATATTAAAATATGTCTAGACATGTGTTAGAAGCACTATATCATGGAATTATTGTGTAGTCAATTGTAGTAACCTTTATTAAATGGAAGGGCATGTTGCGTGTTATAAATTTCTTATTAAGTCAATGAATTAAAGGTTTTTTTTTGTTTTAACTAGATTTATATTGCAACAATAATGTTACCATAGATTCTCTCTTATTAATGACATATTTGCTCGTGTCAATGACTTCAAATTGAAGTACTTATTTATGAGAGAAAAAATATGCAAGTATATTACTTAATTTTCATAAATTGTATACTTGCGGATCTACTAACTAGAAGGTTTAAAGGTAAAGATAAAACATGATTATATGAATAAAGTGAATTTTCCTAAGCCTTTTTGATATTTTGGGTTAGTGAAATTTTTATTGATATAAACTCATTGATATCTTATGATATCTGTAAGTGAAATACTTATAATGAGATATTCATGTCTTTGCTATATATTGTGCACATTTTAGTTATAGTGTATGAGTAAGGACATTCAGATCTAGTTTTATAATTATGAATAAAGACATTTAGACCCTGTCTCATTAATATTGAGAATTTTTAATTCTCATAAGGCATCTTGGGTGGATGCTGAGGCCATTGTGTGGAGAATTTACATTTAGTCACATTAAGGTAATATAAATTCTATTATACATATTATATTTAATCATTTGGCTAATGAGGCATAGAGATTCAACATATTTTATATTGATATCCCTTCAGATATAATATCTTGTATTATTGGATGCTTATAATCTCAATTAGATATATAAGTGAGATAATATTATTTTAACATTAATTCTTTTCAAGGAATGATCATTTATAAATTAATGTCAACCCAAGTAGGAGATTATAAGAAATTTCAATGTAGGCTTCATATTAATTTAATAAATGGCAATTATTTTTAAATTTTGTTATATAGGCTTTAAATAAAGTGACAATTAAAATCGAGTCTTATATGATATTATAACTCAAATGTAGGTTAGTTGGGCATGGATCATGTGATGGGTAGGATCCATAACCTAACTCAGTTTATTTAATAAGGTCCCCTAACTTTAATAACTTACCCTAGTCTGTATTTTATCCCATCAATATGTAGAACTGATCTCATTATCAAAGAGAGAAAGAGAGGTTACAATAGAGATAGTGAGACCTCTATAATGATTTTATGTATTCTTGTATTATAGATACTCATTCAAATGGCATAAGGAATGCAACATTAAAGATGAATCATTAATGGGTCCAAGTATTTATTTTAACAATTTATATAACTGATTATTACTTCATTATGTGCATACCATAATTGAAAGCCAAAATTTAGGAATTTCATATTTAATCTAAAATAATCCTAGCATATGATAGAGCGAATATGATCTATATAACAATTTATTTGCATTTGTATTTTGCAAGTATGTTGGATTGACTTAAAGAGTGCTAAATAGAGGATCAAACATTCAATGATCTAGGTTTTTATTACACCACTTATATATAATTAAACATTTTGTCCATCTTTGTCTATGCCTTAATTTAAAGCCAAGATCTAGGTTTTATATTTAATTAAAATTTATCCTTGCAATTGATATTAGAGCTTAGTTTGACTTTTGGTTAATCTTATTAAGGTAATTTTTTATGAAAGTTGCATGTTCTCTCTCTTTTAAATGAATTTTAATCCTATTTTTGGAAACTTTATGTGGGAGAATCATATATGATTTTGCATGTTTGGCAATTGCTTTATAGCAAAATATATTTCATGATGAATTAAAATGAATGAACATGTGAAGTTAGGCAAAAAAATAGTTCACTAGAAATATGGAATGGTTTTTTAGGGATGGTGTTTTAAGTCTAGAAAATTAATAGGCATAGTAACTTCTGTCATATATGTGTGTGTGTATTATGATTTTGTAACTATATTCTACATATGCCATAGGTGGCTTATTACCAATTTTTCTTTCCTTCCTAATATATTTGTGTGCAATTTCACTTGTAATTATATGTTGTTTTTGTGTGCATATTTTCAAAAACAATATTCTTGCATAAACTATTATTGAATTTTGCTATTGATGCATGAATTTTTACACTCCTTTATGGTATTACAAAAGGAACTATTGCAATGGTTCTATGTCTTTATTGTTGTGGTTTTCTGCCAAGTTTGTTTGAAGATATATGCAATGGTTACATGTTAGAAGCATATATAGATTCTTATTTGTGGACATTTGTTAAGTCATGTAGGGTATCAAAATGTTTGCAAATATATGAGTATATTTGTTTTGGTGTGTGTATGCTTTTAGGAGGGTAATTAAGTGCAATAACCATGTAGTTAAATGCTTTCTAGAGGTTCTAGAACTATCAAAAACAGTATTGGGCATCAAGTTTTATTTTTATTTTGAAACTAAAAATAATTTTTGTTTCAAAGATGATAAAGGTTTCATTAGTTGGAAGCTTATTTTTCAAATAAAATGGATTTATTTAAGGGTTTTTAATATAGGGAAAAATTTTAGAGCAATTAAGCTCATTTTTTTCCTTCAAAATTTTGAAAAATTTGGAAATCAATTTTTTAAATGTTTTCAATAAAAAAATGATTTAGGATAAAAATAAAATGAATTTTGCAAGAAGTTAGAGCTAATTTTAAGCTTAAAAATTTAGCAACTTCCTAAAAGCTCCATGTGGTTATTTTCATGGTTTTTTGGAATCTTAGAAATAAAAAATAATTGTTTTTTTATGGAAATAAAATCTAGTTAGCTAGAAAATTGTATCAAATAGATAATTGGGAAAAATTTGTGCAAAATCATGCATGAAAAATAACAGGTTGCATTTTACGTTGAAAATTAGGTTTAAATGACCTAAACTACAAGCTTTCTAGGTGAAGAAAACAAAAGTGTTTAGGGTGCATGCTAGTCCACATGCATAGTAATGCATGTGTACCTATGCCACCATATTGGCATTTTCTGATAAAGGTGTTTATACTACTATGTTCCACGCTTGAAACACATTTTTACAGTTTTTTTTAATTTTCTAGAATAAAAAAATTTTATACTAATTTTTGCCCAATTTATTTAAGTAACTAATTGAAATTATTCTAAGTCTAAATTTTTTCTGGGTAATTCCTATAATATTACCTACTTATTATAATTTTTGTAACATTTTTTTATACTTTTTACATTATGTAATAATTTTGGAGGATTATTACATTTTATAAGAATTACTGCATTCTCATATTATGCTATAAAATTTTGTATAGCTGCATACCTACCTTTATGAGACCAATTATATTAGAATTTTGTTCAAATTTTTTGAAAAGGAAAATTTTATTTTATAAAATGTATAAGGGAGAGATTATATTGATCATATTTAATACGCTTAGGTATTATATTATTAATAAAGTAAGTTAGTTATAATACGAGTATAGGGTTAAATGTTATATTTTTAGAATTTTTAAACACTAGTCAATGTTAGGTTTTTGAGGTACAATATTTAACTCTTATATTGTAAGGACTTAAATGTTCTTTGGTGTTAATTCTTATAATACGATATTGGATAGGATTGCACAATGTATTTTTTGTGTTTTAAATATTTTCCTCAATTTTAAGTGTATGCAATAAAACTTTTTAAGATACTAGATAGGATAAATTGTGATTTATATGGCTTAGTTTAGAAAATGCATATGGCAATCCTAAATGTAAAACCCACTACTAGTTGGAATTCAAGTGTTGGGAGCAAAAGTGAAAGATAAAATTGGTCAACACTCGAATCAATTCAATTTGATAGCCATTTTGGACTAAACCATTAGAAAAGCACCATTGAACTAGTAACTTTGTGAAAGTTAATAAAGTAGGAAAGAGTCTTTATCTCTTGTTGTTTAAGAAAATGACTGATAATGAGGTTGTTAGAGTGTAGGAGCACATTTTAGAATAAGCCTAAAAGTTTAAATGATTGATATAAGGAATAATTTTTGACTTGATGTGCATTGGAACTATTATTTTTTTTTTTGGAAATTCTATTAATGTTATGAAATTGCATTGAATTAAAGATGGTGCTTTTTCTTTTATGTTTTATTTCCTACTAAAAACACAGGATTTTATATATTTCTCTGAGAAAATTCATTTTTCCTAATTGTCATATTTTGACAAATAAAATTTGTCTTGATGTCTTTATTAGAGTACATGTTTTTAGAAGGGTTATGTTGGGATTTTACAAAATCCAATTTTGAAACTTAACCCTAAAATTATTTCTAAGATTTAGTTGAATTGATCTATTTAGAGGATATCTTTGATTAGTGGGAGTTGAAAGCAATGTGTGGTAACTCTATATAGGCTTACAAGTTTATTTTTCATTGTCTTATATTTTAGTCCACTACATTTGGCAAAGACAAAATAGAAACAAAATCCATTTAAAGTGTCCCATAAAATTTAAGTTAATCCTTCACGTTGGATTATAACAATTGAATCTGAAAACAAGTTGAGTTGCTCATTAACAATTAGCCAATTAAAGACTAATTATTATTTTATGCTTAAAAAGGGATGTTGAAATGAATATATGGATTCAAGATCAAGTTGGTTGGTGGTTAAGAACTTCATTTAGAAAGAAGACATAATTTATCAAAAAAACTCTCTCTCATACTATTTTAAAACTCGCTTTTGGTTTAAAATAACTCATTTTAGTAGGAGCCATATTAGTTAAAGAACAAAGTAGCTTTCTTGATTAGTGACCTAATAACTAGATAGTTTGTAAAAAGGAAAATTAGAAATATTCATTTATATAGTTATATCTCATTTTTTACAAAATTATGATTTCTTTTGGATATTAGGATAGCAATGCAAACTAGTGTATACAAGCATTTTTTAAAATTCTAGATTTGTATAAGGACAATGTCTTTCTAAATTGGTCATGGTATGGATGTGTTAATTAAGATGAGATAATTCAATTAAAATAATAGTTTAGGCGTAAAAACATGGAGTGTCCATAATGCATTGGTCCTTAGTGTATTTAGCTTATCTCATTTATGATACCATAAAGAGCTCAACATGTCACGTGCTCTTATATTAGTTAATTTGAAATGATCAAATTTATTAGGTGTAAATATTTTCCAAATGATAGGTAATGTCCTATATGCATTAGTTATAGGTAGCTTGTTATTAATTTAGATAAGTGGTTTTGGATTATAAATGGTATTATACTGAGTAGTACAATTAATTACATAATGATTAATAGAAGATCGAGAGATCTCTTATATACTGACTACTTAAACTTGTTTTATTAGTTATCTAAGTGATTATAAATTTATGTCTAAACATGTGTTAAGAGGAGCTATGTCATGAAAATTATTGTGTAGTCAATTGCAACAATCTTCATTAAAAGACAGTGCATGTCATGTGTTATAAATTTCTTTATCAAGCTAATGGGTTAAAGGTTTCTAGCTTTAACTAAATTTATGTTGCAATAATATTGTTGTCATAGTTTTCTATTTTAGTGATAATAAATTTGCCCATTTAAAGGACTTTAATTTGAAGTACTAGTTTATGAGAATGAAGATGTGCGAGCATATTACTTACTTTCCACGAATTGTGTACTCATAAATCCATTAATCAAAGGCTTAGGGGTAAATATAAAGTACAATCATGCAAATAATGTAAATTTTCCTAAGCCTTTTTCAGTATTTTGGGTTAATGAAAATTCTGATGATATGAACTTATTGATATCTTAGTATATGTTTAAACAAAATGCTCATAATGATATATTTGTATATCACTATATATTGTGCACATTTTATTTATGGTGTGTGAATAAAAATATTTAGATCTTATCTCATTACTGTATTGAGAATATTGATTCTCATTAGGCATCTTAGATAGATGTTAGGATCATCGTGTGGGAATTTAGATTTAGTTACATTAAAGTAATGTAAATCCTATTGTGCACATTATATTTGTTTGGTTAGCAAGGTATAAGCGTTTGATATGTTTAATACTAATATCTCTTCAAATATAATATTTAATATTATTGAATGCTTATAATCTTAATTAAACTAATGGGTGAAATAATATCATTGAATATTAATTTTAATTTTCAAGTATTTATTATTTTTAAATTAATATGAGTTCGAGTAAGAGATTGTTAGAAATTTTATATGGATCTTGTATTATTTTATAAATTATAATTAATGTTAATATTAATTTTGTAGGCTAAAAACTAAGTTGAATATTTGTAATGGGTCTTATATGGCATTTAAGTACAAAATGTAGATTAATTGAGTTTGAATTATGTGATGGATAGAATTTATAATCTAATCCAATTGTTTTAATGAGATATCCTACTTTTAGTGTCCAACTCTAGTCTCGATTGTCTCATTGTACATACAAAATTTGTTCTTCTTCTCAGAAAGGAAAAATGGTAGTTGCAATAAAGGGAGTGTGATCTCTATGATAATTTCTTTACAAATATGTTTTGTAGATATGTTCGATTAATTTAAAGAGTGCTAAATAGAGGATCAAATATCATATTATTTAGGTATTTATTACACCATTTATATATAATTAAATGTTTTCTTCATCTTTATTCATGTCATAATTTAAAGCTAAGATCTGGATTTTATATTTAATTAAAATTTATTCTTGCATAATATATATATTCCTCTTGAATGCATACTTTGATATTAAATAAATAATGTTATGAATGTTAATATATGGAGACTCTTATCTTTACATGCTCGTCGTTAACCTCTTGCTTAAAATATAAAAATAATTAGCATTTATTTTATTTTCAATTAAATTTATGTATTTATGTGTAAAATTGTTTATAGATTTAATTTTAAATAAATAATTTTTTTTATATTCTATGAGAAAATACAAAAATCAAGGGTTTTGACTCATGATACATTTATTAATGAAAAAATCAATGATTCAAAATTTAATAAATAAAAATAAATGACAAAAATAATTTTTAAATTTATAATTATCAATATTTTTAGTTTTCTATTAATAATTATAATAATGTACTTTACTCCTTAAAATATAAAGTCCCAATCTTTGCATAATTATATATTAGCCGATACAGTTGAAGTCTTTGACTTGTCATGTTTCTTGTAGAGCAAGTGAAGTTTGGCGCATGAAGATAAATCGGAAGCTTATCAATGTGCTATCAATTCCATGTTTTGCTCATAGCATCAACTGCAAACAAACTCGGCCACTTATTTTGAACATAATCAGATAAATTAACAAAGTTTGATACAAATATTTGTCGTTATCATATTTTACACAAACAAAAATGCATATCCCTCGTCAGATACCCCGTCTGAGATACAAGTGGCCCTCTAATGGGACCAGATATTTCTTCACTTTTCAAAAATTTATGGGAACTTTTAAGTTAATAATAACTTAATTATGATGCTCCCTGACAGAATTTTTTTTATATATTTGATTCAATATGTAAGTAGAATTTTAAATCACAATTGTCAAAAATATTGAAAGAATGAACGTAATTTTATTAAAATGATTGCGAGTTAATGATAAGACATTTTTAATTGCAAGTATTGAATGCACAGAAATAAAAGTTCTATTCTAATGCATCATTTGAAAAAAATCGTACATATATGAATTTATAATTTTTCATTTAAATATTTATTTTTTAATATAAATTTTTTAATATGTTTCTTTAAAAGTTACAAATTTTTTATAGAAATTTAATTTTTCTAAATTTTTCTTAGACCTTTAAATAATAAAATTGTAATTTTCATATATTTATTATTTGCAAACTTTGAACATACTTGCAATTTTTTTATAAAAAAACAAATTATTGGATTTTACATGACAAATTGTAGTTTCATCACTTAATAAAAATTTATAATCTTTTAAAGATGCATCACAACAAGACTCTAAAGGTAAGTGTAATCTTACAGAAAAATATCTTCAGTTTCATTAGCATATTGCTTTTTAAACCTTTTTTTGCTATATAGATTTGTCGCTGCAGGAATATTCAATAAAATTAGAATCATGTTAAAAATCGACCCCGACCATGAGACAATTATTATGATTAATTCTCGTTGAGTTGACAGATTTACCAATAAACAACCTGCAATGTCATTGACAAAATAATGTAATAACGGAATCACAAATAAAGTTCTTGCAACGTGTTTGACAAAATGTTGTAATTTTATTGAAGCGATGAATTTCTGCACAGATCCAGCGCAAATTATTGCTGTGTTTCTGCGTGAAAATTCTCGTTGTCGAAATCTTAACTTCATGCACTTGCAGACAAAGAGGTTGCTTGTACAAATCGTCAAGAAACCTCAATTTTACATCCAAGCGTGCCTGTCTTGGTGCAAAACTCAACCATGTAGGCTGACATGTGAGATGATAGGCAACAGAGACTTCGATTTAATTAAAATATATTTGGGCCCACCCAAAGATTACTACAAACTCCTTATCTTCTTCAGCTTTACATCAAAAGGCAGGAAAAAAAATCCCCCGCATAAAAAAAAAAGAAAGATACAAACTTAATTGATCTCAAATACATGACCAATCCTAACATTACAAAATCTTAATTATTGAAGTAATGCTACACCTATATTATTAGGTACCTCCTTAGATCATATTCTCTCATTTACGTAATTGACTCCCACTATAAGTTTCAGTGTACTATTAGAAAAATGGAATAAGATCCTTCTTCTTTCTTTTTTTAGTCATTTTTTATTTTATATTGGAGAGAGATATAGGATAACAGTGTGAGATCCAAAATCATTTTTTATATTTAATAAAATTCACAAAAAATTGTATATTTATCTCTCCCAAACAATAAAAAAATAACGAAAAAAAAGAAGAGGATTATCCCAAAAAATTGACAAGTACACAGCCAAAGAAGATTGTGGGTGTATCACTTTCCTAATATTTGTCTCAAAAGAAACAGAAAAAGCAGATTAAAAAAAAGAAAAAACGGAAGAAGAAAGGAAAACAGAGCAAAGGAAGTGGAATGAACAATAAGGAGCTTGTTTTGATATCTAGTAATTGGATTTCGAAAGATTTGACTTCACCAAGATGCAGGATTCTCACAAGACACCAGCAATTGTTCCAAGTAATCAGCACCAAGATCTTCAAATTCCACTACATTGTCTATCCTGACATCTCTTTCCTTATTCTTCTTGTTAGTGATTTTCCTTCTCATGGAATGCTTTCTCTTCAAAGCCACGACAGGGGAGCAGCCATCTTCAAACCCATAATTCATTTCTTTAAGTGATTCTCTAACTCTTTCAACCGGAAAATTGAGTATCGCTGAAGAGCCCCTCATAGAAAAAGCAGCTTGATCATAAGCCAAAGCTGCTGCTTCAGCACTGTCAAATGTCCCCAGCCACACCCTTATGCCGTGTCGAGTTGAATCCCTGATCTCCGCCGCGAATTTTCCCCACGGCCGCCTCCGGACTCCTCGGTAAGACTTCTCCTTCCTCGGGGTTGGGCTTGAGCTCGGGCTGAATTCTTTCTCCTCTGAGCTCACTTCTTCATCCTTAACCCTGCCAGGGCCGTGGGGCAGGTCGGGTGCTTGGTCGGCAGTGTTGGCCTTTGAGATTAAGCCATAGAGAAGCATTTCTTCAGGGTCATTTTCGTTGAAGGGAAGGTAATCGTGGTTGAAATTCCAGGAGAAAGAATCCTGCGACGAGCCAAAGGAGGACTCCGACGAGAACTCGGAGGTGGTGGAGTGGAAGAAGGAGGATGAATCTATGTGAAGTGGGGAAGAGTTCATGGCTGGTAGTGTTGAGAACTCGAGTGGCCTGTTCTATTTTTTCAGAATGTCCAATTGAAAATCTAGGCGTCGATCCTTTTTATATCCAACATCGCAGTAAACAGTAAAAGCCGCCACTAAAGCGAATTGGTGAAAAATTTTAATGGCAATAATGAAAAAAAATAAAAATAAAAATTTCGGGGAGGTTTTGGTGGCTATTTTTTATTCATTAATTTGTGGGTCCGGAAAAATTACGGTAGAAAAATAGGGCACGTGGGTCAATTAACCGGATGGCGGCCTGGTCAGATCAGAATTCACCAGTGACCTCAACTAGTGACTTCATATTTTATTTATTTATTTTTTATTTTGCAATTTGCGTTTTATTATGTCATTTTATTTATTTTTTATTTTTTTTCATTTGTCCTCTGTCTTTTGTCGTCCCAATAACGAATGAAAACAAAATTTTCCGAAGATCCCGTTGGATGCTTCCACGTGGATAACTGAAAAACATGTTTTGCTGATTAGACGGTGAACCGTTGCAAAAAGAAAGATACTCGTTTGCAGCATATAAATCAGATGGATGTACTTTGCTGTTAGGCTCTACCACCTTGAAAAAAAAATATATCGAAAAAGAAATAATGTTGATACATTTATTTATTAAAAATTGTAATTTTTATAAAAATTTTAAATTTATTTATAAATTTTTAATATTTTTTATTCAATAATAACCGATAGAATTGTAATTTTTAAAAAAATTGTAAAATTTATGTAAAAATTTGATTTTTATAAACAGGTAGCAATTCTATACACTTAACATTTGTAATTTTTAAAACGGTAAATTTTATAGAAAGATTTAAATTTTCGTAAAATACGTAATTTTCCAAAGTCGCATGGAAACAGTTACCTAACAAAATACTAACGATAAGTAGTTATATTTATAAATCACTAACTTCCATCTATATCCTTGTAAAGTTAATTTCAGTGACATAAATAATATATGTCTATTCATTTTTATTTCATTTTAAATATTTTGTCTAGAATTGTTTTTTATTTTAATTGTAGAAATAATAATTTATTTAATATATATATATATATATATATATATATATATATATATATATATATATGGATAATTTTAAATTTAAATCTTAAACATGAGAGGGAGTAAAACTCTTATCATAACATTAAATACCATTATTCTGTTGACATATTGGTTCTAAAGTTATTTTTTATATGTATAAAAATAACTTCTTTTATAATTAAAAATCTTAAATATTCAAATATTTCATCAATAAATCAAATGACACTTAAATATTTATCTCATAACTAGTAATATAAGTTTTGTTACTTTAATGGTAAAGTAATATCTGATGGTACATAAAGAGTTTTATTTTTATATTATATTTAGAATTCAAATTTAAAATCTTACATATACATATACATATATAGTGAATTATTACTTTTACTATTAAAAAAAAAAAACACTTACGTATCCACGTATTTATGTCAAGCCTTAATTCATTGTATCTTGACCTCCTTTTTATTTTACAAATTTTCGTAAGTAGCTGTGTTTCCAAACCGAAGGGGTTAAAAAGTAGTGTGAGGTGTTCTGTTGTTCAAATATTATTGTTATATACTAATGAAATAATTTACGTGCTGTTATAAATTTTTTCTATGATAAATTTATAAATACACCAGGTTTTTATTTTATAATACATTAAACAAATATAAATAGATATCTTTTTATATAAAATTTATTTAAAAATTGATGGTGTTATAACTTATTTGATAACCTGTTGAGTTTATAGTTGTTTTCACCAATTTGTGATCTGAAAATTTTATTTTCACATAGCGTACTAACTACTAAGATATTTTGTGTGTTATGATGTAAACGAACAATTAAGGAAAAAATCGAGACAACTTGTGAGAATTTTTATTTTTACCACAAGATGCGTATTTACTGAGAGAATTTATCTATTAATATGAGAATGGGGTCAAATATTTCTCACATTGACATTAAATTTTAGTCAAGAAAAATATTGAGGATGTTTGGCAAATAATTTATTGAGTGACTTTTAATTGATTTAATTAAATTAACTGATTGACTTACTTTAATAAATCATTTTTTGTATTTAGGAATCAACTAATTATCCTTAAATAATTTGATTTAAAAATGTTGGGAGGGACAACATTTTAAAATAGTTATTTTATAAAATAACTAAATTATCACTAATTAATTTTTATATTTTTAATTTTATTCTTCCTATAAAAATTATAATATTATTTTTATATGAAAATTAAATAATTATAATTATTGATTTTATAAAAATTATATTAATTTAATTTTAGAAAATATTTAATATTTAATAATTTATATTGATATACTATTTGCAATAAAATTCAATTTACTAAATAACATATAGAGTCTAAAATATTAAAATAAAAAAATATTCAAATAATTTGTAAAACATATTCATGTCTTTATTTTTCATTTTATATATAATCAATTAATCATAAATAATTAATTTTATTAAATATTATTATTCAAATAATTAATATAATCAATTATCTAAATCAATTAATATAATTAATTATCAATTAATAACTAATTAAATTAATTAATTATTACAGTTATCAGTTAATTATCAAATAAGATAGATATAAGTTTAAAATTCAGAATTATTTCAATTTTCAAATTAAATATCACTTTGAACTTTTTTTTATATATTTTGTAAATCGGGAAAATTTTTTTCTAAAAAATATCCTTCAAATCGAATCTTCTGAGATGTTACCTCCGCAGTTCGAAATTTACTTATGTCTGTTTAGAAAAAATTAAAAATAAAATTTTATTTTATTTTATTTATAATTATTATTTTAATTACATTTATATTATAAATTTATCAAATATAACCACAATTTTATAAGAATTTATTTCATTTAAACAAAAATGTATATTATATAAAAAAATTGTTTTCTTTCAAATATTGTATTTACTATAATATCATTAGATTTTATTTTTTAAATAAATTTCATAATTTTTTCAATAAATTTCATATAAAAGAATTTATTTGTAAGTGAGTTAAAATTATTATTTTTATATAATATTTAAATAATAAATTTTATTTATAAATAAATTGAAATCCTTCCTATTTCTATAAAATTTGCATGTGAAAAGAACACCAAAAGTTGAAAATTTGTCAGAAAGAATGCGGTTATCAGAAAGTAGGAAGAATATAAATTCTAGATTTGCTTCGGGTGCTAGTTGTTAAAAAATAAAAAAGTAGCAATACAGCTTCATATAAATTTTTGATGGAATTTATTATTTTTTTCATTTGTAAATATTTTTACTGCATCAGATTATCAAAAATTTTAACAATTTTATTTAAAAACTGTAATCCCTTAACGGTGGATCAAAAAAAAATTTATAACATTTAAAAAAATTAAAAATTTTATAACAAAAAATTGCAGTTTTTTAATTAAATCACAGAAGTTCTAAAGTAAAAGCCCATAGAATAGGGAATATTTCTGGTCTCACTCTCACAGACCTTTTGTCTAGTTTTTTAATGAGTAAAGAAGTTATCATTTAAATTTTAGGGATTATTCAATTATAATATTAAAATAACTTATTAAAATATGAGCGGAAGTAATTTTGTAATTATAATGATAGATTAGGGATAAAGATAAATTAAATTGAATCGAATTTTAATTTAATCAAACATACTGTTAAACTGGACTTGGGTTCAGATTGTAACAAAAAAATTTACCTCGAACTAGTTGAACAGTCGTGCAACCCGAGTCAAAGACCGACCTAAAATTCCAGATATTCCCAATAAGTTCATGACATGATTAATTATATGTGCCGAAATCCGACCCATGCGTTTGGACAAAGTTACTGACTTCAGAATATTCATCAAAATATACTTTTCAGACAACTTCTATGTTTGAAATGAAAACGAGTTATGGCATTTTCCTTCGAAGAATCATAGAAGTCACGCTAGATTTTTTTTCGAAAAAAAAAAAAAACTTAATGATATCAATTGACTTTTAGGCAATTAAATGCAACTAATAGCATAGTATTTGATGTAGAATTTAGGTAAATCTTGAACCTATTTTCTCCGATGTGGAAATTTTCTTAACCCATTCTCCTTGAAAGTTTGACCAATATTTTGATAGGGGAAAAAGGGAAGTTTAATAATGTAAAAGATTATTCACTATAACTAAGAAGAAAGGGTACTAATAATAGGAGCTAGCTGAACGGTGACATCTCAACTTAATTTCTACATGAAATTAAGATTGTTTCTTTATAATGTTCGTAGTGGTGATTAAAGTACTATATAAGTTGAGCTACCAGAACAGGTCAAAATTCATAAATCGCGAGAAGTAACTTACAAATAGAAATAAAAAATTAAAATTTAATCCATTTTTAATACGGATTCATGAGGACTAGTGTGCACACATCAACATATCGAGCTCAAATCTACTTGTATATCTTACAGACAAAGTTTTTAATTATGTTATAGATTAAATCATCCAAAATACGAATTACTTTTCACGTAGGCTTATGTATACCAATCCTTACAAATCCAAATCTGTATAGATTCGACATAGTCCAAACTTATTCTTCTTGTATGATAGCTCTATCCACAAGATTTTAGATTTAAATTCAGTATATAAAAAAAAATAAAATTTTTAAAATAAAATTGAATGCTATTGTATTGCCATTTTTTAAATAGTAACATTTCTTACTATTTAAAAAAGTGTTTTCTAGGGGAGAAATATCTTATAGATTGAACGAATCATGAAATTTCATCATTATGGAAAAAATATATTTTTATTTATATATTTTATTTTATATTAATATTAATGACTTGATATGGATAATCAAGAATTCCTCGACGAGAAGACCCCAAAACAAGAATTAGTTTGTCTCCGGCAAAAAGAGGTAAAGAACCTGCATCTTGAACTTCAAGGTGAGATGACAGCATTTATCCCATCAAATTTAAAAAGTTTTGAAAAAAATTTTAAATTATGCCAAAATTTAAAACTAGCATTTATCATCATTTTATTTAATTATATAATCTTTCATTAGTTTTTAAAATAAATTTCACTATATCCTTAAATATTAACTTGCCGCATCATTTTTTCCATATAACATTTAACCTTGTATAATTAATGTAAGCCAAATTAGATATATGAAATTTTAAATAAAATTCATAAAAATAAAATTGAAATTATGCGGGAAAGAATAATTTGGCAACGCAGCACACAACTGCTTTAATACTCGTCTAAAATTTCATAAAAATAAAAAGAATTAAATGAAATATATGTGCTAATTCAAAAGTTTTGCGCAATTTATGATACTTCAATTTTAAATTTTGAGAGTTACTGAGGTAAAATCCCATCCTTCCAAAGTTTTCAAATTTTTCATAGTTTATCTCGTCGTTTCAAAATAATGTTTTTAACTCAATTTCAGAATTCCACCTAATAAAATGACAGGTTTAAGGTTTTAACTCCTATCTAAAATGCTTCCCATTGCAAGTTCATGAACTGAGCCAAGTTCATTGCTAAAGCCTGAGAACTAAACCATCTTCGTCAGACTGACAAGACTTTTGTCTTACAAATTCGATCACCATTTCGACTTGGCCAATTAAGTGGTAACACTGATTACGAATTTACGGCACAAATAATAAGCCACTTAGTAGGTATATAATATTTTATATTTGATTTCATATAATATTCTACAATCAAGCTACACTAAAGAGAAAAAATAACAAACTACTTAATATATATAATATTTTATATTTAAATTCACACAATATTCTATATTTGAATTCTTAACGTCGAAAGAGAAAAAAAACTTTAAAATAATATCAAATTTTTTTTCACTATTAAAAATATCAGTGAATATAATCATCCAATTATTTTTTTGCCAAATGTAATTATAATCAAAGTATCTTTTGTACATTTTTACCAAGTAAGATATTAATTTATATTTGAGACAGTAAATGGTAAACCATTTATAATAAAAATGTCTTTAAAAAACAAATTCGTAACCTTTAATTAAATTTGAAATGTATTAAAATTCAATCGATCGTCCAAACATTGCTTTAATCACCAATTTAGTTCATTGCCAATTGGCACTTTTTTTGACTATTCCTTTGCCTATGCACGCTTTTCAGGGTTCTCTCTCTCCAATAACTTTCTCCCTTTGCTGCAAAAGTTCCATTTCATGTGAATAGGATTAGTAATAATCGTATATTGCTGCAAATACCAAAACGAAAATGACCCATTCTACGATTCCTCAAGGCATGAATGAATTTTCTTCGGGAGATGTTTGTTTGTTTCTGCTGAGCAATCATTATCCTTTAAAACGTAAGAGCTTTCAATCACAATTGGAAATGGGTGCATTGAATGGTCCCGATTCAGGCCCCCTTTGAAGCCTCTTTCTTAATATTTTTGTTAATTTCCAAATCATCAAAACGAAGAGAGTTTGATTAAGTTTTTGAAAGTCCTCCAAAAAGGATGGATAACACTGTTGGAAAGAGACTTCCCCTCCCTCCGTAAGCCCATCGGTTAAAGGCATCTTTGAAATTGTGCACCTTCCTGTTGAAGGTAGCTTCTAGGAAATGCCCATTTTGGGAAAATTCTTTTGCCATTGTTACTTTGCAAGGATAAGACAAACAAATTTCTTTCTAATTTTGATTTGAATTAGCTGGTATTAAAAGGATATTATAAATTAATTTTTCCTAGAGTATAAAATGGGAAGAGTTAAACTAAATTAGTCTTAACTTGAATTTGATTTAATCAGAATTTTTTCAACTTATAATTTGATCCAAATTGGATTTGAGTCAATTTTTTTAAATTTAAATTCAACTCAAATTAAATCCATAGTTGACTTGATTCAATTCGATATGTTTAAATCATTTATACCAAACGAGTTTTTGCATATACATCTAAATCAATTTAGCTTCAAATAAGCTAATATTTACCCATAAGAACAATTTTATAATATAAAACATTCCTGCTAATCATTAAAATAAATAGTAAGAATTTTAACTATTACATATATATATATATATATATATATATATATATATATATATATATATATATATATATTATATATATTACAAAAATTTATACCGTATGAAATTTATATTGAAAGTGGAGTACATACCTCATGAAGAATATACACTATATTTGTTGCTGTCTCATGATATATATTAGGCGAATTAGTTTATGATACAATTAAATTAAATACCTTTAAATTCAATTTTGAGTTATTTAATAAATAAATTAAATTGTTCAATTCATATATCACTTATTTAATTTACAACCTTAATTTTTCAAATTGAAAAATTGAATCGAATTTTGAATGTATTGCAACCTGATTTGGCTTACTATCAATTTTACTTAAAGCTTCTCAGTTTCTCATCCACTCTGTATCCCTCAATTTTTACAAGAACTTTGAAAGGAAAAAAAATTGTTGTGGCTCCCCTGTGTATGGCAATTATTTCTCTCTCCCAGTCTCCCTCTTCTTACAAAATTGAAAAAAGCTGATAGCGCAAGAAATTAAGGAGATCTCGAATTTAATTACTTTTAGCCTCCGCTGCACACAGCTTTCTTTATACTAATTTTATTTTTTATTGTTCTAACATATAAATTGAATCAAATCTAGTAAAAATTAATATATAAAATTAGATCTTGAATCTAACTTTAATCTTTCTTATATGTAAATTTTCCTTTGAAAATTGTAATTGCCACATAAAATTTTAATGAAATTTAAGTTGACAATTAGTGGAGGGTAAATTAGTGGATCCCGTAATAGCGGTCATCGAATTGCCTCGATTTTTTTTTTCATTTCAATGTGTCAATCAGGTAATTTACCCGTTTCATATGTGATAAGTGTTATTAAACTTTCTTTCAATAATTGCTAACTTAGTAACCAACTATAGTTTTGTGTAACAACTAGGAAATTTTCATCTTCAATTTAATGAAAGTTACTAATTAAGCACGATTTGATTTAATTTGTATATTAGATATGGATCACAATAGAAATTTGTATTTAAGTACAAGTTTGTTTATTAATAAAAATTAAATTGTAATAAGATGTATAATAATACTATATACAATAAAAAAAATTTAAAATTAATTTTTAAATATAAATAAAAAATATCAATAAATACAAAGTGATGAGAAAAATTTATAAATACAAATTCAATAGATATAAGAAAATTTAAAATTCAATTTTAAATCTCATTTTTATTACATGTAATATTTTTATTAAATGTAATCACTCATTGATAAGCAAATGTAAATATAAAATATGATTGTTTAATTATATTATTACGAGTGTTTGCCTCTTATTGATTACCATATAAAAATGTTTTCTTCTATATTACAAAGAAGGATATCCTATCCTATAGAAAAGAAGATCTTGTGACGATGAATAAAAAACTCTTGAGCAATATATTAGTATTTTCTTAAAAAAAGATAAGTTCTAATTTTCAGCCACGTTATTGTCTCATTCCTAACCCTACCCCACGCCCCAAATTTCTTTCTTAAAATATATGTTGTGGTTGATGACCATTCTCCTTTCTTCGTCAGAATAAATTTTGTTAGCAAGTACAGGAAAGCTGAAGGAAGATGCCTTCTAGCTTGCACGGGGAGAAGGGTGCAGTTCCTACTGCGTTTACAATTCAAAGGGACCAATAATTGAGACCACAGATTCGTATTTTCATGGCAACGCATTCAAGTTAAGTAATTAGATAGATCAGAAAATTAATAAATGATTAAAGGTGAAATGACGTATTAATTTGTGAAAGTATACTAATTTTAAATGGATTATACCTATTAATGAACAACGGTTTAAATCTCAAAAATAACTCATGTTGGAAGAAGAAAAATGGATTAATGCTCTAATGTTAAAGTTGATCCCCCACAGTTGTTGTCTTCCAGAGGTAAGTCAAATTGATTTTTTAAAGTGGAGGATACACTTTAAAAACTAAAGTAAATAATTACAATTAGTAATAAAAAAGTCAATGGATGTTGAGATTAGAAAAAGTTATTGAATAGTAATGAAATAATTTTTATATTTATATATAGAGGTTAACAATCTTTTTTTGAAAAAAAATTATATTACTAATCTAAATTTAATATCAATAAAATAATAAAAGATATTTAAGTAATTTTAATAGAAAAATATTAATTTAAAATATTCAAATCAATTTCATTTATTTTTTTTATTATAATAAATATACTTATTAATTGAAGTAATAGGTGATGATGATAAATTGACTTTAATATCTTTTATTATTTTATTATCATTAAATTAATAGTATATTTTTCATTCAAATCAAACAAGGAAAGTTACTAACCCTTATATACAAATGTGAAGTTTAATAATTCCCATTTTTTAATTAGTAATTGTATACTTAGTTGATTTTCTACAAAAAATTATGATGATTTATTTTACATTCAATGAAGATGTTTGATAAATAATTGTTTGATTAACTTTTAGTTAATTTAAATATCTTTAACTATTTGACCAAATTAATTAATTAATTTAAATGTTTAGTAAATAACTATTTTAATCAATTTATTAGCCTTCAAATAGTCATTTTAAAAAAAGTTAAGAATAGTAATTTTTTAAAATAGTTGATTTGCATTTGGTATAGAAAAAGATATTCTTATCCATAGTTATAAATTTCTACATTTCTATCTTTGATAAATAAGAAAATATTAAATTATATTTATTTATTTCTTATGGAAAAATATAATATATAATAAATTATAATTATTTATTTTTAAATAAAAATAAATAAGAATAATAAATTATATTAAAATATTTACATAATAATAAAAAATTACATGAATATAATCATATCTTTTCTTTCAAATTGTATAAAAAATATAATATATATATATATATATATATTTCATTTCATGGTAAACAATAGAAAATATATTGAGAAAATTATTAATTTTTTGGAAAATGATATTTTTTAAGTTAAAGAATAATACATATTAAGAAAAAAAAGAAACAATGGGATGATACTACTTATGAAAGATATGCTTTTTAATTTAAAATGTGTAATTTATCAACATTTTTAATGATATACATATAAATTTTAAATTTAATATTAAAAATAATTATAAAATAAAATTTAATGAATATTGCATGTACTAAAATATTTCAAATATTTCTTAACTAGAAAATTATAATTATTTATTTTTAAAATAAAATTAAATAAATATAATAAATTGTAATGATATAAATTTTTTAAAAATTTAATATACTAAATAACATATTATAATTTAAAATATTATTAAAATAAAAAATACTTAAATAAATTATAAAATATATACATATTTTTATATATCATTTTACATAAAAATAATTAATAATAAATAATTATTTTTATTAAATATTTTTATATAAATAATTAATATTACTAATTAATTAAATAATTAATATAATTAATTATTAATTAACAACTAATTTAATCAATTAATCACGTATAATCCATTAATTATTGAATGAAGCTAATATGTCATATTTTAGAAAAGTTACATCGGAAACAATTGCATTTAATGCAACAAACGTGCCGTGGAATCGGCTTTGTCTTTTAGTCATTTTCTAAGAAAGATAAATATTATATTTTTCTAAGTAATAGTAAGACTTAAAATTTTATTTTTATATACAATAAAATTTATAAATGAAATTTCTGCATATTTTCTTCTCAAATTGTAGTAAAAATCTTTCAAGGAGGAGGGGAGGATACAAGCAATAATTAATTTTTAACTATTTGTTATTTTTTTTGTGATAATAAGAATTATTAAATTACCGGACCCTCGCTATTTGTCGTTGATCCTGTGTACAGCCTGCTATCATGTTTGTAACAGGTGTTTGGATTTAGGATGTACCTTGTCTGGTTCTTTAAGGATGGTGTCATTTACTATTTAGGTAACTGTGCATAAGTGCCACTTGTCGCACATATTCACCCCTCTCTCTAGTCCCATACTTGTCATTTCCTTCTCTTCTTTTTTTTTTTTTTGGGTAAACCTTTTTTATTTCTTTTTCACTCACATGTAACTAACTTCAACTGTTATCATAACAATGACCTCTTTTTTGGATAGAGCTTAGAGTTGAAGTACTTGTTTGATACATTGATGAAAGTTTAATCTTGAATATGATTATGATTTATGATTGCTTCTAGAAAAAATATATTTATTTTATATTTGATAACATTAATTAAAAATTAATTTTTATTAAAATGTAAATTTTATTCAAATAATGTATAAAAAGTTATTTGTTTTTAACAAGTGACAGTTATTTTAATAAAAAAAAAAAACTTATATGATTAGGATGAAGGTTAAGGTAGGATACTAGGATTCATAATGAGTTTGGCTTATCTCAGTTTAGGTTTTCTTCACTTTTAATTTTATTAACTCGTGATTTGTGGATTTGACCTAATTTATTCAATCAAAAATCAACTTGAATTAAGCTCAAGACTAGATCACTTCGGTTCGTTAATGTCAAATTTATTGAATCAATCAAGCATTTTGGTCTTGATTTAATAACTCAAAAGAAATTCTGAGAACAAATGTTTTTAGCAACTTCTTAACCTGGAGTAAATAAAAAATATAAATTGTAAAAGATAGTATTATAATACTATTACTTGCATTATAACAATACTAACTGTAATATAAATTACAATTTTTCTCAAAATATAAAGTTATATTATAACTACAATCACTATACACTTTTAAAAAAATATTCTAATACGTCAATAATAAAAATATATTACATTTTATAATAATTTTCTATGAAATATTTTATTTAAAAATATAATAGACACTGAAATACATGTTCATGCATATTTATTTATTTCTTTATATGTTTATATATTGAGCCAATTCATGACATAAATAAAATCGAGAAAAATGTAAATTATCTTTATCAATTACGAGATGATTGAATTTTATTCTCACAAATTATGGAAATAAGTAAATTATCTCTTGAAATTACACAAAATTTGAATTCTACTCACACTATTATTAAATTAACAAAAAAAAATTAAAAAAATTATAAAATGCCCCTATCACTTATGGGGTAATTGCATTTTACTCTCACTAAATTTGAAATCTTGCAAGTCAAACCCTTGATTATATAAAATTTGCAATTAATACTCATTATTTACTTAATTGACCTTTTTATTTATTTACATGATTTTTTATGGAAATAATCAAATTGCATCTTAAAATTATATAAAACTTAAATTCTACTCATACTATTACTGAATTAACAGAAAATGTTAGAAAAAATTATAAATTACACCTACCAACTATGGGATGATTGCATTTTACTCCTATTAATTTTGAAAAGTTACAAATCAAACCCTTGATTACATAAAACTTGTAATTAATACTCATTATTTACTTAATTAACCTTTTTATTAAATTACATAATTTTTTTAAAAAAATATTTAAGCATGAATCATAATATTATTCTATGTTGGACTATCACATCATTTTTTATGCATGATTTTTAAGTTATATAATTAATAAAAATTAAATTAAATATATAAAAGTTTAATTAAATACTTCAAAATAAGTTATAAAATTATGCACAAAAAAGCATAATAAATTAATGCATAATAATATTATAATTTATGTTTATTAGTACTATTCAATATTGATTGTCACTATTTATTTATTTATTTTTCTTTGAATTAGTCATTCATTCTATGGAATATGGATAAAAAATATTAAGTGAAGAATTGATGTAAACATAAATGTTATGCTACATAAAAAAACTAAAAACTTATCATTTTCATTTCACATGATCATATTTAATTTAATTTAACACTACAATGATTATGGTGGTAATAAATAATAATTTTCATTTATCCCCCAAATTTTTTTTACAATTTTCTTTATTTAAAATTTTATAATTATACAATTTATAAGTTATATTTATTTTATTCCTTTAAAATCTATAATCCATTGTAATATTCATATTTAAACTAATATATCTATTTTTAGAAGGAAATTATATTAGTTAGTAAATTTAACTTATTTACTAGATATATTTTTTTATAACTTGATTACAAATTTAAAACATTCATATATAATCTTTTAGTATATGACTTATAAAATAATGTAAAAGTTGAAAATGTTATATATAATTACATAAGAGAAAAAAAAATTTAGTTTACTTTTATCATTAAAATTTTTTCTACAATAAAAGATTATATATGAAAATTTTAAAATTGTAACAAATGCATTAAAAATTTTGTCTAGCAAATAAAGTAAATTTATTAACTAATATAATTTCTTTCTAAAAATATTTGTATTAGTCTAAATATGAATATTATAATGAATTATAAATTTTAGAGGAATAAAATAAAAATAATTCATAAACTATATAATTATTAAATTTTAAATAAAGCATATTATAAAAAAATTTCAGAGGAAAAATAAAAATTATTGTTTGTCTCCACCATGGTTGTTTTAGTGTTAAAAGTGAATTAAATATGATCACATGAAATGGAAATGTTAAGTTTTTTTTTATCCCTTTTAATGTAGTATAACATTCATATTTACTTTACTTCTTCTCTTAATATTTTCAATCTAACTTCTATGAAATGAATAACTAATTTAAAGAAAAAAAAAGATAGTGGCAATCAATATTGAGTAATATTAGTAAATATGAATTAAACTATTATTATATATTAATTTATTACATAATATTTTTGCAAATATTTTCAAAATTTATTTTCAAGTATTATTTAAAATTTTATATATTTAATTTAATTTTTATTAATTATATAATATAAAATCTATGTACAAAAAATGATGTGATAATTCAACATATGATAATATTATGATTCATGCTTAAAAACTATTTTAAAAAATCATGTAATTTAATAAAAAGCTAATTAAGTAAATAATGAGTGTTAATTATATATTTTATATAATTAAAAGTTTAATTTGTAAATTTTTAAAGTTAGCCAGAGTAAAAATGAAACCATTTTATAGTTGGAAGAGTAATTTATATTTTTTTTCTATTTTTTTGTTAATTTAGTAATAGCCAAGGTAGAATCTAAGTCTTGTATAGTTTTAAGAGGTGATCTGCCAATTTTTATAGTTTGTGGAGATAAAATCTAACCACCTTATAATTAGTGAGGGTAATTTGCATTTTTCTTAATAAAAGTTAACTAATTCTTATTGTAATTTAGGCTTGACTTATTTATAACACAAGCCAAATGATTCAACTTGTATCACTACTATAAAATAGTTAATTAACATTTGTTGTTTATTAGATTACATATCGAAATACAGCTAACATTTAATCAAGCATCATTGTAAATAAATTATGACATAGATTATAACCAACATAAAACAATAAAATGATGTCAATCCTTATATTAACTAAATTGTCATCATTTTTTCATGCGTATACAACCCGGTTGTTGGTCATGAGTTAAAATGTCAGTTGTTACAAAGTAATTATTATTGAAAATTAGATTTCGACACCAATTTTGGTTAAAACCTAATGTGGAATATAGTATATGCCACATTAGTTCTATTAAATAATCAATGCTTTATTACTTAACCCTTAAAATAAACTTGTTTCCCTCTTTCCACCCATATCATTTTGTACACCCTTTTCATTATATATAGTATCTTAAAGAATTCTCACTACATAGGTCCCAATCTAAAATACATACAAAACCCCTAAATATAGAACCTTTAAATGAAACACAATAGTCGAACTTTAAAATACATACACACTTTAAATAAAACAAAAAGAAATGTACATTCTATGTTATAGTAAACAATTTCATATTCAGCAAATGCAAGACATAACAACTCAGTTGGGATAGAAGTCACATTTCCCATTACATTAATTCCATACAACTTGGATATAAAATTAGATAATACCTTAAGATTTGTATTATTAAATGGCATACGGTCAAACCATTTCAAGTTATAAGGAAACAAAATAAGTACTTAACAATTTGATAGTTGCAGCAATTACAAAAAAAAAGTTTATTAGTAAAAAAAAATTACCTTCTAATTTATTATATATATTTTTCTGTCTGAGTATATTTCAGACATTGTTAATGTACATTTCACACATGAAACCTACATTAACCAAATATTGCTTATTAATGAAATATAAACTAACAAGCAATTATTTATGTATGTAAGCATAAGTATAAAAGTAAGGACATTACTATTTTGTTTTTATGGTAGAAAATTTATTTGAAAGGATTGTTAACTCATAACCTTTCACCATGATCTTTTCATATATAAAACTCCTTTGAATTTCTTTCATGATTAATTAAAGGTAGTTCCAATGAGGAAGGAAATATGTCTTCAATATTAGTGGCTATGTCTACTTCCTTCCTACTATGAATAATTTGTCTCTTCTCTTGAAAAGCTATAAACCACTTGTTATCAACTGGGTCCGCCATGTAAAAAACTTATTTTGTTAGGGATGCCATTATGAATAGATTCCTTTTATAACCCTTCTTAGTAAGATCTAACAATGTGAAACCCCACCTCATCTATTTGGATATTGTTGTTATTTTCTACCCACTTACATTGAAAGATAGGTTCCTTGAATTGGATATAGCCAAGCTCTCATATGTCTTTAATAATCCCATAATATGATATTATTATGTAGATGAGGATATTTGTCTTTAGCATTAAAGAAATGCATTACATAAGCCATCAGAGTGACCTCACTATTTTGTATAGTTCTTTTCTCATCTTGTGCCTTTATATGAAAAGAATATCCATTGATATCATATCCTTCACAAGATATAATCTCCATGTGAAACTTATTGGCTAACCATCTTATAGTCTCAGAAATAGGATTCGATTTTTGTGCCATTATACTCATCACCTATTTATGAAACCACAAAATGAAATTATTATATTTAGCTTGTACCTAGTAGTCATTCTTGCCATGATGGAGATTTTTTATAAAAGTAATATGCTCATCTATATAACACTTAATCTTTTCACTATTTTATAGAATATAAAAGTGTGCCCATATTTCACAATTTATACTCTTTACCCAGGTTCTTAATGTACTCTTCTCTAAAATTCTTTATTCATGCTAAGGTTTAAGAAGCTCGATAGTACCTACATTTGATAAGTATTCTATGTAAAACTCTACAACCTTCTTAGAAATATATCCTTTAACAAAACATCCTTCAAGCCTATTTCGATTATGCACATACCCTTTTAATATCTTCATACATTGCTCCATTAAGTACATCTATCTCAAGTAAACTTATTCATAATTTTTTCTCTTTTTTACTAAATGCATAACCAAATGCACTATAATGTTAAAGGATGAAAGTGGAAAATGCATCTCAAGTTAGCACAGTATAACAATAACATCTTTCTAGAAGTCATCCAAATCTTTTGGCTTAATAACTTAGGCACATATTGCATTAAAGAAAAAACAAAGTCTCATGATAGCTAGTTTCACATGTTTAAGTAATATTTCTCGAATGGTAACTAACAAAAGTTGTTACATGAAAATATAATAATTGTGAGACTTCAAGCCAACCAGTTTTAGATTTTTTATAGAAACAAAGTTTTTTATATTGGAAAAATAGCCCAAGGCACTTTAACCCTATGCAAAAACTTACAAAAACTTATTATTTCCTCTATATATAAGGCAAAACATGCCAAACACAAATAATTATGTTAACCCTTTCTTTTCGATACTAGTTCCTCTTATATGGCTATCTTTTACAAGTTTAGTTAGGTATTAACCCTATCTTACATCTTGCTTAGCATGTTTAAAAGCATTTTAACTAGAGTATTACATACATTTTTCTTTATATGCATGACATTAGTCTTATGATTGATAAACAAATTCTTCCAATATGGAAAATCAAAGAATATGGACCTTTTCTTCCATGAAATGTTTCACTTATTGATGCATTAGGTTTTCTAAAAATGCCATTAATATTTTTCACCCTTTTATAAACTTCTTCCGAAGATAAAAGTTTCAAAGTCATTATTTCTTTCAATAAATCATTGAAAGTTTACTTAGCTTACAATAGTTATGGGAATGAGACTAAGACATACTATTTTCTTCCAATGCTTAAGTTGATAAAAACATGTACCATTTTCACAAATAGACCATGTTTTATGCCTTTAATATTATATCTTAACAAGTTTATAAAATTAAGAAGTCATTGATTATGTCAAAAAGCATGACATATAACTTGAATAACTTTTAATAGTATATGTTAAATATCAATACATTTTCATCTACCATTAGTTTCAAATCTTTGATGAGCAATTCCAAGAAGACATCTATATCAATTCCTAGTTATTTAGGTCTCAATATTAACAATGTTAACATTATTTACTTCTACTTCATGCATAATGAAGAAGAGAGACTATAAATCACCAATATTATAAGTCATGTACTATGTTTGTTGCTCATGTTACCTTGAGGATTCATTCCATTAGTATATGGTACAAGTATGAGGTTTCTTACTTTTCCATTAAATTCAAGGAATAATAAGTTAATTATTTTTCATTGAGAAGAATCCATTAGATAATGAACCTTATTATCAAAATTAGTTATTTCGTATGCCACATTAAATTCTTAATATATTTTACATTAGAAAATATATATCTAAACCCTGGTATTATGAGATGATACCATAACACCTTAGTTGGAGACCCTTCTCTGATGTTGTCATTATATTTCTTTAATTTGTAATGAGATGCCCCTCATTTTGAATATTCATGCAATATTTTATACTCCTTTTGATGTAATATGTAGTGATTAGGATAAACATGAATATTTCTAAACTTTATACATATTGGACATATGATTTTCTTTACCTTATAACCATGAGCTAGTAGTATATTGCTTTCAAGTAGCATGTATTTTAATAATTATAGTAATACCTCAAAGCTTTGGTTACTCCATTGATTTCCTGCATTCAAGTTAAACAATTTTATTATGGCAAATAAATAAGGGTATTTAGTGCAATCAGAATATAATGGCTTATTTGCATCACTCAATAAACTATTGAGCACTTGCAAATGCTTAATAAAATTATCTACAGCATCATGCAACATATCCTCTAAGTAAGCATCAAAGTTTTCATCTTTATGATCAATAAACATACTACCCAAGTTACTTTCACCATGCCATTTTCATCATGTATACCAAGGTTCAATGCTATTGACATATAGATGATCTTGTACTTGCTTGAATACTGCCTTTTTCAAATAACAACAATTAACCTAAGGGCACTAAATAAGGTCATTACTAAATTCTTCCTTCCCCCAAGCAACTACAAATTAATGATTTCATAAACTACATTTTCATATTTAGTTGTAAGTTGATTAGCATGTATCCAACTTTAATCTATAGCTAGTTGATTTAGTAAGAACCATACACATAAAAATAGTAATCAAATCTTATAGTCACACAAATTGTACAAATTTTCAACTATACACCTAAAACCCAAACATATTTAGACATTTATATATATAAAAAATACAACTTAAAATCATCTAAAGCATAACATTTTCCAAGTATATACCTAAAATCAAAATAATTTCATACATTTTATATTGGCACCTTATGTAATCTATTTCATACATAAGGTTATGATGCATGTTTATGAATTAACAGAGAATTAAAAACATTATGGTATGGTATCATGATCGTAACCCTAATTATATTAGGTTAAAGATATTAAGACAAAGCCTAAACAAACAAAATCACATATATACCAAAAATATTAAGATACACACAAGGTGAAAACATCAAGATAGTTTGTAAATGTACCTTGTTTAAATAAAAGCTTGATTCCATTTGAGTTTGTTAGGCAAAGCTTTATATTGAAGAAATCCTAATTGTACGAATGGTGCCACAGCGTTATAGTCTTCCATTTTGTTTTCTCAACAGTGATTTGTAAATTTTTACACTTTTCAAGCCAATTACTAAGCAATGCTAACTTGAAATGTGAGATTAGGTAAACCATGTTATATATTAGATGTTAGTTTTATTATAATCTTCATCATCTATATAAATGTTATGTCATTCAAATAAATATTATTAGATGTCAATAATATATAAGAAACTACGATGACAATTATTTTAGACGTTTATTATTTTCCACTAATCAACATCCCTTAATTGGTGAAAATTTCTTCATAAATGATTTTATTGTAACTTAAAATTATATCAACTATTGGAAAATATGTTCACTATCTTATAAACTCATATCAAATTTGGTAATCATAGATATTATTTTTCAAACTTATAAATATAGATACTATTTTTTGAGTTGATTATTTTTATTTTACAAATTCAAATTAATCTACATTTTATTACAACATCATACATTTAAGATGATCCTAATGTCATTTCTTTGTACATATTTTTCTTTTATATAAATCAATACGAACAACAACAACATTGAATGGGAATTAACAAAAATACAAGAGAGGAGACCATTAATTATAAGTATATGTTATGTAATTTTATTCATTTTCATATATTATTACATTAATAAATACATAAACAAATAAAGAAAAACACCCTCATTATTCTTTCCTTATTGCTATGATCCAAAAATAAATCTCCTCATATATTAGTAAATAATGGATCTAAGCAAAACATTTGTTTCCATTACCAAAGCTAGATCTTGTGCAGAGGAGGAAGACAACTACCCTACCATCTTACTTGACATATTTAGAGATAATATGTGAAAGTAGAACATGTTAAATTTTTTAATGTCTCTAAAGGTATTAGATAAAATAGTGGAGAGCTATCTTTATCATCCATTCAAACGCTAAAATTAGATAATAGATATTAAAGCATTATTGAAATATTTAAAACAAAGAGTAAATGTAAAATTTATAGGCAATAGTGGAAACTATAGACATTGACTATTAAAAAAAAATTAACTTCTTATGTGTGCTTAATTTTCAAAAAGACTAGTAGTTATCATACCTTTAAATGTTATTTAAGTACAAAATTAATGTATGGACATTTTACATTTCCTTAAAGAGACTTTTGAAATGCTATTTAGATGGTGATTATCAAATAACTGATATCTTAAGTTTTTATAATTTCTTGAAACATCATAAATGCTATAAAGTTAGATGTTAGTTAGTTCCAAACTAACATGTGAAAGTTTTTCATTTTCTAATCAAAGATAAACGGACTATGTTTGATTATCAATTTTAGTAACACCCAATGTCTTATTATTTTAAAGTTTGTTATGTTTATTATGCTATGTGCATTCAAATTATCAATTTATAAAAAAAGTTATTTATATTTTAATATTAGTTATGATATCTAAAATCAAATTATGAATTTATATAGAAATTTATTTGTGTTTTGATGTCTTCTATTTAGTACAAATAAATGACAAATGAACAAACAATAATATGAATTTATTCTAACATTTATTTCTTTCCAAATATTACATACACATATATGAATTCCATAAAATAACATATAAAAAAATTATAGTTTCTCATCATTATACATTTATAGCAAAATCATTAGGCAACTAAGTTCATTTCTCAATCTTATCAAAATCCCCATCCTTGTTGCGAATTTTCATATGTTGAAGAAAGCTCTATTTTTTCTCTTAATTGGATCTAAGTAGTCCTTTAATCAACCTCATCCTAGTTCTCCTTCCTTACTCTTAACTTAGAAAATTTCCAAAATGATAAGAAATATCCTATTTAGGACTCCAATGCCTTTTAATCACCCATCTCTTAATTGGTTAGGGTGCCTTCCATTAATTTGAAGCATTTCCAATAATGAATAAGCTATGCTCAAATTCCACATAAATATATATAAAAAGTGCAAGCAAAATTTATAGGCATTATGAAAAAAATATAGACATCGATTTCTAATGCAAGATTTTAATCTTATGCATCATACTTTACTTTGAAAGTAGTTAATTGCTATACCTTTAGATGTCTATTAAGTCCAAAAGTGATGTGTGAAATTTTTAACTTGATGCTTCAAATGCCTTTTTAGATAAAAATTATGAAAAAAATGATGTTTTAAGATGGTTATGAAAAAAATTGATGTTTTAAATTTTCACACTTTCCCACATGAATTGTTAGACATTAGTTATCTTTAAAATTGATATAGTAATTTTTCACTTAATTTCAAAAATATTATTATGTCTAAATCGAAGTTAGTCATAATCTTTGTTTATCATTTGAAAGTTTCATATAATTTCAAAAATACGACTTTATGAAAATAAACGTATTAATATTTATCGATCGATGTAAATAAGCTATTTTGTAGTAGTGTCTATCACTTATTTATATTAAGAACTCAACTTATCAAATTAAAATTTTGGATTAAGGTATGATCCAATCTCAAACTGACTCAACTTATTCTCACTTCCAGGTTCAAGAATGGATTTATTGTAGTTTTAACTTACCATCTCATGTGATGGTCCTTTGAGCTTGAATTGTACACATAACATAGGTCACTTATCTTATGTTAAAATTTCACTTTTAATTAGAAGATAGGAAATAATAGGAATTGAAACTTTGATAACATCATCTAACAAGCTCTAATATCAATATTTGGAATTACTTCAAATGACTAGATTAATTTGTAGAGATTCAAATAGGTACATTTTCAATCCTTTGCAAGCTTATTTCCATGTTCTATAAAACAAACATGTTGTTTACATGCCTGGTCATCATGCCTAGCCTTTTTACTCATGTGAGGCCCATAAGTCAACATAAGTGATAAGTTAGCAATTTGACAAGTTTGGTAGATAAACATGCTCAATTTTAGATGTAATTTGATGGAAAAATCAAGAATGGTGAATAAGTTGTGTGGATGATATTTAGAAGTAATTTAGATTGTGTATTCTTTTTTAATTTTTCCTAAGTTTGGGGATATTTTGATAATTTAGTATAGTTCAAGAATCCAAAAGGAGTAAAAAAGCTTATGGTTATGATGCTCACATTTTTATCTTTGTTTCAGTATAAGATAATGCTATCTCTCTTAAAGCTAGAAGAAAAAATCTTCTATCAACTTGAAAAATGTATGTCTATTCTTGTCAAAAGGTATTTGGTTTGAAATACTTTTTAAGGGAGCGGAATGTCAATAGGCCTAGTAGGGTGGCTTAACATTGAGTTTAGCATTCGAGTGCATTAGTTTATTATCATCTTTTATACACTAAAAACTATGGATTAAGATATATATCAAGTAAACAAAGTTGTCCCTTTTTCAATTCATTATTCTTAAAGGTTTCTAGTGTAGGATGTTCTTACAAAGTGGTATGCATGAACATTTTAGCAACACATGAATGTTGTTTATGAACATGCAATGTCCTACTATCTATTTCAAATATACCATAGGAGAATTGGAAAAGCATGACATGTTGGTCTATTGTAACAACCATCTATTGCATGATTTCAACTAAAAAGATACTAACCCATGACATAAGGGCAAGTAAGTAGCAAAATTGTTTGCAAAAAAAAAAAAAGAAAATTATATTTTAGCCATTCATGATTTCACTATTTTTCACATAATCCACTTTTAGTTTTAAGTAACTCACCCACCTATACTTTCAAAAATTATATTTTATTCCTCTAAACTATTTTTTATCTAAAATTTAAAAGCAAACTCACATGCATTATATATGATTTTTACTTTTCTAAATTTTAACTTAATTTGATACTCACTTAGATTCAAATTACTCTAAAAAAATCTTAATTTTATTAAAGATTTGTCTTTAAGAATTTAGTTTATGATTACCAAATAAAGAGTATCAAATAGAATTTTAAGGTAAATTGATTCTAAATGAGTGTCAAAGTAAGTCAAATTTTAAGAAAGTAAATATCACATGCAATTTATGTGATTTTCTATTAAATTTTGGATAAAAATAGCTTAAGTAGGCAAAATGTTGATGATTTGGAAAAATATATAAGTAAATCTCAATATTTAAAATTACATGTGAGTTTTATGCCCTACATGTGTTAATAACATAAGTGTTTTTTTCTTTACTTAATGTTTTACTTATTTAAATTGTATTGATATAATTATTAGGTAATATAATTCTCTAGGTTCCTATAGTTTTTTATCTTTTCTAAATGAGTCTCTATAGTTTAAAATTTTCTAATTGAATACTTATCCTTTCATTCAATTTCTAATTATCCCTATTATTATTATGCCATCAATTTTAAATAATGTGGCAAATGATTTATTAACAAGACTTAAAATGTGTTAACTTGGAGCTATTGCATAAGATTAGCATATGCATCCTAAGTCCTTATACTTTCATGATTTTTCTAAAAGGTCATTGTACTTTTTTAAAATTTTGAATTGGGTTCTTGATTGAACAAAAGAAAGTAGAGAAAAACAAAAAATGGAAAAGATAGGAAGAGATAAAGAAAAAAATAGTAAAATACAACTATTAAATTTAATTTTTTAATTTAGAATTATCAAATTTGATATACGCTTAATGTAAATTAAATAACTAAAATAATTTAAATAATATTTTAAATATACTACCATTAGTTTGATTTTAAATAACTAAAATTATTACATCATTTAATAAAATTAAAATAAAAAAGTTGTTAAAAAGTAAGCTAAATATTTATTAAGTAATTTGAATCTATTTAAATCCTTCAAGGAATATTATACGTCATTTGAGTTAAAGACTGAACTTGAATTTTTTGTAAAATGTATTTATTTTAAACTTAAAATTTTTATATACCCTACGCATTTTTGTACTCTTTTCTTCTTTTTTATATTTCCTTTTTTTTCTTCTTTCTTCATTTTTTTGCAGCAACTCCCAACTCTTCTTTAATTTTTCATGTCTTTCTCTTTACTCATTTTCTCTTTCTCCATCAAAACTGTTACCTTCATTGTCATCCTCTATTTGCTTTTATGTTTTGCTGCTAGTAGCAATTAAAGGTTAATAAAAAAAAAATACAAAGCTAGGAAGAAAGGCTAGATTTACTAAGTATGCATAATAAATATATAAATTATTTAGCATAAAAAATATATCATTTTACTAAATTATATGATATTTTTTTCAATTTTTTGACTTATTAAATTATTTTACTATTTGGCATAAAAATAAATAAATTTTTTATTTTATTTAAAGGTTTTAGTATATTATTTTTTTCAAATTATTTAATATGTATTTTGCTTACTTTAAATTATAACAAATTCTAAACTTTAATTTTATTAAATAGCAGAGTATTTTAAGTTAATCAAATTCTAATTATTAATATTAATGTATTGAAAATATTATTTTAATTATTTTAATTATTCAATATGTATTAAGTGTATTATAATTTTAATGATAGCAAATTCAATTTTTAAATTTATTTATTATACTTTATTATTTTTATTTATTTTATCTTCTATCCCTAATTTAAAATTTTAGAAAAGCATTTGGATATATTTAGAAAACTTGTGGTAGTATGAGGATTTATGGTGTATTTATTAAACTTATGTGATAACTTCAAATTGGTATATTTTAATCCCAGTTAGCACATTGTTTGCCAAATCACTTAAAATGAATAGTAGACTAAGTAAGGATTCAATTAGAAATCAAATAAAAGTATAGGTATTTAATTTAAAATTTTTAAACTATAGGAACTTATTTGAAAAAAAATAAGAAATTGTAAGGACTTAAATTACAATCTAACCATATTATTACTAGAAACTACATATTAAATATTTATCCACGTATATTGCTTCTTGAGAGATCTAAAACTTTGAGATTACATGGGGAAAAAAAAACTATCATGATCCCTTCATATTGCTAAAAAACTACCTCAAAAAGAATAAGCAAGTAAATATCTAGCAAGGCAATAGTAATTCAATTATAAAAAAGAAAAATGAAGCCATAAGAATATTTTAGAGAGATTATAGACATATTTTGAATTTAGACTGAAATAACATATCCAATTTTCAAACTTATGATTAACCATAAAACTCAATAAAGAATAAAATATATTATATTCTCTCGAATTATCCTATTTTTAAACTTATGATTATTCATAAAACTAAATAAATATAAAATATACTATATTCTCTTGAATTATACTTCAATATTAACGTACCCTCTTCAATTTTAAAACCCAACATTTAACCCCCCCCCCTTACAATTTTAAAGTAAATGAAATTGTCAGCTCAAATATTACTTATACCAGAACCTTTGGAAGTTAGTTTAACTATTTTGTCAACGCCTATTTCTTTATCAGTGAAGTTACCGATTTTGAGCGGAGGGTTTGAACGTATTCGAGTATGCGACTTTACAGGGCGAAAAAAACAGAAAAAGACTAGGAGACGTAAAAAAGTAAATCCATTTCAATGTAATTCTAAAATGGTCCGGTTCGTTAGGTTCGTGATTCGCATAGATTGAACCGAATCATTCACAGATGGATCCTATTTTTTTATTTTATATTTTTTATATTTAAAATAAAGTAATACATTACACAATGAAACCAATTCAATATTAACTCAAACTTAATTCATTATTTTTTAAATAAACTCAATTTAAATAAATTATATTTAAGTTAATAATTTTTATTTCTAAACTAATAATTTCAAAATTAAATAAATTTTATTATGATTTATTTAATTTTAAATCATTGGTATAGATTAATAATGAATTAAATTTGTGATTTTTAAATTTATAATTTTTATTTTAAGTTTTGATTTATTTTAAAGGGTTTAAAATTATTTTTTGAAAAAAAGAAAAGTTCATGAATGTATGCATGAACTTCTAGATTTGAACTCCTATTTAGGAAGTTCACAATTTTTGCAAACTAAACCCAACCTAATCTATTTATGGTTGGTCCGTGTGAATCAATCTGTAAGTAGATTGGACGAGTCCATTTTATAGCCATAATTTTGATAATTCTACAATTATTAAACTTATTAAAATTGAGTAACTCAATTCTATTAAGTTAACCTAATGGGCAAAATTGTATATGAGGCCAATTCTAAGTCAAGTGGCTATAGTATTAGTCATTGTCCTAATCATAAGTCAATTTTTACTAAGTAATTTTAAGCGAATTTTACAATTTATTATATTTTATTATTATTTATTATTACCTTATTTTTTATTACTAATTTTATATCATTAGTAAATTATAATTAATTATTATTAGATATAATTAAAATAGTAAGAAAATAAATTAAAATACAATAATTTTTAATATAAAATTTTTTATCAATTAGAGTAAAAATCAAAAGATCTAATAAAAAAATATTATTAATTAAAATAGATACAAATATTTTATTAATTAAATTGACAACATACGTCTTAATATATTACTATTTTGTTATAATAGTAATAATTTTTTACTCTAATTAATATATTTATTTAGTTATAGTAATTATTAGTAAGCATGCTCGTGCTATACAAGGTCTTGTATTTAATTCATTATAAAATAAAATTGGATAAAATATATATATATTATGATTATTATGTAATGAATGTGAAAATAAAATTAAGTTTTTTTTTCAATTACCTTCAGTGACATTAAGGAATACATATAAAAATGATTTTGGATTAAGTCTTATTATAGGAGGATATTTTTTAGCAAAAAAAATCTAAATTAATATGGATCATTGAAGGGGATAGAAACATCAAATATTATCACACTAAAACTATAGTGCATAGAAATAAAAATAAAATCAATATGCTAAGGGATTTAGAAGGTAATTGGATTAAAGATAGACGTGCTGTAGAGAATCAAATTGTATCCTTCTATAAAAACTTATTTGAGATATGGAAGAGAAATTATCTACTACTGCCAATTGTTATAATATATAAATAGAATATGGAGTTAAATAGGGAGGTTACTTTTAACGAGGTTAGTAAGGTCACGTTCACGATTGGTGGTCTCAAAGCAACTAGAGAGGATAGGTTTCCTGTAATTTTCTATTAGAAAATTTGGCAGATAGTAGGTAAAAATGTCCATCATTTTGTAGACAATAGCTTCAAAGGAGGTGAGATCAAAGAAGTTAATACAACTCTAATTTACTTTATTCCTAAAATTGAAAAACTAAAGTTCATTAATTAGTTTAAATTAATATCTCTTTCTAATGTGGTCTATAAATGTATTGCTAAATTATTGGTGACTTAAATTAAGCATATCCTTTCCTAGTTGATTTCACCTTACTAAGTGAGTTTTGTACTAGGCAAATGTATCTAGGATAATATTATAATGGCTCAGGTAATGTTCCATTCTATAAGGAAGATGAGAGGTTAAATTGATTTTTTTTTTTTGCTATTAAAGTTAATTTAGAGAAGGCCTATGATAGAATGAATTAGGACTTTATCAGGGAAATTCTAATTCAAATTAATATGCCACCTAGATTAATTGATCTCATTAGGAAATGCATCTCCATCATGTCTTTGAATGTTATCTAGAACGGGAGTAAAAACTGTCTTTTTTTCCCTTATGAGAGGCCTCTGCCAGGGAGACCCACAATCATCATACTTCTTTATTTTATGCATGAATAAACTCTTTCATATTATCAGTGAAGAGCATATGATAAAAAATAGAGACCATTAAAAGTTGGCAGGAATGGTGTGGGATTTCACATTAAACATTTATGGATGATTTACTTTTGTTCAAAGAAGCTTCTATTCATTAGATTAAGACAATAATGGCTTGCTTGAATAGGTTCTTTAAAATGTCACGTGAAAGGTGACTTAAGCTAAAACAAGTATATTTTTCTCCTAGAATATAATTCAAAATGTTAGATAGAAAATTATACAAAGCTGTGGTTTCTCAAAGACTAATGATATAGGTCACTATCTAAGATCCTTATAATACATAAAAAGGTGAATTGCCATATATACTCATACTTAGTGAAACATATTCAAGATAAACTAATTGGATGGAAGATGAATTATCTATTTATGACCAAAAGGGTTATCTTGGCTCAATTAGTATTAGGATCCATTCCTATTTACACCATGCAATTCTAAGTAATTCCTGCTCACACATTGAATAAAATTAAAAAGATCCAACGTAGTTTCGTTTGGGGCCATGAAGTCAATGAGAGGAAGTTACATACTATTGCATGGAGGACCTTATGTTAACCTAAGGTGTATGGGGGCCTGGGATTTTAAAGTCTACAAAAGATGAACATAACTTGTTTGATGAAATGGATTTGGAAACTAGTTATTATGAGAAAAAATCTCTGGGTATCTATGTTAAAAGGAAAATACAATGACATTATGATTGGCATACTGGAGTTAGCACGCAGAGTTCAAACTCTTTGTTTTGGAAGTTTCTTTGCAAAATATGGAACACTACTCTAAATGTTATTTCAATGCAAATTAATAATGGACTTAACACCTCTTTTTGGTTTAATCGATGGCTAGGTGGAGAACCACTTCGTACTATGGTAAAATTTATTCCAAACAAATGGAGTAATTCAGTTGTAGCTAACTTCATATGAAGTGATGAAGGATAGGATATACATATTATAAGCCAATTGCTGCCAAGTCTTTTTATTTCAAAAATTAAAAACATTCCTCCTTTTTTAGCTAATAGTGGTGAGGATGTCTTCTTATGGGTGCATTCGAGTAATGGAAAGTTCTCTATAAAATTAGCATATCATAACTTATGTGCATCATATTACATGAAGCTTGATCTAATTTGGCATCATATTTAGAAAACTATGCTACCTGAATGCATTAAATTTTTTATATGGCAATGTTGCCAAAGAGGTGCAATGGTGAACCTAGTAAGAGCACAAAGAGGATTAGGTAGTTCAATTTGTGGAATCTATTGAGAGAAACCAAAAAACTTACTTCATACGATAAGGGACTATCCGAGAGTCAGGAACTAATGGTTCAAATTGGTGCCAAAAGACAAAAGAGCAACTTTTTTTTTATACATAAGGAAAGGATTGCTTTCATGTGAATTTAACTAGAGCACTTGGGCGAGTTTAGAGGAATGTCATGGTCAGTACTTTGAGGTGTTGCAGCTTGGCATTTCTGGAAATGGCGTAATGTAGTTGTTTTCCAAAATATAATAGATCTTCCTCCTTATGCAGGTGGTTATATAGTTGTTGAAGCTGATTGAATTGCAGCTACTTTTTGTAAAGGTCAAAATGGCATTGTCAAACCGATGTACACTATCTAGATTCATTACTAATCTCCTTAGGCAGATTGGATTAAGCTGAATATTGATGAAGCTTCAAAGTCCAATTTGGAGATTGTAGGTTATGGTGGACTTTTTAAAGACTCAAAAGGTAGATGGATTCATGGTTTTACAAGGAAATTAGGTATTTGTTCTTCTTTTCAAGCTAATATACAGGGAGCTTTCCTAGGTTTACAAATAGCTTAAGAGTTTGGTGTGAAACAACTTGTCTTGGAATAAGACTTTAATCTCCTTGTAGAACTTGTGAATAAAGAAAGGTTGAGAAATTCAAGTATGCAGCTCTCTTGTCACGTTGCCATTCCTTAATAAATAAAGATTGGAGGATACTTATCCAATATACATTTGGAGAAGGAAATAAATGCACATAATAGTTAGCCAACTATAGTACTTCCACATATTAAGATTCGAAGAGAATGAATCATCTCTCAACCAATCTCAACAACCTTCTTTTAGGCAATGCTTTAGGGGTTGTTACCCCACATAGAATTCCTTTATAATTTTTTTTTTTAATTTTGGGCTTAGATCCCAATTGTTCATAAAAGAATGATTTTTTTAATCTCTTATATTTTTTATTTTATAATTTATCTCTTGACTTTTTCTCTATATTTAGATAAAATTGCATATTATTGAAATAATTAAATATTGACATTTGTCACTTGAATATTTGTTGGACACTTACGTAAATTTAGAATTGCTGTGCGCTAATGATACCCCGTTAACCTCAAGGGAGGCACGCCTAAACAAGAAGTAAGATGCTTTTTTTATTGAGTTGATTAAAATAGGGAAAAAAACAGAATATAAGTAAATTCTAAATAGAAATTAGTAGAATGAAGAAGATTTGGACCCCAATCAATTCCTATTTTAATTCATATGACTTAAGCAAATGAGGAATATAATTAAAAAACATAAATTTCCTATAAAGTTAACGTTTAGTTGATAATTTCGTTTAAATTAAATTTTAAGGTGTTTGAATCATTTCTTTTTTATTTTTTAATTATCTTTGAAGAGATAAAAAATATTTTTATTTTATTGAGACCTATAGTTTTGCCATTAAAAAATTATATTTATTTTTCTCCTAAAATTACACCCTCTTTCTTTTAAGAAAAGGTGAAAATCCATATCCATATTCAATTTTAAAATGGCTAAGTGTGATTTCTTATATATTTTAAAAATAAGAAAAATAAGTTGAGGTTGAAACACAAATTTAAGAGATATATTATATTTTATCCACAATAATAGATAATAACACGTTATCAGCTGAATCAGCAGCTGATTCAGCTGATGTGAATTTAACTTAAAAAGAACGTTGCGTTCGCTTCATGCTCAGCAATGGTGGCCCTCAGACGCCCTCTTGCCCTCCCATCAACGAGACAATGACCAAAATGTGATGATAGAAAGTCCAAAATACCCCACATGAAGGCCAATTGTCCAATGCCTTGACTGACTGGTTAGGCATGAAATGATGTTACAGATTCATGGAACATAGTCTATTCATACTTCCCTCAGCCGATCAACTTTTCAATTTTTATTTATTTATTTAACTAGATGCATGCCTCACGCACCCTCTTGCACTTCCCACCTAACTAGATCTAGGTCCTAGGGAGCAGAATAAGTAGCTTTCCTTATTATTTTTTTTAGGGGTGGTTAAATTTGTAAGTATATATATGTAAAAAGTAAAAATCAAATTTTGAATAAAAAATATAAAACTTTTTTAAAAAATCAAATATTGCTTTTGAACCAAAATTTTTTGGTAAAAAGCTTTCCTAATAATCGAAGTTACAATATTAAAAATGTGATAGTTGGTTATTGCAATCACATTATACTATAATTATGATTTTTTTTTAACTCACAGACGCTGCAGCTACTTAGGATCACAATCACTGTAGCAGATGTTCTATATTTATATATTGAAATTTTTGAAAAAATAAATATGAAAATTTTAATATTTTACTTACATAGATTTTGTTCAATATAGGATCACAATTGTAATATTTATAACTTGTATTTTTATTTTTATACGATAAATCAACATTTAATTTCTTATTTATAGAGGTAAAGATTACTATATCCTTTAAATTTTATAACTATCAATATTAAATGATAAAAAAATAATAAAAAAGGCATGTATTCAACATTGTTAGGTTAGAGTTTAATGATTCAAATCAATATTTTTCTTTATCTTAATATTACAAGTGAATAGAGAGACTAATAATTATAATAAAAATAGAGATAAAAGATTAATAATAATTATAAAGTTTGACGGATATAATAATCACTATTTTTGTAAGCAAAAACTAATTTTTTCACCAAAAAATTGTGTTGTAGTCACAACTTAAAACTTTGATTTTATTTGTTATGCATATATAAAATAATTATTATATTACAATATAATTCAAGTTAAATTTATTTAATATAATTTTATATCCTGTGTCTAAAATAAGTTGTATTTTAAATATATAATATGTGCAGTTGCAAGAATACATTTGAATAAGAAAAAAAAGTGCACATAATAATACTCACTTATGAGCTCCATTTAAAGGTGAAAATTTCTAAAATAATATGATAATATGATAATATGATATGAATATAACATATTTATTTGGATTTTGTATTGATTTGCTAAATCGTCTAAGAATTTATATTAAAATTTTTAAAATATTATTATAGAAATAATTAATAGTAAAATTATACATAGATATATATAATAAAGATATAAAATTTTTATTTTAATAAAATGACAATGCAAATTTTAAATAGTATTTTATTAATAATTAAAATTATTTTTATGAAAAATATTAAGTAATTAAACTTAATAAATAATTTTATAATATAAATTTTATTAATTAAAATTATTAAGCAAGTTAAATGAGTTCATATATTTTGACACATTTAATAAATGAGTTGGCTTAAATGATACAAATTGTCACTCCTAACTCCATCCACCAAAACCTTAGCAATTTGATTTACAATGAATTATCATTTAAGCTTCTACTTTTATTGTAGGCCTTATTAATTTAACTCATATTAATAAGGTATTTTGAATTGTTTTCATTGTTTTATTTAATAGCAGAAGTGGCGCATAAATTTTGTTCATTGTTTTGGAATTATTTAGGCCATTATGGGAAAAAAGTTAATTTACTGGTGCTTAATAGTTAGTTTAGTTTTCAAGTTATTCAAGTAGCCTTACTCAAATTTCTCAATCAATCTTTCATGAGAAACATATAAGAGCCCAATTTGGAGTGTGGATGTGGCAATTTAAGGAAAAATTTTAATTAGTTAAGGTATTTAAATTATTATAGCTTGAAAGAACTTGTTTGAATAATTAAGATGTAATATTTTTAAAATTTTGTGAATTTGGAAGAGGATTGAGGTATTTGGAATATCTTTTAATAAGTAAAAGTTAACAAAATTCATTAACATAGAAATGTTGATTTATGTTGGTTGATACATGTTGGTTTATATTAGAATTGATGTTTATTTCAATGTGATAATATTTTTAAAATTATATGAAAAACTTAAGATAACGAATAAGAATATAACTAACATTTATGTTGATCGTGGGAAACTTATTATGTCAATTATAAAATAATTGACATCTAAACCTTGTGTGAAATCTTAAAAGATCATTTTTTTCTTAATTGTCATCAAAGAGGCATTTTAAAAGTCTCTATGGAATAGCACAATTTAGTTTCAATGGATGGGACGTAGATTTTAGTTAATAACTAACATTTAAATGACATTTGAAAAGTCTCTCTAAAATAACACAATTTAGTTTTAGTGGATAAGACACCAATTTTAGTTAATAACTATCATTTAAAAGGCATATTCAAAAGTTTTAATGAAAATCACATATGTATAGGATCTTAGTTTTATCTAATAATCGACTCCTATTATTTTTCTATAAATTTTCACTCTAATTCTTTCTTTTCATATGAAACACTTTTAACATTTCACTTTCCAATATTCTTTTTGATATCTATCTAGTGATTGACTATTTTCATTGCTAGAGTATCCATATACTCTCATTATCAAAGTAGAGAAAAATAAGTAACAAATTGAAATTTGTATCAAGTATGATAATTTTAAGACAAAATATTTTTGTTGTCCTTTCACTCCACTTTCATTAAGAGAGTGTATAATGGAAAAAATTTAATCTTTTATTCTCATATTATATACTCTCTTAATGGAGTAAAAGATAAATGAAAAAGCAGGTGAATGATGATTTGAAACATGATTCTTTTATATTCTGACTCTAGTTTTTATATTGCTAAAGTGTACAAACTAAAGAGACCTGAGCAATAAACTTAAGTTTGCATAAAGGATGAAGATTTTGATACATAGTAGTTTTGTTATTTTTGTGCATTCATGTAGATGTGTAGTTTTTTTGTTTATTAATGATTTAGTGCATTTATCATGTATAAATTCATAGATATACTTTCCCTTTACTCATCTATTTGTACTTTTATTATAAATAGAATAATGATAATTAAATTTATATAAATTTATAAAATTATTTCTCTTTACTCATTTATAAGTTATTTTTACATTAAATTTCTATAATCTATATTTAAATTACATAGATTAACAAAGAGAACACTTGTCAAAACAAATATAACTTTCTATATTAAATTGATTCAAAAATAACTTCTTTTTTATATTCATAATTTCTACTCATATATTTCAAAATTTATACGAAAGTAGTTTGCAATGTTAAAGCTTTGGTTAAAGATTCTTATAACATAGGTTATTTACATAAAAAAAAAATTTTAGAAAATCTAAAGGCCTTTATTAAGGAAATGGGAAACATAAAAACATTAGTTTTGAGATTAACCAACATCTAATATAATGGCATTTCCTATAAAATTTAAGAGAACTAAATATATGGCATTTATGAAGAAAGATAAATGAATAAAACTAAAAATGACTAAATGAATGATGTTTATGAAGAAGTTCAAATGAATGGAACTAAAAATGATTAAATGAAAGGTAAGAAACTTATAATGTTGGCTTTTTTTTTTTTTTGCAGTAACCATTGTTTAAGTCCATTTTAATTATCATGACAATTCATCATTAGTTTACATGTTGTTTTAGTATCTCACTAACATCTTAAGGTATTGCAACTATATATATGACCAAACTTATATTGTCAATTTTAAATTAATAACTAACATTTAATAATTTGCTTTTGTGTTATAAATAGGGCTTCACTTGCCTATTTGAAATAAATTGGCAATCTATCAAAATAGCTTTCCTTCTATGAAAGAAGGCTTCTTAGTTGGGGTGTCAATTTTGGTATTCAACATTACCAGGGCTATTTAGAAGGTTTAGGGATTTTTTAGAGTGTCTTACATAGATTTGTACTTATACTTTGATCATAAATAAGAGTATTTTATAAAGCATTTAGAAGGACTTTAGATAAAAATTCTTCTAAATGCTTTGTAGAATCCTTGTGCTTATTACTAAAAATGTTGTTATAAGTCCTTAAAAGAAACCTTAAGAGATTCTAGGATTCTTCTTAATAACCTAGGTAATGTTGAATACTACAGTCAAAGCCCTTTACTTAAAAACTTTCTTTGTTGATGAATTCTAAAAGTCATCAATCTATAGCTATAAGCATCGTTTCATATCAAAATTAAATATCAAACTTGCTTAAAAATAATAGTAAGTGGCAAGTTCGAGTCTTCCTAAAGAAATAAAAAGCCAATTAATCAAAGCAGAATGTAAATTAAAGGGTTTTGCAAAATAGATTAAAATGCACAATAAAAGTAGAGTGAAACAAAATATAAAAACTTAATTCAAGGGATTTCACACTTTAAAAATAGATTTATTATTGACATTAACAAGATTACTTTTGACATAGCTAGGGAATTACTCAAACACCCTCTACTAACCCTAGTTAATATAACAAATTAATTATCTAACACTAATTAACTCAAGACTAACTCTAATCCCTAATTAACTAGCAAGAGCAATTAATTTATAAATAGCCAAGACTAAATCAATAATCTTACATAGAGAAATTGCTTATTTATCCTTTGATTATTTTAGGTAATTATAATTTTACACACAAAAATCAAATACTTTATTACTATTGATTATTATTGAAAACAATCCACCTAAATGTGAGAATTAATTGCAATCAATTATATAACTGTAAATTATCAAAAGCAATTAGCTATTAAGTCTAATTAGCTAATCACCCATAACAATCACAAAATAAATGTAGAATAGAAAAGAAAGAGATAAATGAATTAAGAGTAATATGAATTAAAATAGAATCTCAAAATCAAACTAAGGTTAGAGTGCTCAAACCTTTGAACTAATGTAGAAGAATCAACCACTCATGGTGGGAAACAAAGAAAACTAGAGAAGAGAAGGGTTATTGTCCAAAGTTGCTATCTAGAATTGTGTTATTTATCTTTGAAGGCATAAACCCTTAAATTTGATCTCTTAGGCTACAAAACTTATTAGTTCAAGTTAATATCCTCCCTAGATTACAATGAATAGGGCCTTACTAATTTCAAAAGCCTAGAACCTAATTTATAAACTAATACACTATAAAAGTTACTATTAACTTTCCTTTTAGCTATTGTAATACCCTCAAAACTATGTAGTTTCACTAAAGTGAGTCTTAAATCATGTTAGGTTAGGTCTTAGGTAACTTTAGGCGTTAGTTTGAGCTAATTTGGACATCTAGAGCTTTATTTAAAGCCTATAAACTGTAGATAGGTTAGGCTAGATAACACCACTGCTTCATTTTCATGATCAGATTTGACTCTCTAAACATCTGAATTGGGTTATGACTAAAACATGAAAGTCTTAAAGACTTCTCATAGGTTCCAAACAATATAAAGATTACCCATTTTTTGACATTATAACTCAAGTTATAATTAGAAATATGAAATAGTATAAAAATTCAATATTTGCAAATTCTATAAAATTAACCATATGTAACAAACTAAGGGGTATAAAATAAGAGAAAATAATATAGACAATATTTTATACATCAACAACACCCACCTTTAAATACCTTTAAAAACTTCTAACTAAAGGTATATCAACAATCACTTATAAACTTGTACAATCCATTTATAAATTTCACTCTCACTAGCCATTTAAAACATTTAAGCAATACCTTAGCTTCTATTATCAACATAGATCACCTTCTATAAAAAAGGAAGCTTTTAAGTTTAAATATGTAGATTGTTGTATTAATCGACATTACCAATGCTATTAGTAAGTTATGGAATTAATCAAAGTCTCTCCTAAGAACTTGTACCTATGCTTAACCATAAACATATAACACTATTACAAGAAAGCCATTTTACATTAGTTGTTTAACACATCCCATATTGGTTACCACTTGATGTGTCTATGTTGGTGTAATCATAGGATGATTGCATTAGCATAAAATGTATTAAGTTTCCTTTACATATAAGCAAAGGCATTTAATTAATTATTATGTTTAATGTTATATTTGTGTTATATAAATAAATATAATAATTATCTCTAAAATAATTTGTATTATTCCTGAATATCCTTAATTAAGTATTATTATTAATTGAGATAACAATAATGCATTAAGACTAGTATTTATGCCTACTAATGATTATGGTTATAGATATGAGATTATCAAGTTAACTCATATATATATGCTGGAGAATAAATGTTTTTGACTAACCAGCCTTGAAAATGTTACAAGAATCATTGTGTCATAAGCAATTTTCATAGTGATAATGATGTATGTGGTCTTTTGACTTAAAGTCACTATAGTTTTTTACATGAAAAGTTATGTATGTTGATACTATCTAATATCACTTGTAATAGGGTCAACAATTCACTATCTTTGATAGTAAAATAAGATTTTATGATCACTACCAATATGATAAGAACTTAAAGGGTCACATGCAAATAACAAATCAAATATTAGAGTTATAGTATAATTAGAAACTCTAGTTAGATTAGAGCTCTTAATTGAGAAAAGTCGAACATGATTGCTTCATTAAGTAATAACATAATATGATTGCTTTATAATAAGAATCACTAAATATGGGCTGATTGGTGACAATTCATGTTTAGGCTTGGTTAATAATCAAAGCCTAACTATCTCCTTACTCAACGTAAATCTTGGCTAGAGATCATAAAGTAGATATTTTATTACAAAATAATATATATCAATCAAATATTATATAAATATATCTTATTTGTGAGATAAAAGATATTAGCTAGAAAAGTATCTAATTATGATTAATCATTCATTTTAAATTAGGTAAGATATTTATCCTAGAAAAATAGAGATATTATTCTAACTTTTAAAATCCTAATTCTACATATACAATATATTCATTGATTGAAAAATGATAAAAAAAAACTAGAAAAACTAGAAATTTTAGCAGCTAGTACTACTTTATGAAAAAGAACAATCCTATTTGATTAGATTGGGGTTTTTAGTTGTTTGTGTAGATACCATAGAGACATTAGCATTTAACAACATTCACAAGCATTTGATAGCATTTGCAATTTGTCATCCAGGACTTACATTCATGGTGATTCATGTTAATTGAACATTTGTGATGTTTGTGCATGTTCATAAAAAAATAGAAGCAACCTACACTTACATTTATAATTCTGAATGTAATAGATTTAATTTAAATCAAACTTTTCTACGTTAGTTTGGAATTACTCTTCAAAGTCTATTTTTTATCACAAATTTATGCTTTTTTGCTTTGATCCTTAGTAGGTTTTGATATAATTTTAAAATTTTTATTGTGTTTTATGTATTCAAAACCTAACAATAAACAAGCATTGGTAAAAACCATGTATATTTAATGTTAGTTATTCGATGTTGAATACTTATGTCAATGTTAATTTTTTTACAAGAAAAATGATGTGTTTAGTTATAGGATATTAGTTAATAATTGAAATATGACATCAATTTTTTGATTGATAGCCAAAGTTGTTGATATTAGTTTACAATGTCGGTTGTTATATTAAATATCCAATATTATTTCCTTATTTTTTTCCCTAAAAAAATCTATAAGAATTCTCCTAAATTGCATTACCCTAAGAACGGTATCCGAACCTAATTATAGAACCTAGCAACTTACATTATTATACAAGTCATAATAGCAGTATGTAAGCCCTACCTTAATGTCTTTATGATCAAAATTAATATCACAAATATAATAAATTAGAAAAAGATGAAAAATGATATATTGAGTTGGGACCAAATACCATGAGCCATATAATATGTAACTATTGCAAAAACTAGAAATAATACCTTTAAATGTTGAGAAGAAACTTATATTTTCTTCTAATAACATGCCCATTAATAGAAATACTTATGAATCCCATTGTGACAAAATACATAAGAATATCATAATTACTTTTACAAGTGAAACATTAATATAATATGCTTTTGTTAGAGAAAAATTTATTATATTGCTTTTGCCATTAAACTTTGGTGGAATTGCTAAGAATGATATCATAAGGGCAAAAGAATATCATAATTGCTTTTGTAGGTAAAATATTAATATAATGTGTTTCTATTGGAGAAAAATTTATTACATTGCTTTTTCCATATAATGTGTAACTATTGTAAAAATTAGAAATAATACCTTTAAATGATGAGAAGGAACTTATATTATCTTCCAAATGACATGCCTATCAATAGAAATACTTATAAATTTCACTATGGTAAAATAAGGGCACAAGAACATCATAATTGCTCTTGTAGGTGAAACATTAATCTAATATACTTCTTTTAGAGAGAAATTTATTACATTGTTTTTACCATTAAACGTTGGTGGAATTATGTATTTGCTTGAAATATATACATCATCCTGACCTTTTGTAAGAAAGAAATTTGCCATTTTTTCTTCGAAAGACCCATATTAACCAAAACCCTAATTAATATAATCAAAATAAAGAATCTAAACAAATTAATACAACACACAAGATATAGATGTTTATATTTAAGTTTAGAGAAGATTCAAATGGATCTTAATGTTAATAAGAAGATGTTATCAAGAGCAAAAAATGTTGAAATTAAGTAGAGGTGATTTTTTAATCTAATGGAAAGAAATTGCAAGGAACATCTTTCTTACAAAAGAAAATGAATTGGTTGATCACTCCGTAGGGCACTTTTTATAATTTATCTACAATTTGGTGCTCAAGATAAACTTTGAATGTCAATTCCTACCTTTTTTTTCACAAGTTTTAAGGAGACAAAAATGGCATCATTTAATATTCCATGTTGTTTATAAACTAAAACCAATGTCTTAAGATTAAGTATAGCTTAACCTTTTATGTTAGTTTCATTATATAACCAATTTAGAATTCCTCTTTAAGAACTTATTAAAGCTTTACCAAACAAAATGTTATTATTTCAAAACCAATAGATACAAAAAAAATATATTAGAATAGAATTACTTTAATTATACATATCATGTGCATTAAAATTTACAATGTATAACCAATATTCAAAACATGACTTACTCTAAGTGAAATATGTGATATTAAAATTCTTCTATTTTATTACATAATTAAATAGAATAGTAACAAATTGAATATAAATCAAACTAAATAAGAAATGAGACAATCTATATATAGGCATATATTTTTTTCATTTTAAAAACATGTCAATTTTTAATAAATAATTAACATTTTTATGTTATTTTTTATAATTGCATTATGACATTTTTTATCAACAATTGACACAAAAATAACACTAGATCATCGATATAGTTTACAACATAATATTTTCCTCATATTAAAAAGACATCTGATCTATTTTCCTTATGTTAAAGTGCTTTGTAAAATTATATAGATATTAGTCATGCATTCTTCACTGTACCAAGCACAATTTGAACTTGATTATGATTGGCGTGGATCTCATTGCATAGTTTTAACTAGCTTTAACACTATCTATGCTAATTTTACCTAATGAAAATATCTCTATTCTCTTCTATTTTTGGATACTTCTTAAGGGTTGTGAACTCATATCTATTCACTATGATTTTTTGTACATAAAACTCTTTGAAATTGCCTTAATGATTAACTAAAGGTAGTCCTAATAAAGGAGGTATGTCTTTAATATTAGTGGCTATTTCTTATTCATTCTCACTTCTAATAATTTCTTTCTTCCTTTAAAGAACTATAGACTATTTGTTATCCACTAGGTATAACACATAAAAAACTTGTTTTGGTTAGGATATCATTATGAATAACCTCCTTATGACACTCCTTATTAAAATCCACAATTGCAAATCCTAACTTATTCACACATATGTCATTATTCTTCTTTATCTACTTACATCAAAAGACATGCTCTTTGAATTGGATGTAGTTGAGCTCCTATATATCTTGGATGACCCTGTAATATGAGATCATCATGTAGATATGGTTTTGGTCCTTAACATTAGAAATATGCATTACTTGAGCCACCAAAGTAAACCAATTATATTACATGGTGCTTTTCTTATCTTATCCCTTAGTGTAAAAATAATAATTGTTGATGCCATGTCTTTGATAAGATATAACTTCCATGTAAGGCTTATTGGCTAACCATCTTATAATCTTAAAAATAATATCCAATATTTATGCCATTATGCTCCCTATTTAATTACACAACCACATGATAAATATGCAATTATGTTTTGATTATACCCGCTACTTAGTCCTACTATGATGTAGCTTTTTTATGTGAGTTGCATGCTTATCTATGTAATATTCAAACTTTTCACTATTTTGCAGTACATAGATATATGTTTATACTTATATTTCATAATGTATGCTCTTCATCAAGTCCTTAATCTACCATTTCCTAAAATTCTTCCTTCATATTGAGGCTTAGGAAGCCTAATAGTATTTGTATTACACAAGTATTCTAGGAAAAACTCCATATTTTCCTTAGCAATGTAACCTTTAAAATACATCTATTGGGCTTATTTCAATTATACACATATCCTTTTAAAATCTTTATATATTTTTTCATTGGGTACATTCACCTCAACTAAATTAATACACAAAATTTTATGTTCTTTACTAATTAGACAACCAAATGTACTATAATGGTAGAGAATAAAGATGGAAAATACATCCTAAGTTGGGATAGCATGATAACAACATCTTTCTACAAGTCATCCAAATATTTTAAGTTAACAACCTTGGCACATATTTCATTAAGGAAGAAATAAAGTCTCATAATAGCTTATCTTACATATTTAAGATATATTCCTTAAATAGTAACTAGTACGAGTTGTTGCATCAAAGCATGATAATCTTGAGAATTCAAGTTAATCAATTTTAAATTTTTCATTAAAAATAAGGATTTTGATGTTGGAAGAATAGTGATAGGGAACTTTAACTATGTGTAGAAATATGTTTTCTCCTTTTTAGACAAGGTATGATATATTAGAGATAAATACATATGTTGAAACCTTTTTTCCAATGTTTGTTTCTCCTCTATGACCATTTCTTAAGAGTTTAGTTTGACCTTACCTCCATCCTTTGCCTTAATTGGAATTTTTAAGAGTGTTTTAACTATATTATCACATATATTTTTCTTAATAAGTATACTTTCAAGGCTATGTATGATAAATAAATTCTTCCAATATGAAAGATAAAAAAGTATGGACCTTTTTTTTATAGAGTACGTTGATAAGAATTTGGTATATGTATAAACTAAATATAATTAAAAAAACTAGACCTATTTTGTAAAATAAGTCAAAACTTAGGTCCAAACCTATTCTATTTTGTAAATAAAATAAACAAGCTAAGATAGGATAAAAGTTGGCTAAGCTGCTAAGGGCTTATAAATAAAGTAACTTACTTCCACTCTTAACAAAGTTAGGTGTGAAAGTATACTAGACTAAGTTAGGTTTTGCTTAGAATAGTTTGTGCTTGGATAAAAAAAACCAATTTTATAAGCCTACAAATATATTGTATACAAAAATTGCTACTCTTTTTTGTATAAGTTTTATATTCATTTGAGAATATATGCTTTATATTTATACTTTGTTAAAAAAAAGTGAACAAATCATTCAAATGGAAAAAATTTATATATAAATATTAATTTTATTTATTTCATCTTAAAGTATATAAAATTGAAATTCCTAAATCTTCTAAATGTTAATGGATTTCTAATGGAAAGAAATATTAGCAAAACCAAATTTAGATATAAATTTTACTTAAGATTTAAGATTATATGGATGTCCTATTATTTATGATTTTTTATGAATACATACAAGAACATCTACAAAGTTTTCTAAAAAAAAAATAGTTTACCATAACATATTGTATTATAGCACATTTGCATCCAAACTTTTCTTCCTGTTAATTAACAAAAAAAATTATTTCCATTATATTGTATCTAATGCTGAAATTAATAATAGCATGCTCCATTTTCACAAATAGGGCATGCTCTATACCTTTTAATTTTATACTATATCAAGTTTTTATAAGTTAAGAAGTTGTTGATTATGCAAAAGAGTATACATGCAACTTGAAAGACTCTTAACGATGTACATTGAACACTAACGCACCTTCACCCTTTATAAGTCTCAAGTCTTCAATGAGCAATGGTAAGAAGATATCTATGTTATTTCCCAATTGCTTAGGCTTTGATATCAATAATGTTAACATTATATATTTTCGCTTTATGCAGAACAAAGAAGAAGATTGTAAGTCACTAAAATCATAAGCCATATGCTATATTTACTACTCATTGAATCGTAAGGGTTCAACCCACTTCTTTACTAAGCTTAAGAATAATGAGTTAATCATTCTCTATTTATAAGGATCACCAAGATGACAAAGTTTGTTATAAAAAAAATCTACTTTGCTTGCTACACTAAATTCTTAGCATCTTCTGTATTAGTAAACATGCATTTAGACTTTGTATTATGGGAAGATTTCGTAACACCTTAGCCAGAAACCCTATTTTTGATGTTGTCATCATACTTCTTTAACTTGTAATGGGATACCCTACATTTTGGATATTTATGAAATGTTTTATACTCTTTTTCAGTACAATATGCAGTCATTAGGATAGGCATAAATTTTCTGATGCTTTATATCTATTGAGTACATGATTTTCTTTAGCTTTTAAGCACAAACCAATAGTATATTACCTTCATGAAACATATATTCCAATAATTATAGTAATGCTATAAAGCTCTTATCACTCCACTCATATCTCACTTTCCATTTGAATAATCTAACAATGGTAGGCAAACTTGTGTATTTAGTGTAACTTGGATACAATGATTTGTTTGCATCATTCAATAAGTGATCTAGGATTAGCAGATGTTTAATAAAATTATCTGCAACATCATACACCATATTCTCTATACGAGCATCGAAACCTATGTGTTCATAATTAGTAGACATGCTACATAAGTTACTTTAACCATCCATTTCCATCGCACATATCCAGTGCCAATGCCATTAATAAATAAATGATCTTGTACTTACTTAACCATCACCCTCTTTATACAATTAAAATTAATGTAAATACACCTTATAAGGTCATCACTAAATACTTTCCTCCTCAAGTAATTGCTAATTTATTGAATTTATCAATTTTTTTTCATATTCAGCAATAAGCTGATAACATATATCCATCTTTAATCCATTGTTTGTCAATCTAATGAGAACCATACACATAAAAACATTATGCAAGCTCAATATCATCACAAACTATACATATAATCAACTATGTACCTAAAATCCAACCCATTTAAACATTTATATAATTTAACCTAAATCATAAAAAATAGAACATTTTGCAAGCATGTACTTAAAACTAAAATAATTTTATACATATATAGAGGCAATCTTCTATGCATAATATATTTCATGTATAAGATTATGATGCATATTCATGAGCCAACAAAGAATTAGAAACATTTTGGTATAGCATCAAAACCTCAATCATAATCATCTTGAGATAAAGATATTAAGATAGAGCCCAAACAAATAAAATCACATCCATACAAAAAATATCAAGACATGCATAGAATGAAAACCTCAGGATATTTGGTGAATGTATCTTGTTTGCACAAAAGAGTAAAAAAGTAACTTTTAGTATTATTTTATTTGAGTTCGTTAGGTAGGGTTTCATGTTAAGGGAATCATAATTCTAAAAATGGCCCTATAGCATTTTAGTCTTGCATTTCATTTTTCCACTAGTGATTTGTATTTTTTTTGTACATTTTTAAGTTAGTTACTATGCAATGCTAATGTATAAAATGAGATTAACCAAACCAAGTTATTTATTTGACATTGGTTTTATTATGATCTTTTTTCATCTATATAAATGTGATGTTGTTCTAATAAATATAATTTGATGTCAATAATATACTAAAAATCTATATAATAATTATTTTAGATATTAGTTGTCTTCAACTAATTGAAGTCCTATAATCGCTAAAAAATATTTCACAAATAATTTAATTATAACTTAAAATTACATCTTTTATTGGAAAACACAACAACCATTTTACAAATTTATGTTAAATTTGATAATCACAAATACCATTTTTTAACTTATTTAATTTGATACCTTTTTTAAGTTAATTAATTTTTTATATAAATTCATATTAATTTACATTTAATTACAACGTTGAATATTTAAGATGGCCTCGACACCATTTCATGTGCATATTTTTTTTTATGCAAATTGATACTAACAATAACACGTTGAATGGGAATTAATAAAAATATGATAGAGAAAACATCCAATTATAAAAATTTATTCTATAATCTTATTCATTTTTATATATTATTACATTAACAAATGCATAAATAAAAAAGAAAAACATCCTCATTGTTCCTTCATTATTGTCATCCTTGTTGCTAGTTGCCATCATTTAAAAAAATTCTTCTAGGCAATATATTTGTCTTCATTACTAAAGCTAATGTTTGCATGGAAAAGAAAAAGGGTTCCCATCGTCTCATTTGACACATTTAGAGAAAATGTGTGAAAGTAGAACAAATTAATTTCTCTAATATCTCTAGAAAATGTTAAAGGAAATAGTAAGACAATTATCTTTCTAATCCATACAAATGCCAAAGTTAGATAATAAATGTTAAAGCATCATCGAGTTGTTCAAAATAGAAAATGACCATAAAATTTATTAGCAATGTTGAAAATTATAGATGTTAGTTATTAAAACAAAATTGACATATTATATATGCTTAAATTTCAAAGGAACTTATGATTGCCATACCTTTAAGGTTTATGAGAGACTTTTAAAATGCCTTTTACATGATGGATATTTAAATAACTAATATTCTAAGTTTTCACTATTTCCCAATATATTGTAAATGCGACTAAGTTAAATGTAGATTAGTCCCAACTCAATGTGTTAAAGTCTATGTCTTTTCTCTAGAGGCGTTTGGAATATCTTTAAATGTTAGTTTTGGTAATAAACAATGTCTTACTTTTTTATATCATTTATGTTATCTATAATTAAAGCGTAAATTTATACAAAAAGTTATTTATGTTTGGATGTCAATTATGCTATCTCCAATTAAATCACAAATTAATATAGAAAGTGTATTTCAATGTCTTCTATTTGATGTAATCAGATGATAAAAAATAATTTTGTAAATTTATTTTGATATTTATTTCTTTCTAAATCATTACGCATATATGAATTCTATAAAACAACATAAACAAAAGCTATAATAAATCATTAATAGATATTTATAGCATTATGATAGTTAGAATAGAATTGCATAAAAGTTTAATAGTGCATTTCATACTTGATTTTGAAAACCATATTTCTTTGGGAAGCAAAAACATGAATGCATATGACACTCTACATTAAATGTATTTTCAAATAGGCTAGTGGATTGTCACCTTAATGATTCCCTAAACTAGTTACATGCCTTAAGGATGGGATATGACAAAGTTAGTATTAGAACATGGTCTTAGGTATAAGAAAATATTTTATTGGAAAGCATGGTTTAAAGGTTTCCAACTATCCAAGGGAGTAATTTGAGAAACAAAATCCCTAGTAGTAGCTTAACAACTACTAAGGGGCATAAATAAGGCAACTATTACTTGTATATGCCATAACACTCTATAGGCCACTTTCATTATAGGTAGTTAGAGGCGCTTAAAGTAAGTATATTTCTACACTTGAGATTATTATCATTCTTCAATATTTATGACCTTTACTATGCATATCTATTGCCATTGAAATGGTATAAAAAGATGTTAGATTGATAATTTCATTTAATAAAGATATTTGATAGCTATTCTTGTTTTGTTTGTTTATATTTTTCAAAAGATTTGTTGAATGTATCTTGTTTATGTATGAATTTGCTTAGGTAATGTTATTCTCACATTAATAATGGGAATGTCCAAGCCTTGTAATTAGTTAAATCTCTAGTAGTGACATGACTTGTTGCTTAAATAAGACACTAGTGTGCTAAGAAAATTTTTTATCGATGTATTTGGGATGAGAAGGTCGATCTGGTTAAAACACCTTGTAAGGGGTATGATTTATCAAGTAAAATTTGAACTTTAAATAAGCCTAAAGGTGTTAAAATCTTGAGATGCATAATAGTAAATTGAACTACATTTTAACTAAATACTTTTTATATGTTTTATGCGTAAGAGCTATTAGTTTAAATTATAAGTGCAAGTATAGGGAACTTGCAAATTTCATATATGAGTAAAAAAGGATGTTAATGGTTGTTGAACTCAATAAAAATTAAAAATTACCAGATTGATGAAAATTTTGTTATATAAGGCAACAAACTAGGTTGAACCCCTAGTGATCCACTTAAAACGTCTTTTCACATTTAATTATTGACTGTGATTACATGATTGTTTAAACCTTTTATATTAGAGAAAAAAATAAAATGGGTAAATGGAAATAGAATTAAGCAATTAAGCAAATAGTATACAAAAAAGATGCAAAAATGTAAATAGAATTAAATTAGGGCATTTTATTTGATCCAAGGATTTGAGAACTTTTTATTAGAGTAATTCCATATCATGATATATTTGACAATTGTAATTGATTTTTCAACTTAGAATAATTTGAAACCTTTATAATGATTCATAAATTTTACATTAGATAGCCATCTAGGATTTAATCAATTTAAATTAGCAAAATCTAGCAACCACTACAATTCATAAAGCTAGATCTAAATCAATTTGAATATAGAATTCAACTAAATTAAGGGATTAAACCAGAAACCTCTAATTTAATCATTTAATCCTTTATTTTTACATGAAGAATGATGATTAACAAAGTTGGATAAATAACAAGTTATAATGCTACAACTTTGAATGTACTAAATAAGAAATAAGGATTGAGATTATATAAACTTTAGAATGAAAGTTAAAAGTGCTTAAGTAGTATTGGGTAAGGTAACTATTTGTGCCTAGTAGAGTGAGCCAAGATGAGTTATTATGTAATACCTTATAGTGACTTAACCAATTATGAATTGTAAAATTCAATTAAAATGTTAATTAATGGGTAATTAATAGAAATGCCTATTTATTTTAATAGATGAAAAATCCATTTTAAGATAAAAAGAGAAATTACAAAATTTCAAAATGTGTTTTAAATCCAAGGATGATAACATCTTGGATTAGCCTAGGATTTTTACCTAAAAGCATCCTATGAAAGCATAATAAGTCAAATTTTGTGAAAATTTAGAAAAAAAGAGATGATATGCATAGTTTCATCAAGAAAGCTAAATTTAAAAATGTTTAAACTTTAAATTAATATTAAAGTCAAAGAAATGACTAGAAATTATGCAAAATAGTTTTTGTGGTTGACATATTGTAAAAGCCTAAAATTGATATTCTTCTTGAAAATTATTTGATGCCTTCATAAATGTTTCATTAAAAAGAAATTATGATTTGATTTAACTAATGAAGAAAAATAGAATACTCACTAATGGTTACTTAATTATGTTGGGATTGGGAGTCAAATAAACGTAGCAAAAATTAACTGATCCCAACTAAAGGATCCATACAAAATTTTAGATTAGAATAAAGATTTGGTCAATACTTTTTCAATGACTCAAGGAATCATTCATTAATCACCTTTTCAACTTTCTTTCGATCAAAAAATCTGAGTTTTCCATACGAACCAATAGATCACCAATGAATGTTCATAACCACTAATTAGAATTCTCCTCTATTGTCTCATAATACTAGCTACGCCTCTTCAAGGGTTATGGTTAAGGTGGCTTGCTAGGGTTTTTATGCTTTAGAATGCATGAATAATTTATATTATTACCCAACAAGCTTATTTAAATAGGTTCATAGAAAATCTTTACTAATTGGGCTTTATTTTATGTATAATTATAGGCTTATTATTGGGCCTTATAATTATAACATGAAATTCTTAAATATTAGACCTAAACAATTTAGTCCATTAATTAGAAATCTACTAGGTACTAAGTATGCAACCTTACAAGCTCTCATTACATTGATAATGATCATAAATAATGAATGTGTCTACCAATATATCATTGTTACCCGAGTAATGAGAAAGTTAGTGATTCGACTGAATCTTTACATGTGATTATCATCTATATTCTTTTGTTCTAGACATCTAGATTGAGCACGATATATGAACCGTGTCATTCTTATATAGCCCAATCCAAAGGTTTTTTATTCCTAAGTAAGCCTAATGAAGTAAATATAATTGACATCTCATATCAATTTATTTGAGTATAGTCATGCATTTTCTTAGCTTTACTTAATCAAGCGGCCCATAGATGTCACTCTTGTTATATAGGAAGGACAAATTCCTTCTTGATCACACAAATCCCTCCGTATGATATGTGACATATCCAATAACTACCCTTGCATTCACTCAACCATGAGTGATATAAAGTAGTATCAAAATATGAAACTCACATATAGGAAACTTTAGCGATCTTAGGTCAAAGGACCATATTAATAATAATTACTAGGAATCACTCATGACACTCATATAATGATCCATGTAGTATTCTTCGGGTGGTCGATCCAGAATATAAGTTCTCTAACTTGTACTTATGTGCAGACTTAATATCTCATATAAGTCATATCTCATATAAGTCACCATACATGCTAGTTTTAATATATCAAAGCAACTCAATCCATAATGATATATATCTAGGGACATTTAAGAATGCAATTATTCTAAGGTTATTGTCACAATTAAATATATTACCCAGACAATATATGTATAAATATGATAATTAGAATTACTATTAAAATAACATGATTCAAATTTATAATCATCAATATGATTGATTTTAGGGCATATACACTAACAAATCATATATAATTAGTATTATGGATTCAAGAAATAGGAAATATTACTAAGGATATTTAAGGGAGAATTTTAGTATAAGAGCCATGGATTATTTTCTTAAAGAAAATTGATTGGAAGAGTTAATGGTGGAGAAGTGATTAGATTATGTTTGTTTTTTAATAATTTCCTTAAGTATTAATTCAAGAATGATTTGTTAAAAAAGTAGAGACAATATAGTTATGTTAAATTGAAGGATAATATTAGTATTTGAAATAGGGTTTTGATCATAAAATAATTAAAGAAATAAAGAATTCTAGAAGCATTAGTGACATGGATAAAAATAAGTAGTATTTTATTATATGTTAGAAACACATAGGGAATTTAAAGGAGGTGACTATCACTTCCAAGAAAAAGAGGAGATTAAGCCATTTGAGTTCATTTAATGCAAGGAATAAACTCTTAAATATTATAAATTTTCTTAAGATATTGTTAAATCATGGATAATATGGAAGTTACAACCTATCTACTTGAACAGTAAGAAAGCCTAAGCTAATAGGGTAGTCGTCATTAGGGAGAATTTAGTAGAAGATTATGTCTCCACTTGAAAAGCAGCCATGGAGGCCATTCAAGGGGAAAAAATAGAAATAAACGACTAGTATGTCACTATAAATAGGTAGGAAAAGTGATAGAAATTTTATACCAATCAAATTAAGAAAAGGTGATAGAGTGAAAGAAAGGGTCACAATTTTAAAGAGAAAAAAAGAGTGTTTTTATGTTTCTTCATCTTCTTTGTAAAAACTCTAGTGAGACATTGAGAGATATTAGAGCCTTTGCTTAGATATCTTAGAAGAAGCACTTGATCTTGGAAGAAGGAGTCTTGAATCCACAAAGAAGGAAGTGTTATTCTAGCATGTAACTAACCATTTAAATGGAAATTTATCTCTTTTCTTCTTATGTTTCTCTTAAAAAACTTATGTATATATGATGTATATTATTTGTTGAAACCATGTGATCGTGGTTAATTTAATTGATAACAATGTTTTCTTTAGAACATTAAGATAATGATATTAAAAAAAGATGATGTTGTGAATTCTTTATATGAAAAGAAAAAGGTTTCTAAAAAGGGTTGTCACCTTGAAAAATAAAGGGTTTTTTTAAAACATCTTTTCAAAGTTCATATTTTTCCTAAAAGGAAGAAAAAACAAAAAATATTTTCAAGGATGCCTTAACAAATCTTGTATTTAGAGGATTAACTAAGATATCTTTATTTTTTTTAATAAAATAAATGATAAAGAAGATTTACAAAGAAAGTGAAAATTAAAAAAGGAGTATGAAATTAAAGATATTTTAAAAAGAAGGTTTTTTTCTCTTAAAATTATAAAATGATTACATGGTTTTATTTGAAAGGAAGTTTTCTTCAAATATATATATAATATTTGTATAATTTTATTTGAAAAAGAAAATAAAAATTTTATGAAATAGCAAAGGAAGTTCATAGGTTTGCTTGCGAACCATGAGTAAATTTTAAGTTGTGAAATGAAAAAGAGTGTAATTTATAACCTTTAGTATACATATACTATAAGATATTTTCAAGTAAAAATCTTAATTAAAGATTTTGCAAAAACTAAAAAAACTAAAAATAGCTCATAAGTTCTACAAAAAACCTTGAGCAAGATTTGAATTTTTAAAGAAAAAAATTGGAACACATTATTTGTAAATCTAAATATAATTAATATATGGTATTTTCAAGCAAAGTTTTTAAGAAAGGAATTTTATAAAAAGAAAGGGTGGCCCATACGTAACATGTGGTGCCCTAGAACACTCTGTAATTCTTATAATAAAACTATTCTTATAATAAAACTAAGTAGTTGGTGTTTTGAAAGATAATCAGATTAGGATTCTTTAAAAAATTTTGAAAAAATGAATTTGAAATATCTTAAAGTTTTGATTTGAATGCCTGTTATAAAATGTTTTCATGAAAATGGAAATGAATCACACTTGTTTTAAGCTTTTAAGAAAACCTTTCATATCAAAGTTTTTGAAATGAAAGCTTTTCAAAAAGTAAGCATGAACCTCATGGGTTTTACTACAAAAAATGCTCAAGTGTTATTGCTTTTACAAAACTTGTTTTCTATAGATGTTTTTTATACAAATAAAAAGTTTTGATAAATTCTATAGTATGTTTCAAGCAAGAAAACAAGAGAATCATGATATTAAATATCTAATGTTATAGTTGAAATTTTTTAAGAAAATCTTTCATAAAATGATTTTAAAAAATGGCATTTCAAAATATGTCTTATTATTTATAAGGAAATATTAAAAATCTTATTTGAAAGAAAATTGAGCCCTTAGGTTCCTTATGCATTTTAAGGGAAGAAATTTTGATTTTCATATTAATACTTAGCATGCATCATTTTTTAATCAATTAAAGTGTTGTGCAATTGTTGCATCAAAATTTTAAGGCCAAAAATCCTTTTGAAACTCACTTATGGGGCTCTTAGGTTTCATAGTCCTCAAGAAAGAAAAATTTTATTTTTTTTACAAAAACTTATTACAATTTGTTCTAAACTTATTTTAAGATGATAATATGCTTTTGTATTAAAGTTTCTTAAGAAAAATCATTTATAAAAGTGGAACAAAAATGTTAGTTTTACTACTATCCAAACAACACTAAAATTTTGTTTTCAAGAATAAGTTAAGCACAAATTAGTTTTGAAAGTAGATTGTTGTGGATAATCAAACTATAGTGTTTTAAGTTTCAAAATTCTTAAAAAATGATATTTATGCACATCAAATTCTTGTTGGAAAATATGGAAAGTATTTCATAAGATTTCAAAAGAAAATGAAGTTTTCATGGTCAAATAAGTCCCTTTTCCAAACCTTTTTGATAAAAGCATGTATGGGTAACTTATCTAACATATTTTAAGCATGAAAACATTTGAGAAATGATATTTTATATACATATTTCAATTCTTAAATTTTTGAAAAATTTCATAAAGATTTGCATATGAAAATGGATTTTCAAAGGTCAAGTATGCCCCTTTAAAGGTATTTTAGTAATATAATAAATGAATAACCTTTGTAACCTATTTTTAACTTGAAAAAATTGAAAATTTTAACTTTAAACATTGATAAAAAAATTATGAAAATTTTGAATAAATATTGATAAGGTTTGATAATTAATTTGGATCTTTTATTTATGGATTACTTGGTAAAAATCTAGGAAAGAAGTATACTTGGATGCATGAAATTTTGATATGAATAGATGATGAAAAATAGAAAAACTTTTGTTACTATACCATTGAAGTTAAGGCTCCCACTTGTGAATTTTAAATGCTTTCTTATTGATTAAATTAGTATGTGAAACATAGACTTTTATTCTCAACGATTAAGGAGCAAAACAACTTAGGACAATATAAGTTGTTCTTCATGGTTGATGTGAATAAATTGTGTGATATATGATTGTTCTTAATAAAATTATTACTTGATATTAAGTATAGGGTTATATGGAAATGATCCTCTAGATCTATCCTTAAATATGAAAATTGGAATGATGCTCCATGTAAACTAAGAAATCACGAGCACATGTTGATCCTAGTGACCATTTTATGTTGTGAAATAGCCAGTTAATTATCTATTTGCTAGCAATTTATGTGTGAAGTAAAGAGTTAGGGAACTCTTGTATGAAAACATAGGAAACTAATAATGCTTAAATTAGAATAGTAATGTTGACAGGAACATGAAAAATGTCCTATGATTTTTATAAAAAAATTGTATTTATTGTATACCTATAATGCATAAATTGTGAATTATTTATAAATGCACTAAAGAAATTTTTATGCAAAGGAACTTGTGAATGAAGCTAATAAATTGAAATAGAGTTGATAAAGCCTTACTTGTAAAATATGATCTAGCATTAAAAAGTATGAATGCTTCTAATTAAGGTCACTCAAATAGTGATAAGGTAATTATAACCCTTTTGCTAGATTAAATGTATACCATGTTTGTATTATTTAACTTGTCTGGCAATGGATGACATTTTGACCCTGCCTTATTTTGTGATATGTGAAATAAGAGCTAGAAAGCCTATGTGATTCCTATGGCTAGAATGCCCCTCATAATTTTATGGTTAGAATGCTTAAGTGGTTATAAGGATTGAACACTTATATGATAATGTGACTTGATTATGTGTTTATATGTATGAAACCTTGTAGAGAGTATGGAGACTTTGGCCCAGTGCCTTATAACTTATGAGCCACATGGAAGGATGAATGGAAGGTGGAATGGTCAAAATAAGGTTAGGAAATGCTTGGTAAGGTTGATTTGAAGTAACAAGGAGGAAGCCTACATGCCCTTTTGTCATTTATTATGATGTTATATGATTTTGATGTTTTATGAATATAATTAACTTATTATTTAATTTTATGAGCATAGCAACTTTAAAATGTTATAAGTAGATGCATAGGAAGACACTTGCTAGTAAGATATTCTGAATATATGTCTTATACATATTTACATTAAAACTAACAAAAAAATTGATAAGATAACCATCTCACTGAATAATTCAATTATTCACTATTGTTATAGATAAAATTTTTAAACTATGATTCCAATTAATATTAGAGACATCTAGTGGCACCTTTATGAGATAGCCTTTGGATTGATAGGCTGGAGCTACATTTTAGGATATACATTAAAGAGCTAGGTATACTTCAATGAGTTAAAGTTTAGGTTATAAGGATTAACTCGAGAGTACTGACCCAATCCAGTAGTCTTTCGATCAACATTCAAGACTTATAAGGTAGCTTCTGATGAGTTAGTCCTTAAGGTAGTGAAGTTTACTAAATTTGAGTTTCTTTTACCTTGTTATGATTACGCTCCATATGATCCTTCTACCTTGCTACCTACTTTGCCAATTCCACCATCACCACTAGTTGTTCTTGTTATTCGACCAATTGCTTCTACTTCAATTGATCCACATGCTTATTTACCTATTCTTAAGAAGCTAAGAGTCTATAAGGATGAAGACTATATTTGTAGTTAGTTATATGTATTATCCATATAATTATTACTGAACTTGTTAAATATTTGTATAATCTCTATTACAAAAAAGTTAATAGATATCGGATATTTAGAGGATTTCTAATTAGAATATAACTATCATAGTAAATATATTATGATGTTAGTTATAAAATTATCATAAACAAAGAAAATGACATCAGTTCCTATAATAAAAAAAATCATTATCATTTCTTATAGGACAGACTACTTGATAACCAAAGTTAAAGGCATTAGTTTTTAATAAGTAATTGATATGAAATGTTTGTCTAATATTTTTTTTAAATTAATTTTTGGCTTTTTTGGTAGAATATTTATAGTTCAAATTAAATAAACTCTATATCCCACATAAAAATATTTATTTTGAGCTAAAAATTTTAGAAGATCATAACTTTATATTCAATTATTCATTTGAAGAAAATTTTTTGTTAATTTCATATAAATTTTTAAGTTCTATCCATATATGGCAAAACCCTAAACCCTAATGAGTTAAGGATTTTACCCTTCCTGAAATCGCAAAAAAATGGTCATTTTGATAGATTTTTTTCCATTTTTTCCATCTTTTATCGTTATTTGGCTACTTTGATTTCAATTATAACATTTTTTCAAACACATGATAAGTATATAACACTTAAATACAACCTGAAAAATTATACAAAGGAAACGTAGACAAAAATCTCTTAAAAAACCTCCATAAAAAATCACAAAAATGGAAAAGATGAAGATTTTAGAGAAATATAAGTAAAAAAAAAGCACTTCTTATTTTGAATCAATATCCTAGAACAAGTCATTTGCCTCATACTCGATATTAATTAAAAGAGTATTAGTAGCTCATTGATGTGTGGTAGGGGAGATAAAGGAACATTTAGAGTTTTGTAGAGGAAGATAGATAAAAATGAAGATCATGCTTGGAAACAAATAGAAGGAAGAGTGAGAATGATAATAAGGAAAAGAATAAGATATGCTTTATTTATAACACAAAAATATCCCCATGTCCAAAGTTCTTATTAAACCTTAATACCTTTAGACAATGGTTATTTTTAAATTTGACATCTTAAGTTTCTTTGTTTTCCTAGCAAATTATAAATGCCACACATATGAATGTTAGTTACATAAAAATTTGATATCTTATATTTTTAATAATTTCAAAAATATCACTAGATCTAAATAGACGTCAATTAATTTTAAAATTAACATCTTAAATTTTTTTCATTTTTTAGCAACCTATAAATGCCATATATTATGAGATCGGTTAAGTAAAAATTTGACATTATAAGTTTTCTTATAATTTCAAAAATGTTACCATATTCAAATAGACATTATTTAATTCTAAAATTGACATATTAAGTTTCTTTATTTTTTTAGTAACTTTCAAATACCATATATTATAATATTGATTAAGTAAAAAATAGTCATATTAAGTTTCTAAATAATTACAAAAATTTTACTACATCTAAATATACGCCGGTTAATTCTAAAATTGATGTCTTAAATTTCCTCATTTTCCAAGCATTTTTAAATGTCATACCTTATAACATTGATTAAATAAAAATTGTTGTCTTAAGTTTCTTAAAAATTTCAAAAATGCCATTATGTTAAAGTAAATAATGATTCTATTTACCAACTATCATCTCATTAGTCCTAAAAATTTCAAAAATGCATCCACCTCAATATAAATATTAGTTTTGCCTTTTACCATTGTTTATCCATTGATATAGAATTCTATAATAATGAATTATGGATTGCGCGAAACTACCTTGTATAATTATGTAAAAACTAACCATGTATAAAGATGCATATGTATAATTATTTGTGTGATATCATGTGTTATTACTGCTTTAACTAAAATATCATATTTGTGAAGTAAATAAAGGATATACAATTCAATAGAAAGAATGAAAAATGGTTTTCCAAAAGTTAACACAATTTTGAGAAAAAGGTGTTAGTTTATAAATTGTTTTATTAACATTTGAAGGTGTTTATTAAGTATTATATTTCAAAGAAATGTTTTATACCTTAAGTTTTCAAGAAATATGTTGAGAAAAATATTTCTAAATTCTAAATATTTTCTAAGAAGTATTTTAAAAGAAAAAGAACTTATTTGAGTTTTGAATTATACTTATTTTGAAGTCTAAAAAAGAATCAAAAGAGTCCTTTATTTGATTTTCCAAAGAAAATATTTTATACTATGATTAAACTATTTCCTATCAAAAATAAAAAAATGTCTATTTTGAAAAATAAAAGTTTTGTATTACTCAAGAAAAATGGATTTAAAAAAATAATAAAAATATATTATTTTCTAAGTATTTCTTCATAATTAAAATAGTTAAATTGGAATTTTTCTAAAAATATTATTTGATTAAAGATGAGGTTTTGTCTATTAAAACATTGTTTATTTTTTAGAATTTAAAAGATTGCACCTTATCAATTTAACCAAAATTATTTTTTAATTTATAATTCATGTTTTTAAAAAATATGTGGAGAAAATCCTAGACTTTGATTTTAAATTATTCAAAAGCAGAAAAATGTTTTTCAAATGTTTGTACAAAAAAGTTTACAAAGATATTTGGTTAACATTTTTACATCCTTCATGATAATCCAGAAATTAAGTCATGACATGTTATATGTTAGATGGTTAAGTATAGTTCTTTTTTTTCAAAGGTAAATATAGGATAATAAGTAGGAGTTGCCATCAAGAGACTTAATATAGCCTACTTCATTTTATAGAGCAAACTTAATTGGATAAGATTGATTTAAGAGAGCTAGAATTTCAAAAAGTGGTGAAGCATAAGTCTTCCAAATGGGAAAGAATAAAAACTTGAGCATATAGGGCACACTTGGATGTAAGTACCATCATGGCTTGATAGGATCTTTGCTATGTACGTATATTTTATCTTAACTCATGAAGGTTAAATAGTTATACTTAAAGGACTTTCTAGTTTGATATTTTTTGTCATAATTAGAGTGAAACCTATGAGTTATGACGATAAGAACAAGATGATGCAATGATGTTAACATATGATCCAAGAAAAAGCAGTTAATATGCCCATGGTTACAAATAGAGTGCTAAGAGAATGAAAAGAGTTATTCCATAACCTATAAGCAAGGTTTTATATGATCAAGCAACCTCAAAGCCTAATGAATGGAGTATTAGAAATTAACCAAGAGCATTAACATGATACCTAACATACTACCAAGAGGTTTAAAATTTAGATAAACTTTTATTCAAGTGTTTAGTTGACAAGAATGGTGAAGGATACTAACTATGAAATTAAGATAGGTGTTGAAGGATATAAGGAACTAATTATTTTGAAAAAGAGCTATGAAGAAGAATAAGGTGTAGACAGGATTGCTATTTCTATTATAAAATTTCAAAAGGGCTATCAAGTTAATTTTACATGGCATATATGACATTCCATATAACCATAATGACTTTTATGTTTTAAGAACCAAAGATAGGAATGGAAGAAGGTTATTAAGGTACTAACCAATCAATTAGTATACAAGTTAAGAATTTTATGTATCAAAAGTATAAAGAATAAATAGAAAATATATATGGTTAGTTAGAAATTTCTTAAAGATAGAAGAGTTAGCAAAATCAAGTAGTGCTACACTATTATTTCATGTAGAACATATAAAAAATTGTTATTATTATATTGAAAATTAGTTTACTTATTTATAAAATGTGAGATAAGGAATAATAGGAACAGTGAATGATGAGTTAGACTCATGCATGGATCCACTAGGATATGGAACATGATAATGAACATAAGACTACAATCAAGCTAATCAAAATTTAGTGCAATTTTTTTTATAGATGAGATAATGTGAAGTTAAGGGATTTTACTTATAATGTCTCAATTGGAAGAATAATACTAGATTAGATTATGTGAACCTATAGATACTTGAAGTAAATAGTTAAGTGATGAATCTTATAAAGGCCCTGTGCATTTGGAGATCTAGTAAAGTAAGAGTCATAAGAATTAAAGGGAGTTATTTCATCAAGGATATTGCTAATGGTAGAAACCATAAGGTGTATGCTAGGACATGAATGGTGTAAGTTGCACTGAGACCTTATTAAGTAGGGCAGTAGATTCTTGAATTTTTAAGTAGTGTGAAAGACTATAATCTTGTTAAGGATTAAATCTAAGTAAGACAGTGGATTCCTAAGTGTACAAATAACCTCATCCTACTTTACAACCACCTTAAATATACCTTGCCTCTTTATTAATATGCTTACTTGATTGATGATGAAAATATACTTGTTTAAAATTAAAATTATTATAGTTGTTCCATAGTTTCATGATATGATTCTATGTGATTAAAAACTAATAATAGTACTTATGATTTTAACTGGTATCATCAGGAGATGTTGTTTTAAAATTAAATTCAATCCTAAAAGTAATATGCATAATTTGTGGCATTGAAATAAAGTATAACTGAGGAAAATAACCTATGTAGATTCAAATCTATATATAAATAAGTACACATGTAGTGTGTATGTGTGTGTGCATGTGTGTATGAATAAAAGCTTGTATTTAACAATCATTGCCTGAATAAAGATGCATGAGTTAATTATATTTAATACCCATGTTTGAGCTTTGCTAATATACCTTAATGAGTATATGCCTTTGTCAAGGCATAAAGATAGACCATGACTAATGACTACAAACAAATTGGTATATCTTGTGAGTTACAATGGAATTGAAATCTAATGGTGCTCTTAAAATATGAGGTTCTAATGGCACCACAAATATATAACTATGATAGATATATTTCAATGTTTATGAATTATTATGAAATTTTAATGTAAGGTAGCATGTTTACAAAGTGTTTATTGCTAAAATTGGATCCTTGAAGGATTCCATTAACTTAAGCATACTAAAAAATTATGTTAGATAAATTAAGTCACATAGGAAGTCAATAAGAAGAAAATATTTAATCTCTTTATCAATTATAGCTACAAGGTGACGACCCTATTTCTGTAAGTGTGTTAGTGAATTACTATGTATTATTATACTTTAGTAATAAATGGTTATAATTGCCTAACATTCAAATGATATTTGAAGTTGATGTGTTTATCACTAGAATGTAATAAGCTATAGTGCTTATTATTAGTTTTTAAAAGTAAGGCTTGAACATTGAGTCTATATTTCCATTTATATGCACTAGATAGCGTGTTGAAAAATTCCTAGACTTAAGCCAACATACTTATTCTTATTATGAATTTCTCAATATAAGGAAATAGGTTCCATTCTAGATTAAATGATGAAAATAGTCAATGCTTTTCATCAAGGACTATGTTTTAGGAAATTAAGCTTTGCATTATGGATTTAAAAATGTTAGCACTACACAAGGCTTAAGATTGAGTTAGTAAAGGTAATAATAACATTGTGGTAAGCAGGAGAGTTACATAAAAGCATAAGAAAGAATGTTGCATTTAGGGAGGATTATAAATAACAATTAATCACAAGATTTTTGAAGGTATAATTAGGAAACTAGGTAGAGTATCATTGAAATTGATTATATACACCCAATTCTTATTTAAATTATTCTCTAAAAGATAAAAAGGTCAACCATTTAGCATAAGGGACTTAGATTGGTGATGTTGAAATAGAAGTAATAATAAAGGTTTAGTGGAACTAAAGGTTGAATGGAAAATGGTGGAGGTATCAACTAAGTAAATGTCTTGAAACCTAAGACTAAAGGAATAGAAAGGAAAAAGACCTTAGAAATATTAACTTAAACCATAAGATTCAATGGCCTAGCATGAACTTGATATACGAGTCTTCTAAGTTAGTAAAACACTTTGAAAAATTGCATAGTAATATGCGTATAAAATTTAAGAAAGTATTCTTTTAAAAGGAAAGTACTATCGCACTTTTCTAGAATAATTAAAATATTTTTTGTAAAATATATATACATATATAATTATTATAATAAAATCAAGAATAATTAATAAAAAGATAATTTGAATTGCTTTGGGGTTAAATATGATTAAGGATGAAAATGTGAGTGTGGTAAAGATTTAGGAACTTCTTTCTTAAATTTCCTTTTTAAGCTTTTACCCTTATATATTTCCAAATTAGCTAGCTTTACCTCATTTTTTTCTCTAAAACCTAATTCTTCTTCTATTTCATTTTCCTCTCCTCATCCATCAATGGCAAAAAACTATTTGCTAATCTTCCTTATCTCTTATCCCCCATTCGAATGAACAAGGTAATGAATTATCTTTCTCCATTCCTATAAGAATCCTTTTTATTTTTCTTTTTGGATTTATATTGATTAAGATTTTAGTTCATAGGGGATTTTGAAGCTTTAACCCAAAATTATTGATCTTTGAGTGATTAGGAGAAAGTAACCTATGATTTCCTTCATCTACTATCTCTTTCACATAAAATGAGTAGCATTCTACTTAAATTCCAATTTAGATTCATCATTTTTGCTTAAGTTTAGTTTTTCTCAGAGTTTGAATAAAATGGTATATGATTGTGATTAAAGCTTTGAATTTGATATTTTAGTTATGGGTTTTGTTGTTTAAGAGTTTCATTTATGTGTAGAAAGTTTAATGGTGGTATAGTATATTAAAAAGGAGATTTAAGGGTTAGAAATGGCAAATGAATAATGAAATTGCAATAAATTTTATAGATTGTGAGCTCGTAGTCAATGACTTAGTGAACTAGGCCTAGAAAAGTTGCTCCATTGCATGTCATAGTCAACTATAGCTAAGCAATATTACTTTTTAGCCTAACATAGTTAATTACATAGTTTATTATAGGTAAATAGACTTTATCTTAGGTTAACAGTAGTTGACTACATAATCAATTATGATTGGATAGGAATTGCCTTTAAACCTTCATAGTTATCTATACAAAGGCAAGTATTCATCTGTAAAAACCTATAGTTAAATATAATTGGCCATTACCCTATTTCTTCATAATATTGCTTCTTAAATGAAATTACATGATATTATGCATTCTAAATAAAAAAAAGTAAAGATATATAACATCATCATGAATAATCAAGAGTAACATGACCAAGTAAAATGTGTTTAAAACTATAAAGTGAAAGAAACAATGAAATTTGGTTCCATTATTCTATGGTACTTCAAGATGAGCCACTTATGTTCTTACCCAAAATGCTAGATTTTAGTTACATATTTGGGCTGATAACATTTGAATTTTGTAACACATACACATGTACACACATATATGAGTATGTTTTGTAAATATTTGAATTATAGTATTTGAAATTAAAATGCTAAATGAGGTAATAATGTCATTGTGATTTAATCGTTCATTTCACGATGGTCATGTTACATTGGATGATACATTTATTGATACAAAAATTCTAACTAATTTATTTAGGTTGTTGTGCTAGTTATGGTTTGAATGTATGAATATTGTTGTTGTTGTGAGAAAGAAATTGATGAAATTACTAGTTGAGACATTTATAATTATTGTGAAAAGTTATGCAATGTATAAGTTTTGATGATGTTAGGGGTGATAATATACATGTTGTGACTTACTGGACCTTATCAATGTGCTTATTTATCAGGAGATAAAGTAGACCTTGGAGGAACAAAGATGGAGTTTGAGAAGGGATAAAAATGGCTAAGAGTCACAAAGAGGTTTACTTAATTATTACATTTGACATTGTTTTGATTGTTTGAGTAATTCTTGCATGTCCAATATGTGAAACTATGAATAAAATTGACCATATATGAAGTGGAATTTCCTACTATAGCATCTAGAATACATATGCTTGATGTGTTTCATAGGTTAGTAGGTAAGGTTGAACTTGCTCTATGAAATGTAAATTCATTCTCCTTATTGAGGCATTAAAAACCCTTCTCTTTACTGTTAGTATATATGCCCTAAAACCAATCACATTGGTAATTATAATTTTGAATCATGTTATTTTAATGGCAATTCCAATTATTATATTTATATATATTGTCTGCATAATATATTCAATTATAATAATAACCTTAGAATAATTGTATTCTTAAATGTCCCTAGTCATATATCATTGTGGATTAGGTTGCTTTGATATGTTAAGACTAGCATTTGTGAAGACTTATTTGATATGTTAAGACTAGCATTTGTGAAGACTTATATGGGATATTAAGTTTACACATGAGTACAAGTTAGAGAACTTGTATACTGGACCGACCCATATTAAGAACACTACATGGATCGTTATATGAGTGTCATAAGTGGTTCTTAGTGATCATTATTAATATGGTCCTTTGACCTGAGATCACCAAGGTTCCCTACATGTGAGTGTCATATTTTGATACTATTCTATGTCATTAATGGTTAAGTGAATGCAAGGGTAGATATTGGATATGTCACATATCATGCGGAGGGGTTTGTGTGATCAAGATGGGATTTGTCCCTCCTATATAACAGGAGTAACATCTATGGGCCCCTTGATTAAGTAAAGTTAAGAAAATGCATGGCCATGCTCAGATGAATTGACATGAGATGTCGATTACATTTGTTTCAGTCAGCTTACTTAGGAATCAAGAAACCTTAAGATTGGGCTATACGAGAATGACACGGTCCATGTCTCGTGCTCAATCTAGATGTATAGGACAAAAGGACATAAGTGATGATCACGTGTAAAGGTTTAGTCAAATCACCGACTTTCTTATTACTTAGGTAACAATGATGTGTTGTTAGACACCAATCATTGTTTATGATCATTAATATGATCAATGGTCATTGCCAACGTAATGAGAGCCTGTAAGGTCGCACACTTAGAGCCTAATGAATTTGGAATTAATGGACCAAATTGTTTGGGCTTAATATTTGGGAATTCATGTTATAATTATAAGGCCCAATAGTAAGCCTATAATTGTACATGGAATAAAGCCCAAATAGGTTAGGTTTTTCTATGCACCTATTTAAATAGGCTTGTTGGGTAATAATAGGATGATTATCATTATTCACGCACCCCAAAAAGGCATAGAAAACCCTAGCACCTCTCCTTGACCAAAAACCCCTGAATAGGCGTAGCTAGCACTACGAGGTGTAAGGAGATCAATTCCAACCGGTGTGTGTAGTGGACATTCATCGGTGATTCACGGGTTCGTGTGGATACCACAGAGGTGCAGCCACAAAAACGCTATACTGGTGATCTGATCTTCAAGTTTCTATTCCGGTTCGTGATTTGGAAAACAGATCGGATTTGCTATGCAGCGGACAGAAGATTTTGGCCGAAAGGTATAAACCCTAATCCCTAATATATGGCGTTCTAAATTCACATGGATCCTTGGTGGAAATCGTGTAAAAATTTTATTCCGCTGTGCATGTATAATGCACGATTTCCAACATTTACTTATAGAAGAGGTGTAGCACAACACTTCTTAAGATACAAGTAATCAAAATATTATACAATTTGATTTGAATATTAATTCTTCATTCCTTTTATTTGAATAATTACTCACTATGTTTGTATGAAACTCATTCCTTTTCATTTTTCTCCTCTTTTCTTAAGGTTCTCCTCCCTTTAGGTACCTAACTACTATTATATGGATTAAAAGTAGACTCACTTAAGAATTTTAGCACCAAGGTAAACATTTTGACAATTGAAACAATATTGCATGAAAGTTTAACAATGCATTTGATACTTAATCTTGAAAATCTTATGCCTTTTTGGAAGCAAGGCACGAATGCATACAAAACACTACATTAGATATGTTTTAGAATAAGCTAGTATGCTATCGTCCTTAGCAACTACCTATGTTTATGTTAGTCATGTGCTCATAGGAAGGGTTATGACACCTCAATAAGAGAGCAAAGCAAAAAGAATTTTTTTTCTCCAGTGGATATTCTTTCAGAGCACAAGAATACACATACTTTCCCTATTCTAGATTACCTTACTTAAAAGGTAAAATTCAAGAGACAATCAATTTAGATTACTTTGATTTAGGATAATAGAAGGTAATCAATTTAGATAACTCCATCTTGGGAATAATTATCTCCAAAACAGATGTGGAGATAATTTACTCATCAAAATTAAAATAGCTTACTACCATAAAAATATCCACTCAAGATTTAATCTCATTAATTATTTAAATTAATTAAATAATAGGACATGTCCATATGAACACATCACATGTCATGCAACACTTATAAAACTTATTAAATTGAAATAATTTTTTGGAAAAAAATTTTACAATTAGAAATTATTGTTCACATTAAACAATTCAAAATTGATATCTAAAAAATATAATATTGGAAATGAAACACATGAATTGATAATTCTTTTTTTAAATGAAAATCATTTATAATATTGGAAATGATCTAAAATTTTTATTTTTATTTATCTTATAAATATTAAAATATTATTAATTTTAGATGCATAATGTTAACTAAAAAAATTACTTAATTTTCTCACAAAAACGCATACTGATTTTTTATTAAGTGTATCTTACAGTTTAAAAAGACTAAAAACTCTATTTTAACCCCTTATAATATTGAATTTTTATTAATTTATTTTTCACTAAAAATTTGTATTAATTTGATCTTTGTAAAATTAACTTTATATTAAATTTTAATCTTTTCATATATAAGATGAAGTTACTAAATTATTATATTGAGAGATTAAAATTTAATGTAAAATTAGTCTTATAAAAAATAAATCGATACAAATTTTGATAATAGATTAAATTGATATATATTCAATCTTATAATAATCAAAATAGGATTTTAATCCTTAAAAATATCGGAGATTACAATAGTTCTAACATTTGCTAATGTAAAATTAATCAATATATTGGAAAAGACAAGAAATTGGCGTTATATTGATTACAAGAGACAAGAAATTGGCGTAAAGGGTCTAAATCCATTGTAATATGCATAGTATTATGAAATGTAGTTAAAAGGCTATGAACACAATCATAAAAACAGGCATGTACCTTGTCCGAAATTGAAGGTGTAAAACCGGCAATGATGTCCCGACCCACCAACAAAAACGAAAACAACGTGCTCAAATGGGTCAATTTAGGAGTATCTTGTGCTTCAAATTATGGTTTATCACGAGCAATAGGACATATGACTGATGACTGATATGATTAAGAAATCATGTATTTTGTTAATCAAAAAAGAAATCATGAATTTCAGATTTGAGACTACGTGGTGTATGAAAATAGTTGGGGTTATTGATATAATATATTAATATGACAAATTGAACTTTGTTCTGTCGTGATGCCTTATGAAATAATAATTAACTTGCTTGAGTGTCAGTGCGGACAACGAATGAAGAGTACGATGCGGAAGAAGTCCGCCGAACATAATTCGATACTTAAATTAATATTTCAACCAGTCAGAGTAGGCACAAGAAAAATGTAAATAAATTTGAGTGAATATATCTTTGATTTTATAAAAATTTGAGTGTGCTGTTTGATGTGATTTTTAAAATTAATATGAAGTTTACACATAAACAAGTAGTTATAAGAACCTCACCTTTATATAAATTGCATGGATAAAGCGGACATCATGCTTTAAGCATAACTTCACTTTACAAAAACGATACTTATTGAACTGTAAATGAGCTTTCTATTGGCCGATCAATCTTTTAAACTTAGCTTAATGATTATTGGACTTGTTGGATGCATTGAACTTGGATCGAGTTGAGCTAATCATAAACCAAACCCTACAAATTTGGACTATCCAGACATTTAGAATTATATCATGATGTCCATTTGAAAAAGTCACACTTAACACACAAGCATTGAAATTAAACAAATAATACATTTCAAATATTTTACGTTATTTAATAAATGAATTAATATAACTTGAATTACATGATGTATATCCAATCCATTTGATCTCATGAGCTAATAAAATACTTACCAAACATGCTATATTATGGGGGCCCAAGAAAACTACACATATGAAGGAGGGAATTTAGTGCCTTTAAATTTTTTAACCATTTTTAATCTTCTTTTAAAAATTCTTAATTTTAGAAAATCATGAGAATAATTTCAATTCAAACTTAAGAGAATTTTTTGAAAATGTTTGCACACAAGAAAGTATAGCAAATTTAAATATTTGTGCAAAACTCATAAGTAAAGAATTAAGAAATACATATATAGATGACATTATCATGGAAACATTGATAGATATTTGTTACCATTATAACCGAAGTCTATATTAATATGGTGACATTTTTGAAATTATATGAAAACTTAAAATGATTGATATTAATTATAACTCATGTTTTATTAACACCATGAAATTTTTGAAATTATATGAAAGCTTAATATGACTGACATAGAGATATTTCTAAAACAAGTGGGAAACTTACAATGTTGATTGTTAAAGTAACTAACATCTAAAGAGAGGCATTTTCGCACTAATGAGAAAGCATGAAAACTTATGATGTTAGTGTTTTGCATAACTATCGTTCAAAAGGTATTTGAAGTATTACACTATAAAAAGTAAAAATTTTACATATCGATTTTGAAATTGACTAATATCTAAAGGTGCAACAACTATATGCTTGCTTCAAAATGGTGATGCATATGTTGTCAACTTTGCATTAATAATGGACATCCATTATTTTTCATTGTGCCTATAAATTTTCCTTGAACTCTTTTTTTTAATGTTTAGGTAGAATTTGAATATAGTTCACTCATTCTTGAAAAAGCTTCAAATCATGTGAAAGCAACATATATAGGACTCTAATACCTTCTGTAAACTCCCTCACTCATTAACACCTTAATCCTCATTAAATAGGTAATTATTGCATACTAATTTGCCTTCTACTCTAAGCTAGCTCACAATACCTCTAATTTCTGTATTTCATACAATATAGGCAAGGGTCATGTAATTATGCCAAAAGTTCAATTTACAAAACACACATCCATCACTTACAATATCACTAACTATATAATCATTTTTAATACAACTTCAAAACTTTATTCTCCTTTGTCAAAAGGGCCTTTAGAAGCATCACCTGAAATGATTAGTAACAATACAGAAACATAAGAAAATAGAGTTTCCCAGTAGCTAGCTATTACTATAAAAAAAAATATATCAAGCCATTCCAGATCCTTAAGCAAATAAAACATACATTTCAAAATCAATTAATCATTTATCATCTCCTTCCGTACCATTGTAAGAAATGTGCATCACACATAGCAATCATCAAGCCCATTTAAAGACTCATATAGATATCCAGATGGCCATCACAGATAATCGTACCTAGGCCTCATATACAGCAATTTCACTATCTTCCCGGGGTATTCGGGCCGCAGGCCTCACATACAGCATTTCACTGTCTTCCCGAGGTATTCGGGCCATAGGTACCGCACACAGCAATTTCATTATCATCCCGGGGAACTCGGGCCATAGGCCTCACACACAGCATTTTACTGTCTTCCCGGGATGCGCACACAGCTATTTCATACACATTCCATACAATGGCATAATATACAGAAAATCATGTAAATTAAAAACAGAGCTTAAGGATAAAGCTAACTACCTTTTATAAGCTTCTAATAGTGATGTTTCTTTTGCTCTCATTTAAAAACTTCTTTACAATTCCTCTTACCTTTCCAACTTGTCACTCCTTAGTCTACATAAATACACATCATAGTTCTTATTAGAACATCATCATTTTCCTTAAACCTCATGTATTCTTCACTTCCTCCACATTGATAAATGCACAAATGCACTTAAGTTCTATGTGTTTCATCATTCATTTACTTAGTATTTTATACAAATTGATTGAAAAGGATACTTAGATGCTCTATATTTTATTTTCAGGCTTTGAAATGACACATATATGCATTAGAAAAGGATCCGGAGGCAAAACCGTGCAAATCGTGAAGAATCGAAACCAAATTGTTCACTTGACAAAGAACACGGGGTATGGGAACCTCGTGTTTAGGGCCGTGTTTCTTTCTGGATTACTTCGAGGCTTCACTGGATTGCTTAGAGAAGAACACGGGGGTAAACACGGACCGTGTCATACCCCGTGTATCTTACTGCCCTTCAGTTCTGAGGTAAACACGGGGAGTGTCGCACCCCGTGTAACATACTGATCAGCCTTCGTTGAAGAACACGGGGTACAACACGGGCCGTGTTATACCCTGTGTACATTACCAATCTTCCAAAAACACAATTTAAATGGCTAAATCTCCTTCCCTCATTCTTTTCCACATTCATGGTTTTGGCTTCTCAAAAGGGAAGTTTCATACACACTTTCATAATTCAAAATTTCATCTTCCATAGGCTTCATAATTCATAAGAATCATCTTAATTTCATCAATTTAGCCAAATTCCAAACAAATCATGCCAAATCCACACATGCACCATTATGCCTTTAAAATCCTAGTGTGTACATTATGGTTTCTTGTTGTTTTTACACCAAACCAAAGCCATAGATCAACATAACAACATCCAAAACACCATTAGACATGTTCAATTCATCCAAAACTCCATGGTCAACTACCTTTGACCACACCAACATTAAAATTTCAAGAAACTAAAAAGAGTATATTAAAGAGCTTTTAGAGGAGAACATTTTTACCTCTTGCTGTAACTTGAAAATCCTCACTTAGAGCTCACCAAACTTGATCAAACTTGAGCTTTCTTCAATCTAAACACACCAATAGATAGAGCTTGATGAGAAGAGCAACTTTTCCTTCTACAACTAAGCCTAATTCTCACTATATTTAGGTGAAAAAGTCAAAAGAAATTTTCTCTCTCTCCTTTCTCTCTCTTGCACGTTTTTTGTGCTTTCATGGAGGTATTCTACGGCTTGGAGAAGAAAGGAGAAGGAAGAAAGAGCTTTCATGAAGCTTCAAGGGTATTTTGATCATTTTTAAAATTCCAAGGGTATTTTGGTCCTTTTTCACCAATTAGTAAGGCTATTCTTGCCATTTTTTCTAATAATGACACTTGTCATGTGTCTATTGGCCTCACTAAATAAAATCACATATTACACCCTAAATTCTTGGTTATCATAGCAGATCCCAAATTCTTGGTTATTCACACTTTTACAATTTAGTCCATAGGGTTTCTGTCTGTTTAAAATTCCTTACACTGTCAGACTTAGATAACTCCCCTTTTTAGGGTTTTCTAACCTCCTCTAATCATCTATATTGTTTAGGAAAATTAATTCTTTTCCTACTATCCCTTTTTCTTTCAAAATTTTGATTACACTTACACTTAATTCCTTTCAACTTAAGATTCACCCACCAAGCTAATTCAAACGTGCTCTTCATTTCTACGACCTTAGAATTTAGAAATTCAAATGATAGAATTAAAAATTCAAGACATTACACCTTCTACTCAATTCTCTTTATCTTCCACTAAATAGTTTAAAGTTGATAACAAAAGCTAATCTTGCAAAATCTTGTGGAGCACTTCCTTTCATTCTTTACTTCAACATGATTAAGAGACTACTAAGTTCCAATTAGGAGAAACATATCTTTCTTTGAGAATTTACAACAATTATAAGGATTTTTATACTTTAAAAGATGTAATCTTAGTTACCTAATGATTTTACTATAAATGCATATTAATGATTTGTTGCAATTTTTAAGTATGTTGTTTTACAAAATATATAAATGTGTGTGTGCGTGTGTGTGTGTGTGAAATGAGCAGGAAAGAAATAAAATGTTAGAATAAATTTGTAAAATTATTTAATTTATTCTCATGTAAATGTACTTTCATAATAAAATATTCAATGATAATTAAATTGCACCATAAATTTTTTTACAAAGTGTAACAAATAGAAGACGTCAAAATATAAATAATTTTCTATATAAATTTATAGTTTAATTGCAGATTGCATAACAAAAATAAAAAAATGAAAATTTATATGATGTCGATTGTTTACAAAACTAACATTTAAAAATAGTCTAAACATATCTAGTAAGAAAATGGAAAACTTAACACATTGGTTTAAGAATTAACCAACATCTAACTTTATAACATTTGCAATGTTTTAGCAAATAGAGAAAATTTAAGGCATCAATATTTTACATAACTATCGTTAAAAGGGCATTTCAAAAGTATCTTTAGGAAATATAAAACTTTTACATGTCATTTTAGGATGTAACCATGTTTTAAAATCATATGTTAGATGCTAGTTTTAGTTTCATAATTGACATCTCATGTTCTAGTTTTTGCCTATAAATTTTGCTCATTCTTTCTATTTTAAACATCTCAATAATACCTTTGGCTTTATTATTTAATTCTAGAGTTCACGTTGAATTTAAAAATAGCTCCTTTTTCTATCTCATCTTATACATTTAGAAATGTCATGGATTTTCTTGAAGGATTTACTTACAACCTTTATGAGATAGGATCTAAACTCTTTGAGTAAAGCCTCCCTACATAGTAATTAAATAGATGAGGGCTCATTTCTTCAAATTTTCTTGTTGTATATATGATATATAATTTTAAAATTATATACTATCTATAAAGTAAGAAAAATTAAGTTTAAGTTACCTATACCTTTCAATTCTTTCATTTTATACACTAGTGATCAAAATGGAGACAATCGAGCAATAAACTAGAGTTTAAATTGAGTTTGCATTCATTATATTTCCATCAAACACCTTTTTTCCTATCTCCAATGACAAGTCCATGTTTAACTCTTTATATATTCTTATAATCAGCATTCTATAGAGCATGGTGTCTTTTCTTTTGTTGACTTCCTTCATTATGTGTTGGATGATCAAGTGGCCAAAGTTGATCTCAATGTCTAACTTAATTAACCATATAAGGACGGCTTTAAAGTTGCTAATAATATTTCTAACCCACTTCATGTTAGAAAAACCAACTGAGTGATCAAATAAAGCAACACCTTTCGATTTATGTCAAGAAAATCACCTCCCAATAGGTCTTTCCTTTTTGTTATAAGCAAGTTCCATTCCCTTACATTGCAACCTTGAAACACAATATTGCCCTTTTGAATGAGAATTCCCTCTCCTTCATTTGGTCAAGGATTTAGTTAATCTTTGTGATATATAAGAATTTATTTATATTATTTTCTCATATTTCATGCCTCTTAATATGTTACATTTGCTCAATTTCATAAAATTGACCTTGTTTTATATTTTAGGATTATGATGTCTTAAATTTATTTAGTTAATACTAAATTTTTACATTGATTCAATTTTTTGGTTATATCTTGTGTTCTAGATGTCTGATTGGGGTGATCTTTATATTATTGAAAAAAATTAAAGAAAGTTTTATAAATTTTATATTTTAGTCAAATTTCAATTCAAACTTCTGTAAGGTCTTATTAAGCTAAGAATTTGAAGCCCTATTTTTATCCTAACTAAGCCAACTTTGGTTTTTGGGCCATATCTAGAACTTCAAACATCTAATTGATATGAAACCAGCTTCTAAAGCTTCCTAAGACCCATCTCTACAACTTTTATGTTAATGGTTTACCAAAACTATATAATTTTATGGTCGTACATTAAGTGGAAGTCAAACTTACAAAATTTCACCATTGTAACTCTTGTAATTCATTAATTTGTAAAATAGGTTCTGGACTTTTAAAAATTAACAAAGGCCTATTCTTGTAACCCTAAGAGGCATAAGAATTAAGTCCATTAGCTTTTGAGAGTTATCAAGTTAGATGAAAAGGTAAGAACACAAACATTTAGACTTTACACACTACATAATTCAGCAGATAACTTTTCTTCAACCATGAAAAGGTAAACTTCTAGTTAATTTAAAGATATTTTAGGCTTATCTCTATTAGATTATAGGATCCTAATTTGTAATGTTAACTTTTTCTAATTGATTTTTCTCTTTCCTTAATTACTTGTCTTGATTAATTGAATTTGTATATGTTAAATGTTAATTTAGTATAATTAGTATTCAAAATTGTGATTTTTTATTTTTAGCTATTTTATGTTAAATTATGGTTAATTAATTATAATTTTACATATAGGGATAGAGCGTTGAGAGGTTAAATTGGAGGTTTTTTATTTAATTGTTTAATTCAATTGAATTCTATTTTTAAATTAATTTTGCTCTTGCCATGACCCAACTTGTTTGTGATTAGCATGGATCTCATTATCGATTTTCATAAGCCTTAACAAATTTTTACTTTTCCTATCCAATGGGAGTTTCCACATTTCTAAGGGAACTCAAAATTTATTTTTTATTTTTTAAAATTTTTACAAAAAAATAGATGGAGTCTCCCCTATTTTTGGATATTTTCTAAAGGTCACATGCTTTAAAATACAACACCTATGTTAATTCCAAATATGATAGAAATTAACATACACATAGTATTGTACAGTTTCAAACTTATACATATACAACCAATTCAACATATCTTTATTCCAATTCTAATTCTAATCCTAATTGTTAAATTCTTTAGTAAAGTTATCTTGATTCTCCATAGATACTACAAGACTTGAATTTTAACTTAAAAATGTTCGAAGTAAGATGAAGTGAGTTACAAGAACCAAATGAGCATTATATATATATATATATATATCACATGTTAATCATATATTAAATTAGAAAATATTAGGAAACCCATTTCTTGAATTTCTAAATGTGTGAAATCATGCCCCGAAATAGAAGTTCACCTGCACATGGCTTAAACTCTATAACTTATATCATAATTTATAGAAATATCAATTATCTACTAATATGTAACATTGTTGCCGTATCACAAACTACCCATTCCAGGTAAATATCACAATCATAAATAACCATTAAGTCTAAACATAGATAAATCATTTTAATCATATCAACTATAATGTTCAATCATAAATAGTTTATACTAGCACACATCTAGTTACAATAAACATTTATGTAGTCTTTTTCTTGGCTTCCAAATCAATACTATATTTATCTCAATTGCTCGTTAGGAATTTCTCATATGGCTCTCAGATTGATTTCAAATCTTTCACAACTATTTGCCGAGAATTTACCATCCAACTTCCACATTATAGCTCCATCTTTACTTATAGTTTCCAATGCCATTGCTCTAGCACAATTCACAATTTTCAATGTCATACATCGTAGAAATTCATAGGTATCATACATGAGAGCTTAACTCTCACCTTAATATTATTTATAAAATTTCAAAGCAATATCACTAATTCATCATTAAATAGTATCAAGCATATAGTAGTATACACATTACTATACAAATCATTGAATTCAATCATAATCCAATAATAATTATCATTATTATTATGCTTTCACTGCACACTCTGATCATTTAACATTTACTTAAACAACTAGCTATTCTTACTCTATGGTATTGAATTTATTCATGAATAGGAAATTTGTACTATCTAGTAAAAGAATATAAGTCACAACATTAAAATTATCTTTTATTAAAATATTAAGATGTGGTGAGATATATACTCCCATGGTATCACTGAATCAACCTTGAAAGTTTCGAAGTATCCATCATTTTTATTTTCACAATTCTCTCCTATTATCACAATTTATAAGAATAATTTATGAATATGTCAAATTTATTCATTTTTCTTCTTAAATTACTATCCTAGGATCTCATCTTAGTATTTTAAGTCTTAGAATATATCATAATTTGGAGATTCTTAAATTGAATCATATAGATAAGATATTGGAACTTGACATTCTAAAAACATGATTAATGCCATTAGACTTTCTTAGATTATCAATTCTCTTTATATTTAAATGTTGAACCTTAATAAAAAATATGTCACTAAATGATGATTTCTTGTATTCTTATAGTTGAAGAATATTAATTACGATACATCCATAAATACCATTAAAGTCGTATCCTATCCTTTGTATTGATGATTAATTCATGACCAGCCAGTTTTATTTAAGCATAAATTCTTCAATTCTTAGTAATATGGGCAATTGACGTAACTAGGTAAGTGCAATCAAGACTTCCAGTTCTACTAAAAATGACAAATGAGTTAGTATTATTTCCTTTGAATAATAAATTTAATGATTCCCATCATAATAGGAATTTTAAAACTTTAATTTGTCAATTAATGATAATCATGATATACAATGATTACATTAGTTAACTTAACTAATATATACCAAAGTATATGTTATACAGATAGAAAAGAAACTACCTAAATTAGTCATTGTCATGTGCTTTATGCAGTAATAATTAAACTATATAACTATTTGCAATATATGATAATGTAAAAGTTCCCATCTTCTAACCAATCTAGTTATATATTAACTTTCTTTTTAGGTCATGTTATTGTAAATAAAAATGAACCCTAAATAGAAATTATGGCTACTTCTGCCATGATCCCTAAGATTATATGTATTTCTATTATTATTTTTTGATTAATCCCATAACAATAGAAATATTAAAGTATAATGGTCAAATCAATTCATCTACTTCTTTGAGAGTTGACTGAAGCTCACTAGAGCTAACTAGAGTTTGCTAAAAGCTTGTTAGAAGACTACCATGGTTTGAGCTCTAATCTATTTTGCCAATGAAGAAAATCTAACACCATTTCACCATCTTGTAACTTCTTTGTACCACTAACCATGGCAACTAGATGAAGATAGGAGCAACAAATGACAATGTGACATAATGATACCCTAGCTTGTAGCAACTCTAGACCTATAGCTTATTGCAAACACAGACAGAAAACAATACATGCAACAAACCCACCATGACATAGCAGCTAGCAAAACAACCAACAACAATGTTTGGCTAGTGAGGGAGAAGGAGCATTCATGAAAGGAGGAAGAAGAAATAAGAAAAAAGAGAGAAGAAGGGAATGAGAGAGAGATGATGCTAAAGTGTCTAGAAAGAGAGGGAGCCTGGTGAAGTAGAAGAAAAAGAAAGAAATTTTTGAAGAAAAGAAGAGAAAAGGAAAAAAAATAAAATTGGCAACTAGAGGTTTTGTTGCCATGTTTCTCACCTCATGATAAGTTCATTCCTCCCTAAATATTAGCTCTCCATCTTAATATCCAAGTGTATCCTAACCATTTATAATAGTTTCCATTCCATAAAATTCCCATTTTTCCCATTAAATTAAAACTTCCATATAAATATTTCAACCTCTTATATTATATTCCTAATATATATACCACAATTTGATACATTCTGAATATTTACAATATTTATTACAAATTTATCAATTACCAATAAATAATTCATAAAATTTTATACTCATAATCACTATTTCTAATTTATGAGAAAATCCTTATAAAATATTTAAATAAACCTTAAATTAATGATGACCATTTCAAATAAATCTATTTCAAACTTTAATAATTCTTAAAAATAATTTATTAAATACAATGATTTATTTCATAAATCTATGCACTCCTATTCACTAAAAAAAATTTCAACTTATAAATTTTTTTTTGTAAAATTATTTTAATCTAACCTTGAATCAATAATCACCATAAAAGAATATATTTCAACTATTATTATCAATATTATTTTAATATTTCAAAAAAAATCCTTTAAAAGAAAAGAAATTTGAAATCAAATATTAATCAAATAAATAATAAGTAAAGATAATCATAAGTATTGAAATTTATAAAACCTTAAATATTAATTTGGGATATTATAGATCTAGCTTTTTTATAGATTGTACTAGTTTCTTAATTCAATTAATCTTAATTGATCAAATCCTAAAATGGTTATCCAGTGTAGGATTCATTAATTATTTCATAGATTTTTAATAATTCAAGGTTGAAAAATTAATTAGAATAGTCAAATATTTAGTGATCTATGATTAATCTAAATTAGGAGCTTTCAAATCCTTGAATTAATTACTTTTCTTTATTGATTTTCTTTTTGTTTTACTTCCTTTTTTTGTTCTATTTTGTTTTATATATTTTTTTAATTTTGTATCAACCCTTTAATTTTGAATTTGTGTTAATTTTGTCCTACATTTTGCATATTATTTAAATTTTGCTTGCATTCTATTTCAATATTATTTTACTTCTATTTGCATTCATTCCTTTTATTTTTAATGCATAAAGGACTTAAACAATTGTGTAATTAATGTTAGTAAATCATTTAGAAAGGATATTTTAATAGATCACTGGGGTGCGACCTAGTTTGTCATCCGATATTACATTATTTTCAATAAACCAATAATAATGTAATTTTGGTGTGTTGTGATGCACAATCAAAATTTTGGCACTGTTAATAGGGATCCATTTGATTTCATCCTTTCTCATCTTTTACTAGCTATAATTTACACAATTGTTTAAGCATTGTAGTCAATAGTTACATTTGTTCATGTCTTGCTTGCATTTTATGGTAACTATCCTTTTCTTGTGTTTTTCTTGCATTATCTTACATTCTTTGATTGTTGCATATTTTTCCACTATAATTCATCATTTTTCATCATATATTTCTTTATTTCATACTCCATCAAATATTTTTGGCTTAAAGAAACAAGTTTCACACATATTCTACCCTCTAGCCCTCTTGAATAGGTATAAAAGTCACTATCTCCATTTAAGCTAAAATTTTTCTTGATGGAAGAAATGATTTTTCTTATCAAAAGTCACAAGCAAATGCTTATGAGGTACCTTATTTTTTAGTCAAATTTCATCATTTTGGCCATTTTTTATTTTTTTTATGGTTTTTTCATTACATTTTTTAGTTCTACATGGTTATAATTCTCATTCTATGATGGTTTCATAATTTTTAAAAATGTGTAGATATTTTAATTAGATGTATTTTGAGTAATTTATCATAATGCATTGTATTTTGGTGTTTATATGTTCCTCTAGTTCTACCTAGTGTAATATAGTATAGTGTAATATATGACTAAGAGAGTTGCTAGTGAATTATTAGAATTTGATTATGAAATAGATAGAACTTTTTGTTCTCTTTGTAAGAGTAGAAATATAAGTAGTTCTAATATCCCCACTCTCGATTCTAACCCTTTACATAATGTTGATAATATAACAAATAATAGGAATTTAAAAGAATTACTACCCCTACTATTATCTATAAATCTTTAACATATAATATCTTGAACTTAATGTTGATTTTGAGCTTAATTCCAGTCTAATACATTTGCTTTCTCAATTTCATAGTCTTGTAATGAAGACCCTTATATACACTTAAAGGAATTCCATATGATATACTCAACCATAAAACCTTATGACATCTCAAAAGACCATATTAAGTTGATGACATTTCCTTTCTCACTTGCTAATGCAGTTGAGGATTGGTTATAATGTCTATAATTAGGTTTTATTTCAAGTTGGAATAACATGAAGTAACTATTCTTACAAAAGTTTTTTCCTGCAATGATGAGACATTATATAAATATTAAGAGAGATTCAAGAAGTTGTGTTCAAGATGTCCTTACCACCAAATCAGTAAGCAATTCTTTATCCAATATTTCTATGAAGGCCTTCTTCTTATATATAGGAGTATGATTGATATAGCTAGTGATGGAGCATTAGTTAATAAACTCTTATGACAGTTAGAGATTTGATTACTAACATGGCAGCAAACTCCTAATAATTTGGCATAAGAATTATGACTACCACTAGAGGTGTGAATGAGATAAATTTCTCCTATTTAAACTAACAATTATAGGAAAAAAATAGATGAATTAACCTCTCTAATTAGACAAATAGTAATAGGACAACAATAGCAAATACAAGCTCCTCTCCCTGCCAAACTTTATAAAATATGTTCATATTCAACTTATCCAATTGATTCATGCTCTACACTACAAGATGACGAGTATCATCCTCCTCAAATTTATTTAGTAGCCATTTTACCCAGTAAACCATAATACCATTAGCAGCTTAATTAATAGCAATACTAGTAACCACAACCAAACTAGTATCATTAGTAGCAACTTTAATATCCTAGTTTGAAGGATAACTAAAACTTTAAATATGGTAACAATACAGGCTAAGTTCAGCATCATTCTTCTTACAATAAAATGACACCCAATTTTACTTTTAAACTAGATTTAACTTCTAACTCTTTTGAACTAACATTTGAAGAATTGATCAAGCAAATAGTAGCTAATAACTTGCAATTTGAGCAAAGAACAAAGGCTACAATTATAAATTTGTAAACTTAAATTGATCAATTGTCTTCTAGCATAAGTAAAGTAAAAGCACAAGGATCAAGTTGACCATCTTCTAGTAATGTAAATGGTAAAGAAGTTATGAATGCTATTATGCTTATGAGTGGCAGGCAAGTTAATAAGCCCTTATTTTCATAACTAGAGGCAAGCCATAAACTAATAAGCAATCAACCAAAAACAAGAAATAAACCAAAAGAGAAAAATTATAAATAACCAAAAAAAGAGAAAATACATAATGAAAGTAAGGCAAATTTTATCCCTAAACCCCCACCTTTCATTGATTTTCCTAGTCCTTTTCCTTTTCCAAAAAAAGTGTTTCTAGAAAAGAAAATTGAGAATGAAAACTAGATTTTGGGTTCACTTAGAAAAGTAGAAGCTAACATACCTTTGCTAGATTTGATAAAATAAATTTCAAGGTATACTAAATTTTTTAAAAATTTATGCATCAATAAATAAAATTAGGGGTTAATGAGAAAGTAAGTTTAGGGGTAAATATGTCTGTAATCATTTAAAGTAGATTATCAAGAAAATGCAAAGATCCTAGCAAATTCACTATTCAATGTGTTATAAGCAAAACCAAAATTAAGCATGTCATACTAGACTTAGAAGCTTTAATTAATGTCTTACTTTTTTTTATTTTTAACGCTTTGAATTTGGAATCTTTGAAACAAATAAGGGTAGTTGTTCAATTAACAAATAGATCTAACATTTACTCCTTGGGTGTTATTGAGGATATTTTAATGTAAGTTAATAGACTCATTTTTCTAGTAGATTTTTACATCTTGAAGATAGAAAATGAGACATTTGAGGTCCTTTCCTCAATCATTCTTAGCTAGCTTTTTCTCAAAATAACAAATACTATGATTAATGTTAGATATAGAATATTAGCCATGGAGTTTGATGGTGTTACAACTAAGTTTGACATTTTTAAGGTTATGTAGGACAATTCTGTATCCTTTCTTCACACTTTGGAGCCTTTATTAGATGATGTTCCTCTTTTCAACTTTTTAATGTTGCTATTTCTGATTTTAATTTTTTAACTTTAATTTTTAATTCTAGCTTTATTATTTTTAATTTTGCTATTTCTACCATTTTTTGATTTTACTGGTTTTGATTTTGTTCATTCTAATTTGCATATTAATGCTACTCTTGATGATATGCTTGTTAAATTTCTTGAAATTTCTAAATTTATGGATTACATGGATGGTCATAAGTGTATTTGTAAAGATAGTGATATTAAGTGTACCATATATGCTGAAAATTTTGCATTTATAGGTGATGTAAACAATGTTGTTTCAAAAATTGTAGAAAAAAATAATGATGGACACATTTCACTTTTAGAGAAAAAAGAGTGCTTTTATATTGATCATTCCAGCTATTTTGTGTTGAATTCATTATATAGGATAATTTTAAAAATTCAAGGAGTAAGAATGATTTGAATAGCACTTGGAGAAATTATGATGGATAATCCTAATTTTGAAAGCACCTCTTTCATTGATGAATTAAAGGTTAGAAATTTGGAAACAATAGAGGTAGCCAATCTTTTTATAGATCCTGGTTAAAGATATCCAAGCCATGTCTAGCCAAAGACATTAAAGAAAGGCACTTCTTAGGAGGTAACCCAAGTCATTTTAGATTTGCTTTCTCTTACCATTCTCTTTTATTTATTTATCTTTTATCTTTCTTGATAATGTTGATATGTTTTAATTGAGGATAATGTAAAATTTAATTATGGGGGAGATATTTAGGATTTGTTTTATGTTTTATGTCTTTATGTTTTTAAAGTAAAAAAAATAGAAAACAAGAAAAAATACTAGAAATAACAAAACAAAGAAAATAAAAATTAGAAAAATTTTAAAAAAAAGTGTGTTTTCATTTTTTTTTAGTCATTGCGAGTCATTTTAGTTACTTTCCATTGAAAAGATTTTACATTTTCATGAATAGGATTCAATTGAAGTTAGATAAAATTCATAACATGATTGAATGAATAATTTTGCTTCTTGAAATTGATTGATGTGGTGATGAATTTTGAATTGGTGGATTAAACTTATTAGCATGACTTTCCTAATGAGATTTTGAGCCCTATGTTGAGTATTTATACTACTCTCTTTCTTTTTCATGTGATACTCTTCCATAATTTTTTCTCTCTACAACTTGTTTTAATTCTTATTGAGATTACATTTACACATGCATGCATGAAAATGATAAAATTATTCTTTCTTTGTTTAAGTTAGAGTCATATAATCAATCATGAATTTTTATCTTTGTTTAGCTTTAATGAGCTTTAATTGCCCTTTTTTTGTTGATTAGCCCATAAGCATATTTTTTAATAAAAAAATAAGTATTTTTACTTAACCTTAGGGATTAGTAGATTACTTGAATTTTTGAGACATGGGTTTTTCAATAAGTGTGTGGGTGTATGATTTTATGTGTTATGAAAAATTATTAACTTCAAGTTTAAAGGTTGGTTGAGAAAAAAAAGAAAGACACAAAAAATAAAAAATATATAAAAAATAAAAAATTAGGAAAAAAGAAGAAGAATAAGGCAAAATGAAAGTTAAATAAAAAAAAGAGAAGGAAAGAAAGGAAAAAAAAGAAGTTAATGACTATTTAAATTTAAATTTAGGTTATTATGTTAAGTTATAATTGTTCATGATTGGCTCATATGTTTTTAACTTAAGTACTCTATTGATTTCTTTGACTTCTATCCTTATATATCCTTATTTTTCCTTTTCTTTTCTTTAGCTACGTTACAATCTTGAATAAAGTCCTTTTGATTTGTGTTATGTATGTGATTTAAGTAATGGAGATTAAATGATTAGCAAGCTTATAGTATAGTAATTTCATGAATGAACTTAAGTGAAATACTTCCCTAAATACTTCAAAGTTAAAGAATGAATTTTGTAAAAATCTACCATGATAATCTATTCTTTTTTTATGAATTTGCTATATTAGTTAATTTCAAGTTTATTATGATTTTTCTTCATAATGTGTTTTGTTTCTTACAAGCTTTATTTATTCCTTGCTTATGGATTTATGATTTTGAAGTTTTTAGAAAGTAAAATCTTCTATTTTTTTAGTTTTAAATAAAGTTATATCTTGCCCAAGGTTGTGCAAGGTCTAAGTGTAAGGCAATTTGATGTGCAAAAATTTATCTATATTATTTCATCCTATTTCATAACTCTTAATATGTTACATTTGCTTAATTTCATAGAATTAGCCTTATTTTTTATTTTAGGATTAGTTTCACAATGTTCTAAATTTGTTCAGTTAATGCTAAATTTTTATATTATTTTAGGTTTTTAGCTTTATATTATGTTTTGGATGTTCAATGAGGGTGATCTTTATATCATTAGAAAACTTAAAGAAGTTTTATAACTTTTATGTTTTGATCAAAACCCAGTTCGGACTTCTAGAAGGTCTTCTTAAGCTGAGAAATTGAAGCTCTATTTCTATCCCAATTAAGCTAGCTTTGACTTTTAGACCATATCTAGAGCTCCAAAAGTCCAATTGATATGAAATTAATGCTCAAAATTTCTTAAGACCTAGCTCTACAACTTTTATGTTAGCAATTTACTAAACTATATAGTTTTAATGGTCTTACATTAGGTGGAAGTCAAACTTGCAAAATTTCATCCTTGTAACTATTGTAATTCGTTACTTTGTAAAATAGGTTTTAGGCTTCTAAAAATTAGCAAGGCTCTATTTTTGTAACCCTAAAAGGCATAGGAACTTATTCCATTAGGTTTTAAGTGTTATTAGGTTATATAAGAAGGCAAGAACACATATATTTAGACTTTACACACTATAAAATTTAACATATAGCCTTTCTTCTTCTTCTTCTTCTTCTTCTTCTTCTAGTTTTCTTCTTCTTCAACAATGAAAGGCTAAAGTTCTAGTTGATTCAAGCATTTTGAAGCTCCTCTTTATTGGATTATAAGATCCTAATTTGTATAATTAATTTTCTTTTATCCTTAATTATTTGTGTTAATTGCTTGAATTTGTATGTGTTGACTGCTGATTGGTATAATTAGTGTTTAACCTTATGATTTTTTTATCTTTGGCTATTTTTTATATTAAATTATGATTATTTAATCATGATTTTACACATAAGTATAGAGGGTTAAGAGATTAAATTGGAGGTTTCTAATTTAATTGCTTAATTTAGTTGAATTTCATTTTTAAATCAATTTCGATCAAACTTCTTTATAGATTTTAGCAATTACTTAATTTGGCTAATTTCAATTGATTAAATCCTAGATGGTCATTTAGTATAGGATTCATGAATTATTACAAGTGTTTCAAAAAATTCAAGGTTGAAAAATCAATTGGAATAGTCAAATATCTTGTGATTTATCATTAATCTACACTAAGAGCTTTTAAATCCTTGAATTGACTACTTTGCTTTATTAATTTTTTTATGTTTTACTTTTGTGTTTTGTTTTATTTTGCTTAATACATTTGTTTTAATTTCATATCAAACCCCCTAATTTGGTTCTAAGTTAATTCTATTTTGCATTCTGTGAATTTTACCTGTATTCTATTTCACTACTATTTTACTTCTATTTGCATTTGTGCCTTCTAGCTTTAGTGTATAAAAGACTTAAACAAATGTGTAATCAATGTTACTAAATCATTTGGAAAGGATATTTCAAGAGATCACTAGGTACAATCTGGTTTGTCATTCTAGATTACATTATTTTCAACAAATTAGTAATAATATAATTTTAATGTGTTACGATGTACAATCACCTTGTTGCATTTAACATTATGATTTTTCCTTTTATTGAAACTTTAATCTTAAAATCTAAGTTAGAGTCATTTAGGTTTGCATAGAAGAACCTTGTGTAGCTCCTATACACTAGTTCATCTATTTCTAAAAAAGTGCTTTAACTTTGATTCCTCAAATGTCCAATGTAGTCCAAGTCTTCAAAATCTAGTTAGACTTTATAGGGTGTCACACGCTCTTTGAAAATAAAATTGTTGTAGGTGGTGTTGGAATTTGGGTTTCTAAAGAAATTGAAGAATAATTAGATTAAGGAAGACAATGTGGGCATTTTGAAAAGTAAGAGAAAGGCTTTAAGTTTTGAAAAATAGGAGTTTTTAATTTTTAAAGAAGAAAGGTTAGGAAAAAGCAACAAGTTGCTCAATTAACTTTAGAAAAGATAAAAAAAAAATAAGAATTCAATAAAATGAAAAATCTCAAGACAAAAAAAAGGTTTTTAGGTTTTTTGAAATCAGCAAGAGTCTTTCTAAAAACATATATTCTTTTAAAACAATAAGAAAAACAGAGGGAAAGGTTTTTATAACCAAACTTAATTACCAAAATATGAAAATTTTCAAAGAGGAAGAGTAGGTCAAATTCAAAATTCAATAATGTTTCTATCAAAGAAATAATGATGAAGCAAATAGTTTTTAAAAAGTTAGGTCAATTTAAGTAAGTGGGAGAAAGAAAGATAAAGCTTTTAATGAAATAAATGGTTTTAGGTTTAAAGAAAAGGAACAATGTTTTTTATTTTTTGTAAATGGAAAGGATAAATCAAAAAACATGAAAAGGCATTCTATATGTTCAAAACATCATTTTTCCTAAAACATGCAAAATAAAAGAAAGGATAAATTTAAATAACCAAAAGTTTTGCTAAAAAGATGAAAGGAGTTAATAAGAAAGAAATTATCATAAAAGCTTGATAAGTTAACTTTGGGCTTTTGCTTCTAGATGCTTATTAGACTATGTAATAAGAATCCACATAATCCAAGCTTCTCCTTTTTCATAAATCCCAAAATTTCTCATTATTAAGTAGGCCCATTTGTCAAATTTTTAAAAAAAAATAATGCTTACTTTTTTTGCCATTTATGCAATGTTATGCTTTTTGATTCCAATTGACTAATGCACCACTAATTTATAGAAAAACTAATGCATTAAAAATATGACAAAATAAAAAATTAAACTATTGAAAAATGCGATGCACAAAAATAACCAATTATTCAAAAATTAAATACAACATTATTAAATTAATTAATTGAGATTAATTATTCCAAACTCATTTCTAATAAAGTAAAATTTATCTTTATGAAAGGGTTTTGTAAAAATATTAGCAAGATGATTTTCAATGTTTATAAAATTAAGTTCATCATCCTTTTTATGAACTTGTTCTCTTATAAAATAATGCTTAATCTTTATATGTTTAGTTCTTAAAGGTTGAATAGAATTTTTGGTTAAATTGACAACACGAGTATTGTTGCAAAGTATAAGGATGTGATTAAGATTCAAACCATAATCTACAAATTGTTGTTTCATCCACAATACTTAAGCACAACAATTTTCAACTGCCATATATTTTACTCCAACTATGGAAAGAGCAACTGAAGCTTGCATATTACTTTACCATAAAATAAGGCATTAGCCTAAGAATTGACATGCTCCATTTGTACTTTTCCTATCTAGATTACATCCAACAAAGTTAGCATTAGAGTCTCCAATAATATCAAAATAATTATTTTTAGGATACCATAAACCAAGATCTTTCATACCAAGTAAATATCTAAAGATTCTTTTCATAACTACCAAGTGTGATTCTTTAGGATTAGATTGATACCTTATATATAAGCATACACTAAACATGATATGTAGTTTTTAGTAGTCAAGTAAAGCAACAAAGCAATCATACCACTATGTTGCTTTTTATTTACCAAATTGCCATTTTCATCCTTATTAAGTTTAGTGGAGAGGGCTCATAGGTGTATTATGAACTTTTGCATTATCCATTCCAAATATCTTTAAAAGATCTTTAAAACACTTAGTTTGTTTAATGAAAATCCTATCTTTGGTCTATTTAACTCGAGGTCCAAGGAAGAATATAAAGTCACATATCATGCTTATTTCAAACTCTACTTTCATAAGCTTAGAAAACTCCTTATATAAGAACTCTTTAATAGACTTAAATATAATATATCATCAATATATATTTATACTATTAAAATATCATGCTTTATATGTTTAATGAAAAGAGAAATGTTTATATTTCCACTTTGAAAACTATTGTTAATAGGGAATTGACTAAGTCTCTCATATCAAGTTATAGGAGTTTGCTTGAGAACATTGACGTGCGCACTGCAATACACCAAAATTAATAAAAAAATTGGTATACTAAAAATATAATGTTGTATAGTAGTACAACCGGGTCGTACTCCTAGTGATCCTTTAATTTTACCTTTTCTAAATAATTTCCTAACAATATATGCACAATTATTAAATTATTTATGCAATGAAAATGTGAAGAACTAATGTAAACAGAATGCAATATAATAAAATAGAATGCTGCTATTAGATAAAACAAAAATAGAATTAGAATGCAAAAATATAGTAATGCAATAAAGTATGTATGTAGAAAGAAATTAGAATTGGGGGGTGGTTACAGGAAATTAAATAATTAATAAGCATGAAAATTAAGTTTAAAATAGAAATAAAATAGAAGAGAAATCAATGGAGCTAAATAGCCAATTCAAGGAAATTGAAAGCCCTAAATTGGATTAATCATAGATCAATTAGGATTTGACTTTTTCTAATTAATTCTCCAACCTTAAATTACCTGAAATCCTTACAATAATTCATGAATTCTATGCAAGACAATCACCTAGGATTTGATTAATTAGGATTAGTTGAATTAAGCAATCGCTATAATCCCTAAACTAGATCGAAATTAATTTATAATTAGAATTCAGTTGATTTGAGAAATTAAATTAGAAATCTTCAAATTAATCCCTCAACCCTCCATCCCTATACATAAAACTATGATTTATCAACCATAATTTCATAATAAAATAGTAAAGAATTCAAAAATCACAAAGGTGAATATCAATTATATCAAATCAACACCCAACATAAGGAATCTCAAGAATTCAGCACAGTTAAATAGAGAAAGAGGAAAATTAATTAAGAAAGGCTAACATTACAAAGCATGATTTCATAATTCTCAAGAGGAGAGCTTCAAACTCCTTGAATCAACCTCAGAAAATTAGCCCTCCATTGATGAAGAACAAAGAAGAAACAAGAAGAAGAAGAAAGAAAACTAGGCTGCTGAACTGTGTAAAATCTAAATCTCCCCTCTCTTCAGCCCTCTTGCCTATTTATATAACTTAACTTGCCTAAATCCTATTGGACTAGGATTATATGACTCTTAGAATTACAATAATAAGGTTTTCCTAATTTCTAGAAGTCCAGACTTGTTTAACAAGTCAATTAATTCCAATCAGATCAATTAGTAAATTCCTGCAGGCTTGTCTTCCAAGCAGAATAAGTCCAAGAAATCGATTTCTTCTGGAAGATCTATAAACATGAAAGTTGTATACCTGTGTATTATGAGAATTTAGGCACTGGAATCAGGTTAATCGGACTACTATAACTCCATATATGGCCCAAATACAGAAATGGGTTCAGCAGGGACAGAAACACGATTTTAACTTACCGGCCAAGTAAAGGCTTGAAAGAGTCCGAACTGGGCTTTGACCAAAACACAAAAGTTGTAGATATTCCTTTTAGCTTTCCAAAAATATAAATTTTGCCTCAATACAAGATCTAAAACCCAAGTTATGACTGAAAAACAGAAACAGTGTCAGAATCCAGCATTTATTGAATAAATTCAGAAAATTGTAAAATCAATCCAAAATTATAAAATAAGGTCTATTCTGTAAAATTAAGCATATTTAACACCTAAGAGACATGAAATAGGAGAAAATATAATAATAAATATTTTTCTCATCAAACATATAAAGGTATGGTGGGTTTATAGGCATGATTTGGTTTTTCATCATTTTCAAATCTAGGGAATTGTTTAGCATAAACTTCCTTATTTAAGAAACCATTGGAGAAGGGACTTCTTGCATCTATTTGATAAAGTTTGAAATTTCTATAAGATGCAAAAATAAGTAGCATTCTAATGGATTCAAGTCAAGCAACAAGAGTATAAGTTTCATTATAATTAATATCTTCTTGTTGATTATATTTGTGTTTTACTAATTTTGCTTTATTTCTTACCACTTTCTGAAATTTTCAAGATTGTTGCAAAATACCTACTTGGTGCCAATGATTGGTCACACTTCATTCCTTTTTAAATTGATTGAGTTCCTCTAGCATGATGATATACAATGATTCACACCAAAATTAAATACCAAACTTGCTCAAAAATGTAGTAAGGGCAAGTTTTAGTTGCACCTAAGGGAATATAAGTCCATTAACCAAAAAATATAAAATAAATGGTTTTTTCTTACAATTCTAACTTAAACAAATGAAAGTAGACTTAAAGCAAGAAGATGAGAATTCAATCCAAAGGAACTCATACTCCAATTTACAAATTTCTTATCTACACTCAACAATTTACTTACAATTTAATTACTTCATAGAATAATACCCCTAAAGCCGATAGTAAAAATGTAAGTTCCTAATACGGACTAACCAAAATAAGCAATTGGTCAATCACATATTACTAATTCAATTCAAAATAAGCATCTAAACCTAATTAATAATAGTTTAAAGTATTCAACACAAGGTTAAGCCAAATCTAACAATTCTATAAGCAACAATTGCTAAATTCTTTCTCTATTTTCTTTAATCAACTAATGATTCACCTAAATGTCAAACCACCAAATCCTAATTACTACTAATTTCAATTAATTACAACTAACTTACAAGATAGAATTAATTGCAATTAATCTTTTAGCTATAGACTATAATAGATAATCAATTAACTGATTGCATTTAACAAATTATTCATGCATTTGTTCATAATAAAAGTAGAAAAAAAAACAAAATATGATTGAATCATGAATAAATTGAAGAGAAAAGCCTCAAAATCAAACTAGAATTTGAATGCTTAAACCCTTGAATTGTAAAAGGGAACTAGCCACTTATGGTGGTTTACAAGAGGAAGGTAGAAGAAGAAGAAGAAGGCTATTGTTTAATGTTATTGTTGTCTTATATGGATATATTTCTTTTAAAGGTATGTAACCTTATTAAATTTGATCTCTTAGGCTAGAAAACTGAATGAACTAAGTAAATATGTCTCTTAAGTTTACAAAAAATTAGGCTTTTTTTAATTTAGAAGCTTATAGCCTAATTTAAAAATCAATTTATTGACAATGTTTACCATAGTTAATTTTCATAGGTCAACTTTCAACTCATGTTTAGCCATCGAAACAACATATCTTCATAAAGCCCAAACATAAAAGTTGTTAGAATATGTCTTATGTAGCTTTAGGCACTAATTTTAGTTTAATTAGACTCATAGAGCTCTAGATAAGTCCAAAAATTATGATTGGATCAACTTGAACAAAAATAGAGCTTCATCTTCGTGACCAAAATTGACATTCCAAATATCCAAATTAGGCTTAGACCAAAACATAAAAGTTTTAGATCTTTCTTATAACTTTCTAAAAATACAAAGATCACCCAATATAGATATCTAAAACTCAAATTATAATAAAAAATCTAAAATAATATAAAAATCTAATGTTAATCAAATAATTCAAAAACATTGGAAAATCATCACCTAATCACATAATAAGACTAATTCCATTAAATTAAGCATATGTAACCCTTTAAAAGGGATAAAATAGGAGGACATAATATAGAAATTATCTTGCTCATCAAATTCCCTTGACTTAACCTTTGCACGTCCTTAGGTAAGTAGAACTTTATTCAAGATTAAAGAACAAAAGAATTACATTTCAAATACTTTAAAATTATAAAATTCAAAAGTAAGAAATAATCAAAGTCATTAATAGACATAACACATCATGATAAATAATCTTGACAAACTAAGAAATAAGCAACATAACAACTTCTTACAAAAAGGATAGATCAAATTGGTAGACAATATTATTTACTCTTCAACTCTCAAGTATTTGAGGTAAGTGTTTGAATCAAGTTTATTCAATGAAAATAATGTACCATAAGCTTTCTTATTATTTAATCTCCATAATTCAAATTATATTCACAACACATATAAAAAAGATTTCATTAAAAGTTATAATATAGCTAAGAAGAAAAAGAAGGAAAAATCAAAATATGAAAAGGTAAAAACTAAAGAAATTATAGAGTAAATAGATAAATTCATCTTTGAAAGATTATATTGCCATCAAATTAGTCCTCATTTTATTATGATATCAATTTAGTCCAATTCCTTTTAATTTGACATTAAATTAGTCCTACTATTAGATTCACATCAAATTAATCCTAAAAGATTCTATTAATATCATATTAGTCCTAATTTTTATTTTGACATTAGTTTAATCATATCATTAATATTTCTACAAACTTGAGTTGCAATTAAATTTGCCAAAATTAATTATGGACCAATTAAAAATACAAAATGCTAGGTTGAATTGAAAAATTAATATTCAAAAGAAAGCATTCTATTTTACTTTTAGTGAAAAGATCAAAACTTGAATTCCTAATAATGACATATGCTTGGAAAAATCAATTAATGAACTAAACAATGATCGAACTCATTAGAAAGCAAAAAAATGTTTAATGAAAATGGTTACATTTTAAGTCTTTATTGTATAATAACTAACCCAAAAGAATCAAGATTCTAAGTAAGATGCCTTAAACTTTGATAGTAGTAGCAAATAGTATCAACAGAAAAAAAAACTATAGTACCAAATACTAATATGGATTGCAATTTGAACAAATAAATCATGGTCTAGACTAAAAATTGCTAACTAAATAATGAAAATTTTCAAAGTTTTCATCATTTATAAATGAGATACACAAAAAACAAGAATCATTAAAGTGAGATTTGAAAAAGTTTCCATCAATTGAAATTAAAAGTGAAGTAGTAGCCTCTTAAATGACTTATACAATAATAAATAATGGAGCATCCCATTATTTGAAATGATGCTTATAATTAGGATGATAATGGTGGTTAAGATAACAATGGATTAATAATGGAAAATTAATGTTTGAGACACTTGTTGAAGGTTTTAGAATCTCTATAAGGCTTTGTTCATATTCAATCGTAGTTAGGATGACAATAGATTTAAGAATTTTATTTTAAAGGAGGTTTCTTCTACATTTAGTATTTAGGGTTTTTGTTTTAGATGGGACTTTTTATTAGGGATTAAATTTTAGGATGACAATAAATAAATAATTTTACTTTAGGTTAGGTTTTGTTCTAAATTTAAAGTTAAAACAAAAATTAGGATTGATCTTGTGTCAACATAATCTTTCAAGACTAACTTAATGTCAATCAAATGGTAAGACTAATTGATATCAAATTAAATAGAATTAGAATAAATTAATGTCATAATAAAAATTAGAACTAATATGATGTTAATATAACATTTCAAGAATGAATTTGCCTATTTACTTAGAAATTAATAGAGCACTTGAAACATAATCATATAAGCAAATCATGAACAATTACAACTTCAATTCGACATCCAACTTTTGATTTCAAATACTCATCAACTTCTTTTTTATTTCTTTTCTTTCCTAATTATTTTTGCCTTATTCCTTTTTTTCACTTTTTCTTTTCTTTCCCTTTCTTTTTCACTTCTTTTGTTCTTTTCTTTTCATCATTCTTTATCACTTTTTTATTTTTTTATTTTTTTAACTAATTGAAATTGAAATTAATGATATTTTTCATAAACACATCTATATGCTCCCTACATTTATTTGAGAAAACATTGTATAAGAATATTAAATGCTCTACTAGTCCTTAAAATTAGGTAAAGATACTTATTTTTCAATAAAAAAATCTTAATGGGCTAAATATCAAAGAAAAAGTAATTAGGCTTAAGGGGCTTAATAGAGATAAAATTTCAAAGTTATCAATTTAGCACTAACTCAAACAAAGAATGTCTTTATCATATTTGTGCATACATGTAAAACATGATATCAAAAATAATCATAGCAACTTTCAGAGAGACAAATTTCATGAAAGAACATTACATAAGAAAGGAAAGCATAAATTTTCAATGAAAAGAATCAATATATCACAAGACATACTATCAAAATTTAATTCGCCAATTCAAAATCCATTCCTACACCAATTAAATTAAAGAAGCAAAATCATGTTATAAAACCATCAAACTCAATTGATTCCTACTTATAAACAATTTAAAATCTCTATCAGTGGAAAACAAGTAAAATGACTTAAAAGATTAAAAAAAAAGATAAAAAGCACATTTTTTATTTTTTTAAAAAAAATTAAAAGCATTAAAAGAAAATATCAAAACAAATCCTAAAAGTCTCCCCACCCTACACTTAAATCTCACATTGTCCTTGATTTAAAGTATATTAACATCAAGAAAAGAAAAAAGTATAGATAAGTAAAATAAAAAGAAAGGAAATAGAATGCATTAAAAATTTATTCTACCTTCTAAGAAGCATATTTCTTTAATATCTTTAACTAAACATTGTAGCTACTTCAATCTAGGTTCAATTCATTAATGGATGCTTCATTTGCTTTTAAAGCACCAAGTTTTAAGTCGTCTCGTAAGAGATTCTCTTCAAAACCTTTACCATCTAGTAAACTTTCTCTAAAATTTATTATCAAATTAATTCAAAATCATCATATACTAAGAAATCAATTGTATCAATAAAAAAATTTGATGATACTAAAAAAAAGCACTTCTTTTCCTTAAAAACATTAAACTATGTTATTTTCATCTTGAATATTAATCATGACTACTATAATTTTTAAGAAAGGTGTACTTAGAAAAATTAGAGCTAGATTTTTTGTAATCTTATTTTCTATAATTAAAATATAAAAGTCAACAAAAAAATAGTCCATTTAATTGCACCAAAATATGTAAAAAGAGAAAGTTTATTAGGAAAAGAAAGAGGATGGGGATGAGTAGAAAAATGTATGGAAGACTTAGATGTAAATTTTACCTCAACCTCTCTTTTATCTAGTTCCTTTTGTGTATATTGGTTTTCTTATCCCTTTGTTTCATCTAGTTAGGATGGTAGAGTAGGCTTAATTTCTTTCCTACTTCTAAGTTCAATGGCACTAACATTTTCTCTAAAATTCATCACTGGTTAGGAGGTGAAAGGCACCATACTTGAAAATATACTCTCTAACTTATTGATAAATGTTCCAAGTTAGCACATTTAAATCTCTAGATATTTTATACTTGTCATGACATTCACTAACTTGAAAGATTCATTCTCATAAAAGGTAGGGTACATATTAATAGGTTAGCCTGGAGTAGGAATTATGTCACACACTTTACAGTTTGCATTTAATTCACAATTAGTTACTTAAATAAGAGAGGTTAGATCTATTAGTTGCTTCTCTGCATTAAATGTGACAACATCATTTACTGGCTTAGGTGCAAGATCTTTTCCAATGCTAAATTGTTGAGAATTTATTGTCATATTTGCAATAAGATTTCTTATAGCTTTTTGAGTTTTATCAAGCAAAGTTCCACTATTTGAAACATCAATTATACTTTTATCCATTGATAATAAAACTTTATAGAAAACTAGATGAGGAGTGAATCATTGATTTAATGGTAGGGGAAGGTTGCATATAGCTTTTGGAATCTTTTTTAATATTCATATAAAGACTCACCAACGAATTATTGGATTACATAAATTTCTTTTCTTATGCTTGTAATTCAAAAGGCAAGGAAGTATTTTTCTAGAAAGAGCCTTTTCATGTCATGTCATGCACTAATCGAATAAGAAGGAAGCTAGTATAGCCAATCATCTACCAAATTTGCCAAGAAAAAAGGAAAGGTTCTTAACTTAATTTGCTCTTTTACAAAGCCTTGAAGTTTAATAATGGAACAAACTACATGAAATTCTTTGAGGTCTTTATGTGGATTTTCCTCTATAAGACCATGTGGTACACGTTATACACATAAAAATTAATTACTAAACTTACTCAAGAAGGTAGTAAAGGCAAGTTTAGGTTAAACACAAGGGAATAAAAGTCAATCAGTGAAAATAAAAAGTAAAAATAAAAAGTTTTCAGTAGCAATTTAAATGAAACAATAAAAAATTAAATTAAAGTAAAATAAAATAGAATATAAAAGCTTAATCCAAGGAATTTCACTTTCCCAATATATAGATTTATCATTGACCCTAACAAAATTCATTATAAACTTAACTACTTAACCAAAAATTACCCCAACACTAGTAGTAATTATGAAAAGTTTCTAATAATGATTAATATAAAACAAAAGCCTAAATTATCCTTCCAATACTGATTTCAATTCAAGACACACATCTAAATCTAATCAATAATAGCATTAAATACTATAAACAAGGTTAAGATTGAATCAATAACTTTATATACGAAAATTACTAATTCATCCTCTCTTTTTCTTAGGCAATTAATGATTCAACTATGTGTCAAATCACCAAAGCCTAATTAATTACTACTTATTATAATCAATCATAACTAATCTATAAGTGAGAATTAATTGTAATTATTTATTTAGCAATATACTATAACATATAACTAACTAACCAATCATAATAAGCAACCTATCAAAGTAGTCATTCATAACAAGTGTGGAAAAATATATAATTAAATCAAAATTTGAATTAAGAGAAAGGTCACAAAATCAAATGAAATTAGAGTTCTAATCCCTTAAACTAATATAGAAAATTAGCCACTTATGATCAAATATAAAAAAAGGTAGAAGAAAAAAGTTAGTGTCTAAAATGTGTAAACACCTCTAGAGACATAAAACCCTTTAAATATGATTTCCTAAGCTAGAAAATCTAATGAACTAAGTGGATAACCTCTAAAGGTTCAAAGAATCGAGCCTTGCTAACTTTAAAAGCCCATAGCCTAATTTACAATTAAATCCACCATAAATGTTTTATTACAATAATTTTTTAAGGTTAGTTTTAAACCTATATTTGATTATCAAAATGACATAGTTTCACTAAATCCCAAACATGAAAGTTGTTAGATCAAATTTTATGCAACTTTAAGAACTATTTCACCTTAATTAAACCTATATAGCTTTAGATATGACTAAAAAATTAAGATTAGTTCAGCTTGGACAAAAATACAATATTAACTTCATGACCCCACTTTCAAAAGCCTAAAATGGTCTTTGATTAAAATATAAAAATTTTAGATCTTTCTCTAGGATTTCCAACAATGTATAAATCATCTAATTTTGATATTTAAAAATCAAGTTATAGCCAAAAACTTGAAATAACATAAAAATCTAACATTAACCGAATAATTTCAAAATATTGAAAAAACATACTATCTAATCACATAACAAGACTAATTTTATAAACTATCACCTAGTCACATAATAAGATCAATTCCATAAAATTAAGTATATATAACACATTAAATGGCATAAAATAGGAGGAAATAATATAAATAATATTTTACACACTAAATTCATCTACACTTATACTTTGCATGACCCAAGCAAACATAACTTTACTTAAAACTAAAAACAATAGACTAACTTTCCAAATACTTCAAATTTAAAAAAAAAATCACTAGCAAGTACCGATCAAAGCCATCGAGAGATATAACATATCATGGACAAAAATCATAATAAACTTAAAATCAACTTTAAAAAAAGGTAGATCAAAATGATAAATTCTCTTAAAATTTACTCTCCAATTCTTAAGTATTTTAAGATAACTATCTCACTTAAATTTATTACATACAATTGCTTTACCATAAGCTTACATATCATCTAATATCCACTACTCAAATCAAATATACAATACAAGTCAAAAGGACTTTATTTAAGGTTGTAATGAAGCTAGAGAGAAAAGAAAGGAAAATTAAAGATACAAAGGTTAAAATCCAAAAAAAATTAATAAAGCACTTGAATTATAAAGATATGAGCAAATTATGAATAATTATAATTCAATACAAAAACCAAACTTTGAATTCAAACACTCAATAACTCCTTTCTTTTTCCTTTTCTTTTTTTTGACTTTTTAACTCTTTTTTCTATTTTTTCATCATTTTTTCTTTTTTTCTTGTTACTTTCTCTTTTTCTTCTTTCAAACAAACCTTGAACTTAAAGTTAATAATTTTTCATAAAAACATACACATACACTTATTCAATAACTTATTTCATAAAGATTCAAAAGCTCTACTAGTTTTTATAATTAAGTAAAGACACTTGTTTTACATTAAAAAATGGGTCCATGGGATTATCAATAAATAAAAGGCAACTTGGTTGAAAATGGGGTTTAACAAAGATAAAATTTCAAAATTGTCTATTTGGTACTAGCTTAAACAAAGAATGCCTTAATCATTTTTGTGTATACATAAGCAAAATATAATTTTAAAAATGAATCAAAGTAAGTTTTAAAGGAATAAATCATAGAACAACATCACACACAAAAAAGAAAAGAGAATAGCATAAATACTCAACATAAGGCTTTATGCATGCATGTGCAAAATATAATCTTAAAAAGAAATCAAAGTAAGTTTTAAAGAAATAAATCATAAAATGACATCATACACAAGAAAGGAAAGAGAATAGTATAAATACTTAACATAAAGCTCAAAATCTTGCAAGAAAAGTTATGCTATCAAATTCAATCCACCAATTCAAAATTCACCACTATACTAATCAATTTTAATAAGCAAAATAATTTATTTAATAATGTTATGAACCTCAAACTCTTATTTATTCTTATTCATGAAAAATGTAAAGTTTCCATTAATAGAAAGCAACTCAACTCAAAAGACTCGAAAAACAAGTAAAAAGGACTTTTTAAAAAAAGAATTCTATTTTTTTTCAAAAGCATGAAACAAAATTTCCAAATGTGTAATATGAAAGAAATCCTATGCCTCCCCCATATTTAAATTTTACATTGCTCTTAATGTAAAGTATATCATCAACAAGAGAGATAATTGATAAGTAAAATAAAAGAAGAGAAAGAGAAAGCAAATCTGGAAGCTTAGGTTGCCTCCCAAGAAAAGCCTTTCTTTAATGTATATAGCTAAACATGGTTGTGACTTCTTCAATCAAGATTCAATTTAGAAAATGTTACCTCAAATGGCTCCAATGAAACACACTTCAAAAGAACATATGGTAGTTTTACTTCCAGAATTATTCCATCCATCAATTTTTTATTATGTGTCAATCTTAAATCATTCCTTCTTTACAATTCAAAATCATCCTACACTATGTAATTAACCTGGTTAATAAAAAAAATTGAATGACCTTTAGTAGGATATTTCATAACTTTGAAAACATTAAGTTTTTTTATCACTCTATCATGCACATTAATTTTTCTATATCTTATTTTTCTCTATCAGCCTCCTTTTGCAACATATTAACTTCCATTTTGATAAGAGTCTCTAACATTACTTCTTCTTTTTCCTCTTTCTTAGTAGTTTCAAAATTGTCAAGGAAAGAAGGAAGATTAGAAGAATCAATAAAAGGAATGGACTGAGATGCAGATTGTACCTTAATATTAGAATTTTTAGTCTTTTTTTCTTCTAGTTAGCCATTTGTTAGATGGAAGGAGGAAGGCAGCTAACTCGCATATTAACTCTTCAACCTGTTAATAGGTGAGGCAAGCTAGTTCACTATACCATTTTTCCTATTGGAATTGTCTTCATTCTTGTTGGAATTACATTGTATTCTGTTGAAGTTGGATAATAAATTCCTCAAATTCCATTCTTGAAGTTCCATATTTATACTTGATGGATATTCTTTAGCAAAAGGTTAATATTCATTATGACCCACTTGATTGCCATAGCTAAAAATTAAATAATCTTGCTAGCCTAGGTTATAAGAATTGGAATTTAAAGCATAACAATTTAAAGCATAACAGCAATAAAGTCAACTTGGAAATCTTTTTGCTGAATGAAATGCTTGAAATGGTTCATATCATTGCAATTCTTCAAAAATGTTAGAAAGATGTCCAACATTATAGCACAAATGATACACATGAGTTTCCTACATTGGCCTTACAACTAGTCAACTAATAAGAAAGGTTAGCTCATAAAGTTGTTGCTCAATTCTAAATGCAAGTACCTCATTAAAACCATTATAAAAAATTATTTTTTTAAAATTTTACTATTTAATTTATGAAAGTTCCTCATACTTTAAGAACAAGAATTAAATGAAAACAAAAAATTAGAAAAAAATACTAAAAATTTTGGAAAATAGAACTAAATGAAATTTTTTGGCCAAAAAATGTCGGAGACATAAGCCAAAGCCCCTAATGTTGTTTAGAACACTAAAAAACCTTAGACTAGAAAGTTTCTTTCCTAAATTTCATAGCAATTTTTGTTACCAGCATTAGTGACAAGTTTGAAAAACATAAAAAATTGAATAAAAAAGAATTACAAATGAAGAAAAAGAATCATAAATTAACTAATCTATTTCCTTGCAATAGCACTAAAATTTTTATACACATTGTACACACTAAAATTAATTATTAAACCTACTTAAACTAGTAACAAAGGCAAATTCAAGTCAAACATAAGGGAATAAAAGTTAATCAATGAAAATTAAATGTAAAAATAAAAAAGGTTTTTAATACCAATTTAAATGAAATAATAAAAATAAAAATTAAAGTAGAATAAAATAGATTATAAAAGTTCATTCCAAAAAGTTTCACACTCTAATATATAGATTTATCATTGGCCCTTAATAAAATTCATAATTGATTGAACTACTTAATAAAAAATTTCCCCAATGCTAAAGTAATCATGAAAAGTTTCTAATGATGATTAATCTAGAGTAAGCATCTAAATTAACCTTCCATTACTAGTTTCAATTCAAGACGTGTACTTAAATCTAATCAATAATCATATTAAAATTCAAGAACAAGATTAAGACTAACTCAATAACTATACAAGCAAAAATTGTCAATTCATTCTCTATTTTTCTTAGGTAGCTAATGATTCATCCATGCATCAAATTAGCAAAGCTTAGTTGCTACTGATTATAATCAATTACAAATAATTTATATGTAAGAATTAATTATGATTAATTGTTTAGCAATGGACTACAATAGATAATCAACTAATCGATTGTAATTAGCAAACTTTCAAAGTAGTTATTCATAACAAATGTAAAAAAAAAAGATAATCAAATCAAAAGCAAAATTAAAAGAAATGTCTCAAAATTAAACCAAATTAGAGTGTTAATCTCTTAAACTAGTGTAAAAAATTAGTCACCTGTGGTGGAATACAAAGAAAGGTAGAAGAAGAGGAGTTGTTGTCTTGAATGTATGTATGCCTTTGGAGGCATAAAACCATCTTAAATCTAATTTCCTAAGCTAAAAACCTAATGGGTCAAGTAAATATACCTTCTAGGATTACAAAGAATAGGAACTTGCTAATTCTTGAAGCCTATAACCTATTTATAATTTAATTAACTAATAGTATTTTGCTATATTAATTTTCATATGTTAACTTCTAACACATGTTTGACTATCAAATCATCATTCACTAAATCCCAAATATGAAAGTTATTGAGCTGAGTCTTAAACAATTTTAGGCACTAGTTTTGCCTTAATTGGACTTCTGTAACTTTAGTTATAGCCTAAAAATTGAGACTAATCCAACTTAGATAGAAATAAAGCATAAACTTTATGACCATTTTTACTTTCTAAATGTTTAATCTTGGCTTCAATCAAAATATGAAAGTTTTAAATCTTATTTTTATCTTTCTAATAATGTAAAGAACACTAAATTTCAATATCTACAACTCAAGTTATACCTAAAAATATGAAAATAGTGTAAAAATTTAGCATTAACTAAAAAATTTAAAAATATTGAAAAACTATCACCAATTACATAACAAGATCAATTCCATGAAATTAAATATATGTAATACACTAATAGGCATAAAATAAGAGGAAATAATATAAATAATATTTTACATATCACCATGAAAAGTAGGCAACAAATATATAAAATTAGGTTTAAACTCAAAATCAACATCTAATTCATGGTATTCAACGCAAAAAAAGAAGAAGAAAACTTCAAATTCAAATTAGGATCAACAAAGTCTGTTTTATTCTTATAATGCACAACTATATTCACATATTCAACCTTATGTAATCTTCTTTAATCATGAAAGTTCGTCTCAACTTTAAAAATAATATTCAATATAGAAACATAAAAAGAATTATTTATGCAATAGAAAAATAAAAATTAAGTAAAAATAAAAAAAAACAAAATTAGAGAATCTCTCAATAACCTAGAAATTTGCTAACCTTATTTTGATTCCTTAAGAAAGATCACCAATGATATATTCATTTAGGTTAGTTAGCTTATGCATCCATTTTGTTAGAAAATCTCTAGATAACCTAGAAATTTGCACCTTAGGTTACTTAATCTAATAACTCAATTTGCTCTTTTTGATCCATCTTACTAATTTGGAACCCTTTGCTGATTCTAATCATCTTGATTGGAATAACTTGCTAATTTGGATTTTTATGTTTTTCTTACTCTTTTAATAAGTTGCCTTTTAAAATAAAAACATTATCCTTATATGATGGCTGAACATTATTGTTCTGATCAAATACAACATGTATGAATTCTTCTTTCATAAGGTGTTATAGACTTTATAAGCTTTGTTAATGATAGAGTAACCTAAAAAGATACCTTAATCAAATCTCAAATCAAACTTAGCTAGTTAATCTTTCCTATTATTCAAGATATAACATCTACATCCAAATGTATGGAAGTAGCCTATTTTAGGTTTTCTACCATTCCAAATCTTATAAGGAGTTTTTTTCAAGATAGAACATATTAAGTATCTATTTGTGATATAGTAAGAAATGTTTATGGATTTTGCTTAAAAATATTTTAAAACATCATTTCACAAAGTATCATTCCAGCCATATCAATTAAAGTTCTAATTTTTTGTTTAATTACCTCATTTTGTTAAGGATTTCTAGGACATGAAAATTTACAGCTAATACAATTTTCTTCACTAAAATTTTCTAAAAAAATATTTTTCAAATTCTCCACTTTGATCACTTCTTATGCTTAATATGCTTACACATTTCCTATTTTGAATCTTATTGCAAAATTTTTTCAAATTCATTGAAAATTTCATTTTTATAAGCTAAAAAAGGCACTCAAATATATATTGAGAAAGCATGAACAATAACTAGGTCATATCTTTTACCTCCAAAGCTTTGGGTCTTAGTAGAACAAAAAAAATATATATATGCAATAGCTCCAAAGGTCTTAAACTAGAAACAACATTTTTTTATTCAAAAGAAGATTTTCTTTTTTTCTTTTGTTAACAAGCATCACAAATATGGTTTTTTTGAAAGTTAATTCTAGGAAGGTCATAAACTAGATCATTTTTGTAAATGTTTGAAATAAGGTGCATGTTAACATAACCTAGCCTTTTATGCTAAAGCTAACTTTGGTTATTTTTTTTAAAATAAAATATTTAACTTCTTTTGGAGGAATATCTATTAAAGAGATAGTAAAAATGTTATTTATATTTTAGCCTATAAAAGATACTTTGTTATTAAAGATGTTCTATGCATTATAATGATAGGATTCAAATACAACTATTTAGCCTTTGTCACAAAGTTAACTTATGCTTAGTAAGTTATGTTTGAGTCCATTCACCATTCTAACATTATTGAGATAAGATGAAAAATCTATACCAATCCTAATAATCTTACATCCAATGTTATCACTAAGAACTACATCACCTCCTTAAATTCATTTAAAAGATATGAACTTGCTTGAATCTCTCATCATATGCTTTAAGCAACTACTATCAATGAATTAATAGTCTTTTCTAACACTTACTTTTAAGTTCACCTCAATATGGTCTTCTTTAGTTGTAAAGCAAAGATTGGTAACTTCTTGTGCTTCTTCATTTTGAGCATCATCATTCAAGAAAATATACTATTCATCCTATATGGCCATCATTGCTTCCTTCTTTAATAGCCTTTTTAGGAACTTCCTTTTTAGGTTCAAGCAATTTGCTTTGAAATGGTCGAGTTTATTGTATTCATAGCAAGTTAGCATTTTATTACTCATTTCCTTCTTTGATTGCTCTTTTCTTATGGATGACTTTTAAGGTTTAATCTTGCCTTTTTCTTCTTAGCATTTTTGTGAACTTCTTAACAAGTAAGTCATTTCTTTATCATTATTAGACTCAGCGTCATCTACATCTTCTTAAGAAGACTTTAAAAGTAATGTTTCTTTTTCTTTTACTAGTTATTTTTTTCATCATCTTAATTTTCTCATAGGCTATGATTTTGCATCATATCTCATCATAGGTGAAGTATTAAGATTATTACCTTCTTAAATAGTATTACTTTTAAATTCCTTTAAACTTAGAAAATATCTAAGTATTTTCAAAATGACATCTTGTTTGGAAACAATTCTTTATAAAAAAATGAAGATTATTAAATATGGAAGAGAATCTTCCAAACATAAACTCTATGGCTTCATTCTCCTACATTTGGAAGAGCTCATACTCTTGAGCAAGCATGTTTACTCATGTTTTGCGCACTTGCTTAGTCTTTTCAAATGTAAATTAGAGTTTATCCTACATCTCCTTGGCTGAAGTATACTTAGATATTTTCTTGTACTCTTTAAGAACAAAAGCACATGTAATAGTATTTTTACTTTTTGGTTTGGGCACATCATCTTCTTTATCTTACTTTTTAGTTAGAAGAGTGTGTCCTTCCTTGATCAACTCCCACATATCATCATCAATGGCTTAAAGGAATATTATTATTTGATATTTCTAATAATCATATTTAGTTTCATTAAATAATCACTATTGCAAAATTAGCTTTTAATGTTACTTATCTAACATATTTGATATCAGTTATTACCAAACATATATGCAGGTGTCATTATATGTTAGATTATTGCACATCAATTTAAATAACTAATGATAAAAAAAAGTTACCATATAGTTTTTTTTTCTAAAAACAAACATATATTCTTTTAAATACATTTTAGTTATTTTTCATTTCACATCAATTTTTAGTAAAAAAGTTGATGTAAAATGTTAGCATAATATTTTTTTAATGTCAATTTTTCACTTCCTTACCATAATATTTATAGCAAATATTGAATAAATCCAGCATCCAATGAAAACATATATTTTGAATTAAAAACTTTGAAAGGTCATAATTTTGTGCTTGGTTATCCATTTCAAGTAAAATTTATATTAATTTTATATAACTTTTTGAGATTTTCCATTTGCAAAACACCTAAAATTATGAAAAATAATTGTTTTCATGAACTTTTTTTAACTTTTCTTTATCTCTTATCATTATTTAGCTGACTTTGAACTTCTCTACAATATTTTATTAAACATATAATAAGTATCTAAAACTTAAATAGAACATCAAAAGTTATGCAAATGAAACACTAACAAAAATCTTTTAAAAAGGCTACATAAAAAAATAAAAGAAATGGAAAAGATGAAGATTTAGGAAATAAAAGCAAGAAAGGTTCATCTTATATTTTAAACTTGCTTCATGCTTAACACTAATTAAAGGAGTATCAGTAACTTGTTAATTTATGGTAAAGGACAAAGTGAGATATAGTATTCTATAGAAAGAGCTAGATGGAGATAAAGAATAAGCTTAGAAACAAATAAAAGGGAAAGTGAAAGTGATGATTAGGAAAAAAATAAAACTTGCTTGATAGTTATAATACAAAAATGTCATCACTCATATAACTTTAAACATCAATTATTTTATAAACTAACATCTAAGAAAACATGTTTTTTTTTTTTATAAAAATCAATATCTTAAGTGATTTCATTTTTTACTTTAGAAGTCAATTTTATGAAAAAAAAATAATTTGTTAATTATATCCTAATTTTCTTAATTGATTCTTCTTCCCGCTTTCAAAGTCAATTCTCTAATAACTAATGAAGAAAGCTAATATGATGTTAATTTTATTAAAAAAAATTAATGTGTTAACTGTATCTTAATTTTCTAAATTGGTTCTTCCTTTTCCTTTCAATGTCAATTCTCTAATAATTAATATAGAAAGCTATTATGAAATCAATTCTTTATTTGAACTAATGTGAAAAGTAGTTCATATTTTCAAAAATGTCACCACACCAAAGTAAGTGATGTCAAAGCATATATGTATCATAATTTTCAAAGTAAGCGATGATTCATATAAATATAAATATCAGCTAAGTCTGAATTAACTTAAAAGTTACCATAAACATTGATTGTAAATAATAATCATCATTTAGAATTTTCATAGAACTAACTTTTCATCTTCCATTAAATATTATGGCTTTATAACATTAGCTAATTACTTTAATTGATATAGTAAGTTACATTTATTTTAAAAAAATGCCATCATGTGATTATATATATTGGTTTTCACTTTAATTAACATCAATATACCAATGTTAATGGGCAATTCTATTGTAGTGAATGACAATTTAGATGTAAAGTGTCCTTCTTGGTCATGTAATGATCCAAGATTTTAGACAATGTCCTTATAAGATCTTTACTTAAAAGTAGTTAAGCTTTAACAATAGAAACCAAACTTTAATACTAATTGATAGGATAATAATACATCAAGAGGGGTGAATTGGTGCTTAAAAATTCATAATCAAATTTTAGCTTTTAAAATAACTAGCTTATCTAGCTTGCTTTTTGTAAAAAAATTCCCCTAAAGGGCAACTAAATATAAATTGAAAGCTTAAGTAATAGATATGCAAAGATAAGTGGTGAGAAAAATATTTATTCTATTATTTCCTTCTATTTCATATCTATTAGTGAGTTAGACATACTTAATTTCATAAGATTGGCCTTGTTTATAATTTAGGTTAGTTTTACAATGTTTTAAATTTCTTAGATTAATGCTAGATTTTAACACCATTTTTATTTTTTAACTATATCTTAGGCTCTAGATATTAGATTGGGATGATATTTATACCATTGGAAAGCTTGAAGAAAGATCTACAAATTTGTTGTTTTAGTTAAAATATAATTCAAATAGCTTCAAGCCCTTATTTAGTTAAGAAGTTGAAGCCCTATCTTTGTCCTAGCTAAGCTAGTCTCTATTTTTTTTTATCATATTTAGAGTTATAGAGGTCTAATTAATCTAAAATCAGCATTTAAATCTACATAAAACCCAGATTTACAACTTTTGTGTTTATAGATTATATCAAATTACATTATTTTAGTATTATTACATTAATTAGAAATCAGACCTATGGGAATTCACTATTGTAATTGTTAGAATTAATTACCTTGTAAAAAAATAGGTCTAAACTTCTAAAAATTAAGAATGTCCCATTCTTATAATTCTAAGAGACAAACAATTTAGATCCAAAAGGGTTTTAGGTTAATAAGGTCAAATAAAAAGAGAAAATAGATTAGACTTGAAAGACTTTTTACACATTCAGTAGCACAACTTTTCCTTTTTTTTTAATTTCTTTTTTGTTCTTTATCAATGGAAGCTTAAATTCATATTTGATTCAAGAAATTTAAGGCTCTTCTCTTCTAGATTATAAGACCATGATTTGTAATGTTAACTTTCTTTAATTAATTTTTCTCTTTCCTTAATTTTATGTGCTAATTTCTTAAAATTGCATGTGTTGGATGTTGAGTTAGTATAATTTATATTCATCCTTGTGATTTATGATATTATGCTACTTTAATATTAAATTATGGTTAGTAAATCAAGGTTTTACATATAAAAGTAAAAGGTTGAAGGATTAATTTGAAGGTTTCTAATCTAATTTCTCAATTCAATTGAATTCTATCATTGAATCAATTTTGATTTAGCTTAGGGATTATAGCAGTTGCTTAATTTAACTAATCTTAATTGATCAAATCTTATATGGTAATCTAGCACAAGATTTATGAATTATTTTAAGGATTTTGGATAATTCAAGGTTGAAAAATTAATTAAAAAAGTTAAATATCCAATTGATCCGTGATTAATTAAAACTAGAGCTTTCAATTTCTTGAATTGGCTGTTTCATATTATATTAATTTTCTTTCTTACTATTTGCTTTACATGTTTATTTTATTTAATACATTTAATTTAATTTTGAATCATAAAACCCTTCAATTTAATTCTATTCTACATACTGCATTCTACATAATACAACATTCTACTTTGCATTCTGTCAGCATATTGCATCCATTCTGTTGTATTCTGTTTTAGCGTATGTTTGCAATTTGTTTTCATATTTGATTTTGTATTTTGTATTTACATTTTACTAATAATTCATAATAAAAGATAATATCAAGGGATCACCAAAGGTATGATCTAGTTGTACTACTATACTACATTATTTTGTAACAAACTAGTTTTGAATCTAATTTTAGTACATTACAACGTGCTTATCAATAAGTAGTAGAGAGCATAAAGTAAAAGGTAAAGGAAACAGAAGATAGTATCAATTTTATAATGGTTTAATTATCTAAAGGAATAATCATTCCTTTGAGTATACTCCACTCTCATAAAATCGAAACTAATCTTAATGCTATCCATTAACATTTTTCTTTTATAAGCTCATGTACACTTTATCGGTTAACCTTTCAAAGACTCAAGTAATCTCACCTCAATACTTGAGGATTTCTTCTTACAAACCTAACTATAAGGTGTCTACAAGAGTTTCACTTACTCTTCTCCCTAATTATTGAACCTTTCACTACAAGGTGTCTTTTAAGAAAACTTACAAGGTTTATACATTCTAAAAATGTAGATTTTGCAAGTTTAAGTACAAAGTAAGAAGATTTAAAAGGTAGAAAGAACTTTGAATAAGAGCCCTTTAAAGAGAAAAGATATGATTTAATTGAATTTTTGTTAAGTACTTTGCCAAGGAATGAGCCTTTCTATTTATAGCCAAAAGATGAGATTAGCTATTAGGAAGTTTTGAATTCTGACAAGTAAGCTCAATTTAAAAGGCTTCTTCTCTTTCTTTAGGTCCTATAGGCAAATTACTCTTTCTAGAATTCTAAATTTTAATCACATGAAAGGTTAACCATTATTGGTTGGAGGTACTTGTTCTTTTAGCAAATGGTTGGACAGGTCTTTTTCAAGAATAACTGATCTACTTACTTTTTTAAATAGATTTGAATTTGATATTGTGAAATCCTTTTCAAGGCCTATATTATGTTGGCTCCTTTGCCATATATTTCATTTTAATATTCTAAATTTGATTTAGCATTAATTAGCCTTTATCAAAAGCAACTTGCATAATTTCAAAAAATTCTACAAAATAATACAAGTATGACAGTGTGAAAGAACAACCTAAATGAAGTTGCTTAAATTTGATTTTTCAATAAGTTATACCCTAAACTTTTAATACATATGGAAAGTAATTGCATAAACATATTGTATTCATTCCAAATCAACCATTTTCTTAATAAAATATAGTTAGAATGACTAAATTCATATGAAATCAACAAGCAAAAGAGCAATTAGGTAGGATTTAAAATAAAATTAGAAAGTATACCCTTTTATACTATTTTAACACATATATATACAATTTTTTTAAATTAAATTTTATCAAATAAATTCATTATCATTAAAACTAATTTTAAATAATTTTTTAAATAAACATTTAAGGGTCCCACATTTTATAAAAATACAAAAGGATAAATCTGAGGCTTAATCAGTAAATATCCTAATATAAATAAAGCTCAAGAAGCTAAGAATTTATATAATTTTTATCAATCAGATCTACCCTCCTCCTTTCACAATAATCACTTAAACAATACCAAATTCAACTATTAGGGATCCTTAATTAATAAAAATAAAGCGATAGGCTCATTTAATTCTAGTTCACATCATAATATTCAAAGCATTATTAATCTATCACATTTCAATAATATTTACAAGCATTCAATGTATAAAAGCAAATAAACCTTCTTGTGATTCTTAGTCATCCTAAACCCTTTACAAACATAACCTTATTCTTCTAGGGTTTATCTTATCTTTTCATAAATGGTTACTAAATTTGGTTTGTTTCATAGTTATCATCAACATGTCTTTGTATCCATTTCCTCATTCATTAGCATATAACAAATTCATTCATCATAACTTAATTCAAATCATTTTATAATATATAAGCCAATATTACCATGCCTAGTTGCATAGCCACACTACTTGACGGTTATAATGTAAATACTTTAACAACTACAACATACTTTTGGGTGCTCATCTCATGCTATAACAATAAAAAAAAGAACTTATCATTAAAGATATAAGGGCCATAAATGACTACATATTACACTATAGGCCACCTAAGAATATTTTCTTGTTATATAGTTAACTATATATGTAACTACTGGCCACTTAGAAACTAGTAAAAATTGACTATATGGGCTCATAGGAAGCATGTCATAGTTGACTATGGACTTCTGGAAGCAAGGTACAAATAAGGTAGTAAAGTACATATTCAACTATGGTCATTCAGAAAGTAAGCTTTCTAGTCATAATCAACTACAGCCTTCTTGAAGCTAGAATTTCCACTAATAGTTAACTAGGGCCCTCCGAATGGCAATCCTCCAACCATAGTTAACTATATAAGTCTAACACAACATGAATTTTGTAAACTTATCACAATCAAAATTCATTATTCATATGCCATAAATACCTTCCAAACTCATTCATGACACTACCAAACTTCACCAAATCATCAATATATATTTATAGCACTTCATTCATGTCAACTTTAACATCAAAATCAAAACCAAATATCATATACCAATATATTTCAAATATATATTTACCAAAAGCCAAAACCTTACCTTTACCAAGCAAATTCCAACTAAATCCTTAAATTAAAGGTAAAATTTTCATTTACCTAGTATAATATAAAAAAAGTATTTGAAAGGTAAAAGTAAGATTTGATAGTCCCTAATTATCCAAAATTAGTAAGTTAGAGGTTAGGGTTCCATTTTCCTCCTTAGAGCTTAATATTTGAATTTTACCAAATTCAAAGGAAAGATTGAAGGAATACTTAGGATTAATGAAGATTTAGGTGGCCTTATTTTGATTGGGTGGAAACTTTTATGAATGCTAACTGCCCAATTGTTTGATTGAGGAAGAATGTTAAAGAAGAGAAGGAGAGATGAAGAAAGTGTGAGGGATAAATGTTAGGAATTTTAGGAAAAGTAAATGATAGAAAGGGAGAGAGAGTGAAATTAAGAGAAAAAGGCAAGGGTATTTTCGAAATCATGTCATACGTCTCATCCATAATTATATAATCACCTTTAAAAGTTTATAACATTTAAATTTTTTATTTTATTTATCTTTCCTTAACCAATTCATACAAATTTCCCATTCCAAATCCATTTAAATAATTTATTATTATTTATCCAAAACTTTATTTCATATTTCCTCATATAAATTTATTATTTTCACCTAAAAATAATTTTAAAATATTTTAAAAATTTAGAGGGTTATAATAGAAATTAAAATATATAATTAAAAAATAAAATGAAATCATATTAAAGTCATCACATATAATATTAATATGCTAATACTTAAAAAATTAATATGTTTCTACAGTAAAATTTAAAAATTAATTAAGATATTCTAATTGGTATGTGTAAGAGCATGTGAAATTTTTTAAAAAAATTACTAGGGCAAAGGAGTAGTAATTTGAGTTTATGTGTCAAATTCTAGGGTAAAATTTAAAAGCTAATTAAGATATCCTAATCGATATATGTAATAGCATGTGAAATTTTTTAAAAAAATAGTAGGGCAAGGGAGTAGTAATTTGAGTTTCTATGTCAAATTTATATCATATCAAATACTAGTAATAAAGTGAGTATGTTCAACTTTAACTTCACATGAATAATAATTATATTGTGTTGTTGTAATTCATTTATTAAATATATCAAGACATATCAACCTATTCAACTCATTTAATAATTTTAATTAATAAAAATTTGCATTATAAATTAATTTGTCAAATTTAATTATCATGTTTCGTTAAAAGTATTTTTAATCTTTAGTCAAACAATTTATTAAATTTTATTTTTATTTTATTAAAACATGAATGTAATCCTTTCATCATACTTAATCATTTATAATTTATTAATTATTTATTTATCAAATAATATTAACCTTTTATTTAACGTAAAAAGTATTTATGTTTATTAAGATAATACATATTATATAATATAAATCATACATAATCATACTATATATATATATATATATATATATATATATATATATATATATATAAAGGCATATGAAATGAAGAGTGTTTTTAACATGAGATAACAGAAGATATCACGATCATCTGATCTTACATTTGATAGTAAAGTATAATTAAAAATTACATCACCACTTAAAAATATTATATAATTATTTAAAAATTATATAATTTTATATTTTAATCCTGATTCTTCAATATAAGATATGATGATCACTATTCATTCCTTACTCTCACATGAAAATAACTTTGACTTAGTATATTCTATATATTTATGTCTAGAATACATAAAATCATATATATTATTATAGCTTATACGGGTTAGTCTTATCAAATTGACTTGAATAATAATTTAAATAAATTATATAAGTTGACTTTACGAACTTTATTTACATCAAATAGGTTTATCATTTATAATCCGAACTTAATTATACTTAATTTAAATCTGTATAATCCGTGTCATCTATATCTCATAGAAAATTGCCACTCGTCTAAAGTCCCAACCATTATATTTGGGATATTTCTGTATGCACAGCGTGCATCACATTATATTCACTTACGAATAAATATAAGATAAATAAGGGGGGAAAAGGATAAAAATAATGGTATTGCTGGCAAAGCATAAAGTTAAGAAAGTATTTAAATTCTTTCCTCTCCTTTAATAAGAATTTCTCATTATATTGATCAGTAAAATTTAGCAAACTGTTTACCTAGTGCGCAATCGTGGATATATATTTAGTTCTGAAAGTGCGTGGGGTCCTTGTTGAAAGCCGCATGCATGAACATTAACATCTTTTTTTTTTTATTTTATTTTAATCAAGGAAGTGTTTTTCAACTGGGTGACTGTTATTTTGTGTATAAACCCAATCTATATAATATGTTAATGTTAATAAATAAGAAGGACACTCGAATAGACAATTGTATAGCAAACGACATTTGTCATGACATAATATAATCTAATTGCCAAACCTTTGGTAGTGACATAAAATATATATATATATATATATATATATATATATATATATATATATATATATATATATATATATATATATATATATATATATATATATATTTATAAAATAAATTTTTAATGATATAGTTAAAATAAAACTTTGCAGGATTTAAAGAATGGATTTAAATTTAATTTATTGCTAATATAAATTAATTTTATATTAATTATCACACACTTTTTCATTGCTATATTATTAAAAAATTATTAAAATTCTCTTATTATTGATAAAAATTTATAATTATCATTACCTTTTGAATGATATATCATTTTTATTATTTATTAATAGTATAAAATATTTTATATTAACATCAAATTTAAACTCAAAAAGATTGTACATGAAATGTTTAAAATTATAACAATATTTTAAAAAAAAATCCAAAAATGTAATGAAGTAACTAAAGGGAATAATCTTATTTTAAAAGATATGTTTTAGTTTAAGTATTAGTATCGCAATAACCAATATATTTTAAAACAATAAAGAAAGGGATAATTCATAAATTTAATAATTGTCTAAAGTTAAAGAAAATAACTTGTCAAAAAAATTAGAGACTGAATAGGGATCCTATCCATGTTATATTTGACTTTAAATTATACACAAAATATAAAACACGTTAACATGGGTATAATATATGATATATGATACGTTAACATGGGTATATTATATGAAATTATTCACATCATGAGCTTTGATAAGGCATCATGTGCCCTAATATGTTATAAATAACTAGTTTTTGTTCTGTAGCTATCCAAAAATTTTATTCATGATCTATTGATTTGAAGTTGATCTGAAAATTTGAATATTTGAAATGGATTTATAGATTGGAAATTAAAAAAATTAAAATGTACATAAATTATAATTTAAATCAAAGTGATTGGAACTTCCATTAAAGGATTCGAAACTAATACTTGGATCTCAATTTTAAAAAAGACAGCAACAATATTTTAAAAAAAGGAAAAATAAAAACAAAAACGAAGACATTCCCGTAGACATGGTTGATGAATACGACAGTTAAGATAAAATCCACTGCGTGGGTGCATATTAAAATATTGTGAGATTGTTGCATATTGATTTAGAATATTTTTTATGCATTTTTGTATCAGGCAAATGGTTTTCTCCGTGTCCTTGGTAAGAACTGTGTAATTTTTCTGTCTAAAATATGCAATCATGTTTTATGAAAATGTAAAATAGGTGTAGTTTAACCCAGAATTGATTAATTTAGTAAAACCAAGTTGAGTCATTCCAAGTTTAGTATAGGGTTTCTAAATTTGATTTTTGAAAATATTTTATTAAGAAAAATTCACCATTTGCAACTTCTATCTTCAAATATGAAATACTCACATATCTGATAAAAAAACTCATCATGTGAAAAAAATGTATAGGTTATTAGTTATTTTTCAGAAGCAAACAACAAGAACATGACTGTACATATTGTTTTCTGTCTGTTTAGTAATTAAGTTTTTTTTTTCTTTCGTGTTAAAATTTTTGTTAATTAAGGGAGAGTTTAATTCCTTGGTGGGTTCTTTTTTTTGTTCGAATTGTTTTAAGAGTTATGCTTCGCGAAGTATTCAAAATAATTTATATTAATATATATTTTTATTATTTTTATAAGAAATTTTATACTTTTAAATTCTTTTATTAGACGTTGTGAGTTTTATATAAGAATTTGAAACTTTTCGCAAAAAAAATTATACAACTAGGAATAATAAAATTATAACTTTTTATATACTTATAATTAAATACAAATTCAATACAAAATTGTAATATATATTTGGCGGATTGACATTAATATCTATTTTTTTATGTTAAAATTTCATAGAAATATACAAAAGCTTTAACTGTATAATCCGTGCTTTAAATGAAATTTAATCTTTCTTGATATATGTTTTACCCTTTGCATATGTCTGATGATTAATTCTGTCACATCTATTGCGTCACATTCCAATTCGAAGTATAAATTTATATATTCTTGACTTAATTATGAACCGAATCTCCGCAAGATTATCCATAAAGAAGTGTCAATTTATTAAACCTGTATATAATATAATCTATTACGTACGTGATAGTAACACAAATGAAGGGTTCAGTTAACCTTGTCCGAATCTCCGTTCTAGATGTAACTGGTTCATGTATCTAAGGCTTGTGACAATAGAAATCCTCTGTACTCTGTACGGGGAAAAAATTTTGTACACTGCAATTATAATATATGTATTTTATTTTAATTAATGGAGAGAAATTAATTATTATTTTTAATATATTATAAAATTTAGAAATGCAATTTTTAAATAAATATATATATATAAATTTCAAAAAAATTTGATAATTGATTTTTCCCATAAAATTAGAATACATAAAAATATCTCTTGTACAAGATGTTTTAGTGAAGTCAAGCCATAATCATTTGTTCGACCAGCTGGCCATATTTGGTTTCCATATGTATCGGCTCTTTTGCATTCAGACGAGACTCTGTCCTCTACGGTGTAAAACGTATTTCAAAGAATAAAATGAGGTATTGTAGCATTGATTAAAAAAATGTTGACAGTTAATTTTTTTGCAAATTTAAAAAAAAAGTTGTAATTTTAATGTACATTTTTAAGGATGTTTATTTTATCTAATTACAGTTTTATATAAATATTGTGAATAGAAAGAAAACAAAAAAAAAATTGACCATGAAGCAAGCAAAATTATGAAAATATGAAAACTTCCTCTTTGCTAATCTAGCAACTTTGACATAATAATAATAATAATAATAAAGTAAAAGCGCAAGCATGGTATTTTATATTTAAAGTTTGCCATTCGATAGCAATAAAAAATAGTGCTAATAGTATAAAATTTTGACATTTTATTATTTATGATTAATGAATTTCAAGTTTCGCGGAAAGATAATAACTAATTCATGTACATACAAAAAATTAGGAAACTGATAACCTCTCCCATTAAAAAAATAAAATAAAATGCTAAGATAGCCATAGTGTTTGATTACAATGTCTTGACATTTTATTATTTATGATTAATGAATTTCAAGTTTCGCGGAAAGAAAATAACTAATTCATGTACATACAAAAAATTAGGAAACTGATAACCTCTCCCATTAAAAAAATAAAATAAAATGCTAAGATAGCCATAGTGTTTGATTACAATGTCCTAGTATTTGATTACAATGTCCAAGCTCAATGCACCTGCTAATAGTAAATTTAAAGTTTGGCCGAGTCTATCCAAAACATATTTGGTCTTCTCTTTCCTGTACACTTAATGTAAAACTGTAGATTTAAAGTCTGGCTGGATCTCATTTGTAGATAAATTTTGAATTGTATTCACTTTAAATCGACGCACTATAAAAAAAATCCTAATTAGCAATGGATTGAAAAAATCCGTCACTAATGAGTAAAATTTTATCGCTAAAAATAAAATAGTGATGGAATTAATAATAGATGAGAAGGCATAAGTAAATAATATATCAGTAATTCAATTAGTGATAGAGTTATATTATTTATTGTTAATTTCTGTCACTACATCCATCACTAATTTAGTGAGCCACTGATGAATAAAATGAATAATGAATGGAATTAGTAACATATTTGTCCATCACTAATATTATATTCACTAGCAAAATTTTCAACTCTAAACTATAATTTAGCGACGAATATTTTTTATTGCTAGTTTGTTGTTGTCACTAAATTCAATTTGGCAATAATCCCATTGCTAAATGAGCTAATTCATGCAAAAATTAGCGGTGGTGTCTTTAAAATTTCATTGCTAATATGGGATATATTTGTTAATATACTATCTATCTTTGTAGCAATTGTCAAATTTTGTAAAGCCTAAACCTTATCAACTTCAAGTATTTGAATTGAATTTCATAAAACAAAATTGAATATGAATATTTTTTTTATATAACATAAAAATACAATAAAATTAATAAAAAAATCATATCCAATGTTTATACATATGAAAGCAAAAATCCTAGGCAACTAGCTGTCAACATCTCACTATTAGTCGTCCTTATGGCGCTCACCACCCTAATCAATTGGTGATGATTGCTATTAAGAAGTGATGGTGGCAGCCATCTTTAGCCTTTTGAACATATTAAAATGCTCCTAAGCTATCATACTCTCTTAACCACAATTTGTATTAAATTACCATTTTGAAATAGATAAAGATGATCCTATTTCTTTTTCTATATTGCCAATTCAATGAAATGTATATGAAAGTATTGATAGCAAGAAAGAGCAAGTATTTCTATAAAGATTCCTTTACAATGGCACTAAGAATATCTACATGGAAATCATAGAATAGAAATTTGATCTTTACCTTATTAAACATGGGATATCAATACTATCAAAGAATAAAAAAATGAATCAAATTTCAAAAATCAAGAAACTATTTTGAGAATATCATAAAAAAAATTTATCAATGTTTATATCCTCCATTATAGGAGGAAAATTTCTGAAACAATGGCTATGTCTTTGTGGGATCACTTGTTTAGGATTTTTAAGTATGTTCCCATCTTCTAGGAGACACTAGTGTAGATGAGGGTTGACTCCAAAATATATCATTTATATTACATTTGTTAAGTTCTTAATGAGACTATGGGTTAACACAGTAGCCAACCTATAACTAAATATAATAGCACAAATTTAATACAAATATTAAATGATACAAATCAATAAAAATTAATTAATACAAATATTTAGTTAAATGTTAACTAATATTAAAACGTCACACTTTGGATACAACTTAAATCCTACCATCAGCTGGATCCATACCCCAAAGATATGCTGATAGGTGTCCTTGATAAATGGCTAAGTGCCTTACAGTCTACTAAATAAGATCCTAAGAAGTAGATTGGGAAAAGTCCTCAATAATAGGAACTAATTCAATTTAAGCTATAAATGAAACAACTTGTTATTACAATACAAGTTAAGCTATAACTATACAAATAACTAATTTTCTGACTTAACTAATAACTAATTCAATTTCCTAACTTAACAAATACTAAATTAACTAAGAAGTAAATTCAATTTCCTAACTTAACTAAAAATTATTCAATTTGCTAACTTAATAAATACTAACTTAACTAAAACCTAACACTAACAGTACAACGAATTTTAATTTCATACCTTGACTAAAAACTAATTTAACAAATTAACTAAACAAGTTAAGCTAGAAATTAACAAATCATACAAATTATACTAGAAATTAACAAATTAAGCTTCACTTAACAAATTAAAGAACATAAGAAACATTATAAATATTTCCATTCTAATTGTTGCAAAACCCCTTCATTAAGGATTCATTATTAGCTTGCTTAGAGTCAAACCTTCACAATGGAACAAATTCAATATAAAAGAACTACACATGTAGATATAATTTATAGAATTCACTATAAAGTTATGAAAACTAATATCAACACAAAAGCTTTAAAAAGATCTCTAAAAGGTGAAAATTTGTTAATTGAAGCAAATACTCAAAAATTTTGCAATGTTCACCCTAAATCCTTTAAGACATGATTAAAATATCTTTTATTGAAGAATGGAAACTACCCAAAATAATCCCTTCAAAATATGAAAAGAATCCAAAGCTTTATCAAATAATAAAAGAACTTTCAAGAGATGTAACACTAAAATTCTTTATAACTTTATCAACAAGATTTGAAATGTAATGTCCCGAATTTTCAATTCTATTATTTGAATCTCTAAATTCTAAGGTCGTAGAAACGAAGAGCACGTTTGAGTTAGCTTAGTGGGTGAATTTTAAGTTGAAAGGAATTAAGTGTAAGGGTAAATGAAATTTTGAAGGAAAAAGGATAGTGGGAAAAGAATTAATTTTCCTAAACAGTATAGATGATCAGAGGAGGTTGGAAAACCCTAAAATGAGGAGTTGTCTAAGTCTGACAGTGTAAGGAATTTTAAACAAACAGAGACCCTATGGACTAAATTGCAAAAGTGCAGAATCGGGTGTGGTTAAAGTGAAATAACCAAGGATTTGAGATCTAATATGAATAACCAAGAATTTAGGGTGTGATATGTGATTTTATTTAGTGTGGCCAATAGACACATGACAAGTGTCCTTATTAAAAGAAAATGGACAAGTGTCCTTATTTGAAGAAATGGCAAGAATAGCCTTACTTTTGGTGAAAAAGGGACTAAATTACCCTTGGAATTGTCAAAAATGGTAAGAATACCCTTGAAGCTTCGTGAAAAATCTTCTTCCTTCTCCTTTCTTCTCAAAAGTTGTGGAAGACTCCATTAAAGCACCAAAAATGTGCAGGAGAGAGAGAGAAGAGAGAGAAAGTTTCTTTTGGCTATTTCACCCAAAAATAATGAGATTTAGGCTTGGGGGTAGAAGGGAAAGTTGCTCTTTTCATCAAGCTCTATCCATTGGTGTGTTTAGATTGAAGAAAAGCTTAAGTTTGATCAAGTTTGGGGAGCTCTAAGTGAGGATTTTCAAGTTGCAGCAAGAGGTAAAATTGTTCTCCTCTAAAAGCTCTTTATTGTGCTCTTTTTAGTTTCTTGAGATTTTGATGTTGGTGTGGTCAAAAGTGGTTGAACATGGAGTTTAGGATGCTTTGAACATGTTTAATGGTGTTTTAGATGTTGTTATGTTAATTTATGATTTTGGTTTGGTGTAAAAATAGCAAGAAACCATGATGTACACACTTGGGTTTTAGAGGCATATTGGTGCATGTGTGGACTTGGCATGATTTGTTTGGAATTTGGTTAAAATGATGAAATTAGGATGATTCTTATGAGTTATGAAGCCTATGGAAGATGAATTTTGAGTTATGAAAGTGTGTATGAAACTTCCCTATTGAGAAGCCAAGGGGAGAAGGAGGTTTAGCTATGTAAATTGTGTTTTTTGGAAGATCAGTAATGTACACGGGGTACAACACGGCCCATGTTGAACCCCGTATTCTTCTACGAAGGCTGATCAGTAATGTACATGGGGCAGAACACGGCCCATGTTGTACCTCATGTTCTGAACACGGGGTAGAACACGGCCCATGTTCACCCCCGTGTTCTTTGCTGAGTGAACATTTTGACTTTGATTCTTCAGGATTTGCATGGTTTTACCTTTGGATCCTTTTCTAATGTTCATATATGTCATATCAAGGCTTGAAATCAAGATATAGAGCATCTAAGTATGCATTTATTTAAGTGGAGGAAGTAAAGAATACATGAGGTTTAAGGAAAGTGATGATGTTCTAATAAGAACTATGATGTGTATTTGTATAGACTAAAAAGTCACAAGTTGGAAAGGCAAGGGGAAATTGTAAAGAAGTTTTAAGTGAGGGCAAAAGAGACATCACCATTGGAAGCTTATAAAAGGTAGCTAGCTTTATCCTTAAGCTCTGTTTTCTATTTACATGATTTTCGGTATATTTTGCCATTATATGGAATGTGTATGAAATAGCTGTGTGCATACCCCGGGAAGACAGTCAAATACTGTGTGTGTAAGGCCTATGGCCCGAGTTATCCCCGGGATGGTAATGAAAATTACTGTGTGCGGTACCTATGGCCAAACACCTCGGGAAGACAGTGTGATACTGTGTGAGTAAGGCCTATGGCCCGAGTTATCCCCGGGAAGACAGTGAATTACTGTATGAGGCCTAGGTACGATTATCTGTGGTGGCCATCTAGATAATGATATGAGTCCTTGAATGGGCTTGTGGATTGCTATATGCGATGCACATTTCCTACAATGGTATGGAATGAGATGATAAATGATTGATTGATTTCGAAATGTACATTTTATTTGCTTAAGGATCTGGAATGGCTCAATATATTTTTACAGTGATGGCTAGCTATTGAGAAACTCTGTTTCTTATGTTTTCTGTGTTATACTAACCATTTCAGGTGATGCTTCTAAAGGCCCTCTTGTCAAAGGAGAGTAGATTTTTTAAGTTGTATATTAAAAATGATTGTACAGTTGGTGATATTGTAAATGATGGATGTATGTTTTGTAAGTTGAACTTGTTGTATAATTACATCATCCCTTGCCTATATTATTTGAGATGCAAAATATTTGTGGTATTGTGAGTTAGCCTAGAGTAGAAGGTAAATTAATATGCAATAATTATCTATTAATGAGGATTAAGGTGTTGATAAGTGAGGGAGTTACATGAAAGCTCTAATTTTTCTTCAAAACTAAAATTTTCCTCCAGAAAATTAGTAGATTCTTGTTCTACTACTTCAACATTAGATTTGGATCTTTGAAAACATGTAAATTTAGAATCAAGTCAACCCCAAGTAAAAATCATGGAACAAATTATAGTGAAGATATCTCAAAGACAAAATACAAAATCAAATAACTTTAACTAAAGGTTTTGCAACAAAACCATTATCTCCAACATTTTTTTATATGCAAAATCAAGTTTATTTACTCAAAAGAGAAATTTTTTTAAGCAAAACCTTACTAAGTAAAGAATAATATTCTAAAGAAAATAAAGAAAAAGAAAATGGTATTTCTCAAAATTTTCTCAAGAATTAGTAGAAACCTACAAAAGGACTTATTGTAAAACAATAGAAATTAATAGACAACATATTTACTTCTTTAATTGTTTTAAGAATATTATATTTAAAATAATATAGAAAATCCTTTTATAAAAAATTTCAAAGGTAACAAAAAAAAATGACTATTCAAGAGAAAGAGAAGGAATTTTCTAACAATAATTTCCAATAACTAGTATGTAGCTCTATCAAATTTATAAGTCAATGCCTACTTTAAATCATAAAAAAAATTAATATACTACAAAAATCTATTCAATGGCCAACATCGACTAATAAAATTACTTTGGGAAATCATCCATCATTAGAAGAAATAAAATTTACACATGAAGACACCATAATAATAGCATTTCCTTTCAAGAGAAAAAAACACAAATAATGAATGTCAAAAGGATATAAATTTTAAATAAATCAATTAACTATAGTATACAATTAAACAAATGTTAAGTTTAAAATCAAACAAATTAATTAACTTGTATATAATTATGCTAAAGATAAAAATAAATAGAATATGTAACAAATTAAAGAAATGGAAAACTACCAAAATAGAACAAATTCAAGAAAACTCATCAATTAAAATATGTATTAACTAATGGTGAAGACAACGATGGCAATGGAAGAGATGGTGAAAGGCAAAAATCACATAGTAGCATTAGAAGGAGAGAATGAAAAGGAAAGAAAAAATGGGGCCTGGTGTTAGGATCTAATATTTAGTGATGAAATTAGCGATGGATTAATCTATTACTACTTCATTTTAATAATGATAGATGTTGAAACATCCATGCTAATTCTATTTCTAATTTAAAAAAATTATTCCATTATTAAATAAAATTTTAAAATTTTGTATTCCTATCATTAAATCCATCAATAATTCAAAAATAAAATTTGTTTTATTCCATCACTAATTCCATCAAAAAAATTTATTGACAAATTTGTTTTTCAATTAAAAAATTTAAGAAATTGAAAAAAATTAATCTCGGATGTTCCAATGCCCATCGCTAATTTTATCACTAAAATAATAACATATAACAAACTCATTTATTAATGGTAATTTGGTCACTAAATCCATCACTAATATTTTATTGTTAATTTTCATCATTAAATATAACTTTTTTATAGTAACATCCAACCTACATCTCATTTGCAAAGTAATTAAAGTATGCATTTTTTATGTCCCAAAGTAATATTTAAAAATTTTATTATTTTTAATGCTTTGAAATATTTATTCTAATTGAAGAGGATAAAGGAATTATATATGTTTAGTTAAGATTTGATTTCAAACTTTTTCTCTTTTTAAAGTTCCGAGTTATCAAAATAATACTGTGATAATGTTCAAATTATATTTATATAGCCATAATGTCAATTCAAAACTCATTTAAATAATTTATATAGGAATTTTATCATTAAGGTAAAAATAATTTTAGTAATTATGGGTGTAAACATTTATAAAATTAAATGTTTGTAATTAGTAAATTATTTTTGAAAGTTGTGAAAGCATGAAATATTTACTTTTTTTAGGCTTTCAAATTTATTAGGTTATTATTAAAAAAATATTAGGAAAGATGGAGAATATTTAAAATAGGATTTTAAAAATACAAGTCTTTAAAAATGTGTTGATAAAAAAAATAATAAATTGATGGCTAGGATTGATTTTAATTTAAAATGGGAGGTTGATAATTTATAAAGGAGGTGAGCTTACGTGATGCAAGAAGCACCAAATCAAAATCCGAGGCTCTTTTTTATTTTTCCCTTCCTTCTTCTATCTTTATTTTTCTCAGTTTCTTCCTCTCTCTTCTCTTTTCTCTCTCTTTCTTCTTCTTTTTTCTCAATCCTCGACCATGCCCTTTATCCTCCTTTATACCATAGTGCCATCACCGGAAGTAGCTATTTGCTGTGTGCCTCCTCATTGGTTAGGCACCATCCAATGCCATGAAAGAAACGTCTAATTAGAAGGACAAATAGAGTAATAGAGTAACTCGACAACTTCTTTCTTCAACATTCACCCATTCTAGTGCCACAACTTAAGCTACCACCAGTAACTCTCTTTCAATTCTTGACTAGTCGCCATTACTAGTAGCATGGTCGCCACACGACTTGGTTTAGTAGTAAAAATAAAAAAGATTATTGGTCTCCTTTGCTTCATCTATGATTCAACATGCTCTCACTATTGATGAGCTAGTAAAGGTCCCTTATAACACTATAGGAAGAAAGGAAAGATGAAAGTGAAATACTTAAGGATCCTCAAAATGAATAAGCATTCTTAAGTAAGTATATATCCTACTTCAAAATTTATATATTACTTATAATCATTAAATTTTATATTTTATAATTTTTATATTAATTATATTAATTATATTAATTGTAAATGCATTCATACATGAGATTTAAATATACTTTCAATTAGAGAGCTTCAATCTTAATATTTGTGACTATTTACTTTACTAAAACATCGGTGAAATGATTAGTACATTGATACATATATTTCTATGTTAGTCTTATAGGATATTTTGTGTTTACATTTTTGAAGCCTTATGGTAAAGGCAAAGTACTATAGTTACCAAATATCACTTGGTGGTATTTATGTTCAATGAAACAATAAACTATGAACACAATAGACTATAAATATGTATGTGTATTAAGTCAATGTTGTTTAACCATACTTAGTGGGCATAGTGACACTATTATCTATTAATGGTTAATTATGAATGGCTCGCAACGATAAACTACATATTTTGTCTTATGATGTGCAAAACTTAAGCTCTAATGTATAAATTATATTATGAATTATGCTATAAGTGGCATTGAAATTGAGAAACATGATGAGGGTAGTAGTATGAATATTAAATAGATAATTCTCAATAAAATGGTAGGTATAGGTTAGCCTTAAAAAAAATAAGGATGAAAAGCTTGCGAAAGGTATAAAATTAAGCTGGAGTCAAAAGGTGATATATGTATATAAATTATAAATTGCTATGTATTATGTTGCAGCATTGAAATCTAATTGATCTTGAATATTTTTGTTTAATGTGATAGTAATGACTCGGTTGTGATTGAGTTTTGTTAATTACTTGAAGGTTTGATGATATCTTGGAATGTGTTATGTGTGTGAAATTGTAATTGTATTATGTAATTAAGTAAAAGAGATTGTTATGAATTATGATATGAAATTAGAAAATTAAGTTATGTGCAGGTTAAATTCATCAACTGGAGAATTGGTATTGTGAGTTATAAAATCTAGGAGTTTGGTTTGCAACTATTTTTTATTTTAACTTATTTAGCATTTGATTATTTTACATAATTGATTTTAGGTATAGTTATGATATATATATTTACTAAGTTCTTGTAACTCATTCCTTTTATTTCCAATGTTTTCAAGTTAAAATGAATGCATTAAATCCTTGTTTTTTCTATTGAGATCAAAGACTACCTTGTTAATAGATTTTGATAGTTAGATTAAGAATGAAGTTTAATTATGTTTGTATAAATACTATGTGTATTGAGATTGTGTATTTTGTAATGTTATTGAATCTATAAAAATCACATATTATAGGATTTAGGGCATATGAACCTTTGAAAGTGTCCAAAAATAAGAGAAATTTTATCTTTTTTTTTGTAAAATCTATAAGAAAAATTAAGTCACTAAGGAAATAGAGAAATTTCTATTAGGTAGAATTAGCATAATTAATATTGAGGCTAATGGAAATCAAATAGTGGGATCCATGTTGATTATGATCAAGTTAAGGTCGTGACAAAATTGATATGAACTTTATTAAAATAATTAAATTTGTACAAATTTTATAGATTTTTATTGTAATATTTTTTTTATAAAAGTTTGAATAAGTTATACTTTACAACCTTTGTAAATAAACTTCTATTATTTTGTTATACAATTCATAATTTTTATATTTAATTTGTAAAAAATTATAATATCTTAAATTAAAATTATAAAAAATATTATAGTTTTATTAGATAATTATAAATATTTTAAAACACATCAAAATAAAATTTCTTCTTATTAGAGTTGGCCCTAAGCTAGAATTAATGGCTTTGCCACTTTTGTTAGTTTAGGTGGATTAATTTAAGTATCATTGATTATTCTTTAAAAATATTATTAACAATTAAAATTTATTAAATAAATATAAATTCTACAATAATGATTATAAACTAATAATTCCATGTAATATTTTATAGTATTATAATTATAATACAATAGTTCCAAAAGGTAAAATTAGTTTAATTTAAATTATATTAAATGCTCAAAATTGTAATTGAGTGAGAGTAGTTTAAGAAATAAATTTAATAAATATAGTTAGGCCATGCTTATTTCAACAGAAAATGCTTTTTGTAATATATAGTTATAAAATGTTAAGGTGAGAAAAAATATTTTATTTATTTAATATTAAATATGAAGAGTTTTGAACAAAAAATTCTTAATTTTTAAAGAGAAATATGCTTTCCTATATTATTATTATTACTGTAGGTATCTTTTTTTAAATACAAATAAAAGTAACATATCACTCTTTCATTAATATTAATGTAAATGATATTTTTTTTGTAAAAAATACTTTTTGACAATAAATACAATATTTAGCCTTTCATTTATAAAAGTGGTGACTATTACATTTATTAAATTTCATAACTAATATTATTAATTCTTTATTTTTATTTTTGATATAATTATTCGTTCTTCCATTCACTTATAATGTTAAAATGAATTAAAAATATTGAAATTGATTGATAAATTTCATCTTAGAAATACATGCTTGATTTTTGGCTATATTATTTTTTTATCATTTATTTTAGGGTTATGTGTGAAGGAATGAATGAATAATTATAACAAAAATAAAAACAAGAGATTAATAGTGCTAATTATGAAATTTGAAAAATATAAAGTCATTATTTTTATAAATAAAGGATTAAATATTATATTTACTCTATTTTCTAATAAAACAAGTGGAGCCTTAGTATTAATCATATTAACTTAAAATCATTTTTGTATATTCTTTATATTTCTTATTGTATAATAAAATACTAGAAAAAGTTAGGGAAGTTATTAAATAGTATCAGGTGAATTACATGGAAAGAAATATTTGCATTACCTAAAATTATCACTTGTTATTGAGAGATTTGAGATTTTAGGCGAGACAAATTAATTAACATACGCAATGATTTAAAAAAAAAATACTATGATCACTATTATATCCCTAAATTTCGTAACTAATTTTATTAATCTTTTATTTTTACTTTTGTTATAATTATTTGCACTGTTAATAAAACAAATGTATGTATTTTACTTTAATATTTTTTATTTATTTTAACATTGTAAAAAATAGAGGAATAAATAATTATAATAAAAATAAAAAAATTAATAATATTAATTATGAAATTTGAGTACTATATTAATCACCATCTTTATGAAGGAGTATTTATTTTACTAAAATGTAAAACATTTTCTTCAAATGAAAGCAGCATCATGGAGTTCAAAAATACCTACAAGATAAGGAATTTGTGACAAATTACCCGTCACATTTGCAATACACCTTTCATTTCAACCCACCTAGCTGCCTTATGAGCAGCACAATCACTCTCTCCCAAACACCATATTATTTCAATATTATTAATAACCTCTAGTAGTATTCTCACAGCTTAACATATACGCTAACATATGGCCCAAAAAAAACAAAACACTATATTAGCATTGCTCTCCATGGACAAACATTTGCTTGGGCTCACACCAGATTGGGCCGAATAGCCCATATCACACCGTGAACCCAAAGTGTCCATTTGCATATGGCCTTCTACCTCCCAAAGGTCTCACAATTCACCTTACAAAGCGAGCGCTCGACGCCGATTGTCGGATGACCATGAACCATCTCGTTCCTCGCCTCCCACCATCGCTTGAGTAATGCTGCCACAAAAATAATCGTTTTGCACTGAAAATCAGAGTTCCCAGCAATATCCAACACCAGTGAGCCTCCGAAAAGCGCTGCCATGCTTGCCGGCAAAAGTTCAAGCCAAATTAGCCTCGTCAACGAGAAATGCTTGAGGATGTGGATTTCAATTTCTGGAGCAGCGGAGTGTACATGGAGCAATGAGTTGTCGGCGCCAAACAAAAAACTCGTTCGAGCTCTTGTAGGTAAGACGCCACTCATCACTCTCTAAAGTATAATTTTGTGCTAGTGATTACTAGTTGTTGGGTTTACTTGAAGACATTAAAACATTGTCTTTGTAGTCAAATAGCTTAGACAAAGTTAGCAAAACAACCAAGACAGGGTTACTCAGGTTCTTCGTAGCTAGAATCAAAATTAGGTTTGTCTTAAATTTAGGTCATAGAAAATTTTTTCTTTCCTTGTATTTTAAATTCGATTGTAAAATTTTATATTTGTATATTTAATAATTTAATTATTCCTATTATTATAAAAAATTAAATTAATAGTTTTCAATCCAATTGGATCTATGCTTATTCCTAATTATGTCAGGCTATAAAAGAGATGTGAATCTGCTAGATCCTGCAAACCTTATAGTTATCTTAATGTTTTCGGATAATGGTAAATTCTCCTTTTTATTTATCTGAATTTTTTTTTCAATTTTATCCTTATAAAATATTTTATATTAATTTTTATCTATATAAAATATTAATTTATTGAATTTTATCCTTAAAGGAATGAAATTGAACAAATTAATCTTTATATAGATACAAGTAAAATGACAAAATCAAATAAATTAATGTTTTATAAGAAAAAATTAATACAAAATATATGATAGTGACAAGAGTGAAGTAAATAAATTTTACATGAATAAATAGAAGTTTAGTCTTAAGAAAATGATGCAATAAAGTTAAAATGTTAATTTCACTTATTTTTATTCTTCCTCTCACATCCTATTATATCTCCCTAATAATATATTACCTGCAATATTCCAAACTAATCCTATCTTCTCCTACTTGCATGCACATTACTCACCCGTACAGAAGCCATTGCTTTATTGTTAAAAAGTTGCACTCCACTTGCTAATATAGAGGATGATGCCTTGCATTTATATTTTTGAAAATATTTTGCTCACAACTTGTCTTCCTTTAATGTCCTAAATTTTCGAAGAAAACTATGCAAACTTCATCTTCATTTGAACTACTTTATTTCCATTCCTTCTTTTCCATTTGTACTCTTTCTATATTCTTTTTCAAAGTTGTGTTGATTTCCTATCCCATCAATGTGTTCCAATCTCAAAGATAATTTTACCATCTCGTTGAGACCGGCCCCTAATTCTTCAAATGGGTATTTTTTGTTGTTGTTTGGATTAGTATTTCTTAGGTTTATTTTTCATTGTCTACTTGAATTCTATTTTTTGTTCATTTATTTGATTTGAGTTTAATTATTCTCTCTTTTAACATACAAACATATCTCATATGTTTTCTTTATAGAAAATTTCAAAACAACCTTATTCCTTCACTTTATCATTTCTATTGTCAAAGATGAAAAAATGAGTCATGTGATTCTAAATTTTACTTTCAAATCTATTGTCATTTTAAAAAACCTCTTCATTTTTTTAAGATTTTTTCTTGATTCACTCTTACCATTATATGCTATTTGATTATTTTTTATAATACTATGGAACCTTACTATTTTAGCTTTAGTAAGTGAACCTTATTATTTTGGCTTTTGTAAGCAAAATCGAGGTATGTTTCCTACCCTTATAATATAATCAAGTGATACCAGCGAATATCTATCTATTTTTTCTAAATGAATTTTTATCAAGATATCTTTTTCATTAATATTGAGAAATTACTTCATTTGTTTATGAATATCTAGGTCTAAGCATATTTTTCAACTGTGTAAAGTCATATTGTAAGTTGTAAGAAATGTGTTCTTGTATAGATAGATATTGAATTATTTTTTGTGATTATTATATTGAAACACTAGTATCTACAATATATATAAATTCATGTACTTGGATGGCAATTATAGAATATATTAATGAGACTAACTAAAATCATCTTTCATACATTTATGGGAATTAGATCCAATTATTGGTATCAACTTAAATGCTTTATAATTTGTTTAATCTAATTATTATTTTCTTCAAATGTATGGAATAAATTAATTATATTTTTAGAATAATTAATAATCTCATTACTATATGAGAGGCCATCAAATTACAATTTAAATGATATTGTAGACAATAAATCAATATCAAAAGATATTTTATATCAATTAAGTATTAATGTTAAAATTTTCACCTCGATAAATTTTTTAGATTAATTAGTATTGAAAAATTTGGTGAATGTGAAACTAAAAATCTTAAAATTAATATAAAATTGATGTAAAAAAATTTTTAATGTTAATTTGATATCTACAAAAAATTTTAAATAATAATTTGATAGTTTCTACTTATTATACTTTTTTATGAAACCAAAACCCCTGCATTGCACGGGTTAAAAATTAGTTATACAATAAATTAAGTTTTCATTTCTCATACTTCCTATTAATGAGTGTGGGACACATATAAGTTTGGATGGGGTTAAGCATTTTTGAAAATGATAGACCCATAAATGAGTGAGGCTTACATTTATTTATTATATGAATAAATAAAATAATTTAATTCTTTATTTATATGAGTGTTAATTATTTTATTTTTCAAAATTATTAACTAATATTATTGATCATTTATTTTTTATTTTATTATAATTATTCATCCATTTTTTATTTTTAGTATTAAAATAAATAAAAAATAAAACTAAAAATTAAGTATATATTTAATATTGTTAAAGTCGAGTTAAACGATCTAATACAATATTTTATATTCATTTTAATATTAGAAAGGAAGGAGGGATAAATAATTATAATATAAAAGCTTACATTTATATATTGTACTAATTTCTTAAAGGAGTAAAACTGAGTAACTACGCAAAATAGATGGGTCAAATTAAAGTTGTACAATCTCGTGTTAACCCAGCCCATGCAAACTACTTTGTGTAAGCCAATATCCTAAACGGATTGAAGAAAAGAGGATTGACTGGACTGGGCTAATCCTTTAGTATCCAGCAAATTGTTTCATTCGATTGATTTTATTTCAAAAATTAACATTTAAAACACGAGTTAGATTGGGACAAATTCGTAATTGGGCTAGTTCGTGTTTTCGGTTACATTTCGTAATTGGGCCAGCTGTAACGGAAGAGTTTTTCAACCGCATGAATTGAGTTGGTTACGTAAGGAAAAGAGGAGATTAAAAAACAAAAGGACTTGCCTATTTCTGGTCGGCCCAACACCAGCGGGTCCAGCCTACAAGCCTGTTAGGTCCCTATTTAATATAATTAACATAACTCTAATTATTATGATTAGTGGAATTAATTTTGGAGTAACTTGCTAGAAAGTGGGAGGAATGAATATTTTGGTGTTTCGAACATGCCATCTTCATGAGATATTCCCAGTTAGTGGATGTATAATTTGTGTGTCCACTATTAATAAATAAAAATTGAGATAAATATAAAAAGAATTTTTGAAAAATTAATTATTAAAATATTTTTACATTTATCTCAACTTTCTTATATTTACTATAATTTTTATTAATAATGAATACACGTTATATGCTAACTAATTAAATATCTCTCCATAATCTTAACATGACAATTGACAATTGAATTTTAAGAATCATGGTGCAAATTGGATCCATGATCAACTTTTGTACCATTTGATTTGAGTATTTTGACAGTCTAATCCATCGAAGCTACTATAAACTGGCAAATTTTAAAAAATAAAAAAATTGATTCAATTTTAAAAATGATATGTTATTTTATTTTATTTTTTATCTTATGACCTTTTTCTAGGGTTGGATTTGGGCACATGCTCAATTAGATTAAGTGATTTATATAAAATTTTCTAATCAAATTAATTTTTTTCAATTTTTCATTTCAATGGCCTGACTTTAACTAATTAAAATATTATCACTAATTTTAATAGCTAAAGTCGCTTTTTAGTGTCTTCAAGTGGTTAGCATCAATTTGAACATATTGATTTTTAAAATTAATTTTATTCTAGTCATTCAACTTATCTACATTTAGGTTTTATATTTTTTTATGGCATAAGAGTCTAAATATCTTATATTGGAACATTATTAGTAATTATCATGTATGACTGTCAAATTACTAAGATGAAAATATTATATATGATAATAGATTTAAATTTTTCATATTTATCATGGGCTCTAGATATTATATGTGTATGTAATATTTATATCAATTATTAACATAAAAATATAAAATTAAAACAAAAATTAACTTGCAACCATCACAAATTTATAACTATTACTAAACCTATAACTATATTTTGTAATATTTATTTTATATCACTAAAAGATAATATAATAGTAAAAGAAAATAGAACATAAAGACTTTTTAAATTATGAAAGAAATAATATTTTGAATAAGTTGGATTAGAAATAATTACCAAATTTCAAGCATCTTTTAATTATAAATCAATTTTTTTTAAAAAAATCACTCATTACAAAGCAACCCTAAAATTTAAATTGCTTTTAATTATCTAATTTTGGTTTAATTTGATCAATTTTTTTATTGTTTGAATTTTTTTGTGTAGCCCAACTAGGTTGACTAATAGAATTGTTAAACCAACTCATTTGATTTGTTCAAAGGCAGATTTGTGTAAACCTAATCTAAATAGACTCTATTGGCTAGGACTACAAATTTTATAAATAATGAATTCATAGGTCCTAATTCTATAATGTCTAATCTTCTTTTTCTCAAAAAAATCTTAAATTTTAGCCTATTTCTTGTTTTTGTTAAAATTATTTTTAAAAAACCTACTTTTGATGAGTGAAAATTTTCAAATTTAGATTATTTGAGAAAAGGGTAATTTTATCAAGCCTTTTTTTAATAATTTTTAATTATTTTTTAGGTTCAAAATAAAATTATGAAAAATAAATAAATGTGAATCGTTTGGTCTAATTTCTGCAAACTAATGGATTAGAGTAGTTTGAATTTCCATATATATAAAACTTCATTTTAAACGTCCTAATTCACATTTTTTTGTAAACTCTCAAATCCATTCTTGGAACTAAGTCTATTTCATAACTATATTGTCTAGTGAGAAATAATAAAATAAGTGATAAAGTAAACATAATATTTAGTCCCCCATTTATAAAGATAGTAACTATTATATCTTTTAAATTTCATAACTAACATAATTAGTTACTTATTTTTTGTATTTATTATAATTATTCATCCTTTTTTTCATTTGTTATACTAAAGCATTTAGTTCACAAATTTTAAGAGATTGGAAATAGAGTCACAAAATTGATTCCCTTACTAATTGTTTGGTTCACATATAATAGGACTTGTTGTTTTTACTTATCTTTAACAAATTCCTTCATTTGATTTTCTTCCTTTTCCCAAGGTTTTAAATTACGTTACCTAATGCAAATTGAAAACATTCCTCTCCTACTATCATCACCTACAACCACTGTTATCGCTACGCCTACATTACTACCACTATTAATGCTACCACTATAACCATTCCTATTATGACTATTGCTATTGTTACTGATATTGCTATTGCCATTACTACCATTCTACCATTGTCATTATCATTATTGTTATTGACATCACACTACTATCACCACCACACCACTATCACCATTATTTACATTTACTATTATTACTATCGCTATTACTATTACCATTGTACCACCTTCATTGTCAATGTTGCACCATTATCATCCTTACTATTAATGCCAGTATTGCACTACCATCATTATCATTATTGCATTATCAACACCATTGTTATTACCACTATCATTACTTCTTCTGCCATTACCATATCACACATTCCTTAATTAATGACTCAATAACAAGAAAGAGGATTAGAAATAGTGTGTAAGATTCCTTAAGTGAATAGTAATAATAATAATAATAATAACAATAATAATAATAATAATAATAGTAATAATAATAATAGTTTCCTTTCTTTTACTTCATTTTATTTGATTACATTCTATTTTCATTCTTACAAATTAAATCAAACCCCGCATAAAATAAATGATAAAAAGAAATAATATAATTGAATTACTCAAAGAAAGATAACACTTAATTAATATGCTTCATATTTTTAGTCTCTTATTTTTATAAATTATAAAACCATATTTATAATATAGATTAACAATTTTTTTAATAAATTTATATAAGTTTTGTGCTATAACATCATTCTCTTCCATCATTGAAATTTCATACCACGAGATACTATTATTCATGTATGCATATATAATATAATTCAAGTTAAACTGACTCTATATATTGAAAACAACCCCACTAAATTAAAATTTAACTTGCATTATTCCATATACAAGTGTCAAATTTATAATATATATATATATATATATTGTCAACATCCTAAGCAGATTGCAGAAAGCCCTAGATATTATAGAGGAATATAGAGAAGTAAGATCAAATACACATTGCGGGCAAAAGCTTGATTTCTCTAATACAGATCCTAACTATACATATGGAGTTTCAAACACAATTGAAAATTCAACAACTAATTAACTATTAAAATAGAATCCACTAGATCCACCTAAGCACGCGTAGAAGTTTCTTTCAACTGAATGATCTAGTCTTTTTTCTAATCGCAACCTAGAATCTTTTAAGTGAAGCTAGTAAACTTTCTTTTCCGTCTATGTGAAATTTAATTTTTCTTAATTTTATTTTTAGAGAGTAGGAATTAAATAAAATAGTTTTTGTATGAATACAAATAACAGAAAAAATTAAATAAATTAATATTTCATATGAATAAAATTAATATAAAATATTTTATAAAAATAAAATTAAAAAAATACTTCAATACAACAAATTACTTGAATAAAAAAACCTGATAACGGATCTTGAATGGATTGGGAACAAAAACAGCCCATGAAAAGAGAAGATCAAACCCATGTAAGAGTAAAATAAACAACAAAAAGAATCGATATACAAAATACTGTACAACTTCCCCGATCCCCCGCCACAACAGGGAGGGAGCCATAAAATCTAAGCTAATAGGGACACAACACAGATCGTCACATTGTTTACATATATCTGGGCCACAAATTGAGTGATTGAAATAATTGATACCATAACGGCCAACTAGCTTTTTTTTTTTTTGTAGTGGTTGCATTTTTTGTCTCCTTCTTGTATCAATTGAAGAAAAGCAATTTCATCTTGGCCCGTAAATATAAAAGCTAATGATTAAATCGAACAAGAGCCGAGACTAGCTTCCTATTAAAAAAGCCCATACACCAAAAGCCCAAAATATCTTACTGAACCAGCATACACCTTTGCATTTGAAGCTTCTCTTTGGGCCTTCTCTTCTTGTTTCACGTGTTGGTCATTGAAAAAATGAAAGCCCAATCGTTTTTGAAGCTTCCGCTTGGGCTTGGCTTGTTCTTTCACATGTTCAATTAATTGAAACATGTTAATGGCATTACCCAAAGAAGAAAGACTAATGCTTGCATGTTTTAGTCACTAGGTGTGATTTAAGTAGTCTGTTGGAAATCTTATATTCAAATTAATTGAAGCAATTTCTTCTTTATTTTGTATATATAGAGTTATCAAACGATCTCGGTTCAATTTATTTGCATATCAACTTTCGTGAATTGCAAATAGATCGGTTTGCAAAAAAATAATGATTACTACTATAGCAATCCAAATCGTAATGTGGGTGAATCGTTGGTCTAACAAATTGGCCAGAGACCAGTTCATTTTTTTTTTATCAAAAATGTAATTTTAATACTTTTAGATCTTTTCAAGAAGTTATTTCCATTTTTTAATCAAAATAATAATTTTAGTCTTAGAAATATTAAAACAAAAATCTTCTACTCATTTCAATAGTAAAAGACTTGTAAATAATTAAAAAAAATTGATAGCATGAAATTAATTAACACCTAATTTATCGCTCAACCATTTTTTATATCAAAAGGGAAATGTCCCCCCTAAAGTATAAGATATAGTTTATAAAATAAAATAAAATATCATAACTCTTGATGAAAAAATTATAAAAATAAGTAGTTACAATTTAAAAATTATATTTTTATTTATTTTTATTTATTTAATTTTAAATTTTAAAATTTTTATTAACAGTTATATTTTTATTTTATTTTTTAAAATACATCTTACATTTTAAAAAATCTTAATGATACGGAGGAAATTTAAACCTCATCGCACGGTATTACACAGTGACATTTGTAGTAGTATCTGCCCTGTTGGAGATAATAATCCATACATAATCCGTAAAATATAAGACCATGTACATATGTTTAAAAAAAAAAAAACTGTGACCGAGTCTATAACTATGTATTCATAAATAAGTTAAAAAAATAAAAGAGGAAGTATATATCTGCGTATCTAACTGATTATATCAGCATATTTTAGTAGATAAGTAACTAAGATTTTTTTAGGATTAAATAAGAAACAAAAAGGAAATGCAAAACGCGGCGGGCACAATTGGGTCCCATAAGCACGAACCGACCAAGCCGATTCCCATCTTGCGGGCATCTATTCCAATATTTTAAAAATAGTTGAAAACTTATCGAATCATGATTATTAATATTAATATCAATACTACCACTTAATATCAATACTAAACAATTAAAGTAATCTTTTTTCTTTTTCATAAATAGGACATATGTCAACTTCTTTTTCCTTTGCTTTTTCATTTTCCCTCCAAAGCTCCAAATAATCATTTTTTTTTATTTTTTAATTTTTTTATTATTTTCAAATTCTTATACAAATTTTAAATTTTTTTATCATTAACACTATCACTACATTATATATATTATTTACTTTTTATATATATTTTTTATTTTTATTTTTCTTAGATACACTCTAGAAATATTAATATCACTAAATAGTATTGATAAAATATAATATATTTTTATCAAATACTAAACAATTAAAATAAGGTTTTATTTTATTTTTTTAATCATTTACACTATTTCTTCAATATATATATATATATATATATATATATATATATATATATATATATATATATTATGTATATTATTTACTTTATTGTATTTTTTTATATTCATTCCTCTTATGCTTTTGATATGTCAATATCATTAAATAGTAATATATAACAAAATATATTTTATTTTATTATTAAATATTTTAATAATTTAAATATTTAATTTAATTAAATTTATTTGTACACTTTTATTACTTTTTATTAAATAATTTCTATTTTAAATTTGCTTTGTCGCCTCTTAAATTATATATAAGTAAGTATATGTATTATTTTTTTATATTTATTTATGATATTTGTAACTCGGATGTTAATGTTATTTAATAGTAAAAAATAATATAATACATTTTATTTTTATTATAAAATATTTAAATAGTTTAAAATATTAATTTGATTAAATTATTTAACTTTATATTCTATTTTTATCTCTTATATTTCTTTACTAACTCACCTACCCATACCTATTTTGCTCTATGAAATATTTTTTTCTTTTCTTTTTTTATACAAACTCTTATTATTTATAGTTCATATACTAATATTATTAAAAAGTATATATTTTATTTTTATAAAAATAATTTAATTTAATTAAATTGCGTAACTATATATTATATTTCTGACTCTTATATTACTTCATGACTCCCTCATAGTTTCACTTCTTTTTACTTGCTTTGTTGTGTTTTTCTTTTCTTTTTTATTCTTTTTTATGCCTACTAATATTTAATGAGGAAAATATGAGTAAGAGACTAAGATACCCTTACCTATCTCTTTTCCAAAATATTCTATTCTTCTCGTTTTCATCTTCATACATAGGTAGAGTTTTTAATATACATTCTCATACTCACCAAATATCTGAATTCTCATATTTGCCCCCATTTTTCCATTTTTTTAAATAATGTATATTTATTTATGTTTTTTTATAATTTTTTTTAAATTAAAGATATCCAGTTATCTTTATCATATTTATCTAATGATAATTTATTTATATCTTATCATTTTTAATAAAATAACAATTCCTTAAAATTTCTAATAATACTAATACAACAAAAATAATATGAATTATTTTGTTGATGTTTATCTTTAAATATATTTTATATTTAAATTAATTATATACATAATTTTAGTTTTCTTTTTATTATATATATATATGGTGAACGTTGGATACTATTGTCCCCGTACTGGTTACCCACATCCAAAGAGATTCCAATACTCATGCTCGTATCCATTTTGAAAGCCCTATATCTGTACTTGAATAGGTAAAAATTACATATACCTATTAAATATGAGTCAAATTGTCACCTTATAATATTATTTATAATTCAAATGTTACTGTTAAAAGGTTGCATAGATATAATATATTTAATTTTATTGTAATATATTTTAAATAATTTAAAATTTTAATATTGAAAATATTAGCTAAAATAATTAATTGTATATTCTATTATTTAATAATTTATCAATATTTTTATATCAATTTTTAATTTTCATGTTTAAAATTAAATATATAATAAATTAAGATTTTGATAAAATTTTATGACACACAAACTATTTTATTATCTACTTTATTTCATATTGTTTTATATTTACTCTTAATATTTACAATTCAACGTTAATATTATCAAACAAAATAAATATAACATGATACATTTTATTTTTATTTTAAAAATATGTTAAATAAGTTGAAGATTTAATTTCATTCAATTACTTAGCTATGTATTCATTTAATTCTTACACTACCTTAAAGCCCATCCATTTTTCCTCTTTTCTTATTTGTTTTATTGCATGTTGCTTTTTTTTTTTCTTTTCTCATGTTCATTCCCATTGTTTACCGCTGACATACTAATATTGCTAAGATATATATATATATATATATATATATATATATATATATATATATATATATATATATATATTATCCCTTCCTAACAATTAAAATTGTGTTTGTTTTCATCCAATGTGTCACTTCCTTTACTTCCTTTAATTTTAAATTTCATGGTCAAACTTCTACTTGGTTTTCTCTCTCTCTCTTTTTTTTTTATTTTACATACATTTTACAATTTAAAATTTTAACTCAATATTACTTAATTATATTTTCCATTTCTAACTCTTATATTAGTGGCTAACTCACCAATTCTTTATCTCTTTTTTTTGTTTATATTCTATTACATAATTTTATTTCTAATATTTGCTACTACTATTTATCACTTGGTCTTAAACGCTAACCTATAAAGTCTATAAAGTCATATAAATATAAAAAGATATGTTTAATTTTTTATAGAAATATTTTAAAAAGTTTAAGTTTTAATGTAAAAATTTTAGTTGAAATAATTAATAACATATTCTATTATTTAATAAAATATTTATAATTAAATTTATTTATTTAAAATTTATCAATATTATTTTGATATCATTTTTTAGAATTATATTTTAAATTATATACAAATTAATTTGAGATTTTATCAAGGCTTTATAATTTATGCATTGTTTCACTTCCTATCATAATTTTTTTAATATTTACTCATATTATTTATAGTTCATATGCTAGGTTTTATATTTAATCTATTGTTAGTATAAATTAGTTTAATACTATCACCTACCAATATGTTTTCATATCAACAAGAAAAAGAGGTTAAAACTTCTTTATTGTTGTTAATTAACAAATTTTAATTACTATTATTCTTTTAATAAAATATCTTCTTCATTGATAGTATAAAATATTTTAAATTACCAATAAATAAATTTTAAACTTCATACACTAATGTGACTAAGTAATATAGATAAAACATGATATATTTTATTTTTATTATATAAATATTTTAAATAAGTTAAAAATTTGATGTAATTAATTTAGTTAACTATATATTATATTTTCAACTCTTATATTACTTAATATTTGAGCCACATCATCTTATTTTTATTTGTTTTATTGCATATTTTTCTTCTTTTCTTTTTTCAATACCACTTGTGTTATTTGTGATTCATATGCTAATATTATTAAGAAGTATAAATACAAGATGATATAATTTATTCTTTAATTATTTTTATTTTAAATAAGTTAAAGATTTAATTTAATTGTATTAGTTAATTATTTATTTTATTTTCAACTTTTATATTACTTTAAAACTCACTCGCTATTTCTCTTCTTTTTATTTGTTACATTGTATTTTTTTATATCCATTTCTATTATTTATAACTTAAATGCTAATATAATTAAATGGAGTATATATATAATATTTGATTTTATTATAAAAATATTTTAAATAATGTAAAATTTTAATTTACAAATACTAATCAAATTATATAATTAAACATTTTACTTTTTAATAAATATGTTAATGAATTAAATTTATTTATTTAAAATTTATCAATATTTTCTTTATACCAATCTTCAAATACCATATTTTAAATTAAATATAATTTTTTACAATTCACATTCTATTTTTAATTTTTTTAGTTTATTACATGTTTTTTTTATGTTTTCCTATTCATTATTATTCATTACAACTTAGATATCAATATCACTAAATAATATGAATATGACAAAAAAATTTTATAAAAATATTTTAAATAAATTAAAAATCCAATTTAATTGAATAACTTAATTTCATATCATATTTGTGAACTTATATATTACATTTCAAAATTTTATTATTTATAAATTTAAATGTATAATTGTAAAATAAATAATATAAATTAATTTTTATTATATATTTATTATTTTTATTCTTGTGTTAAAAATAATAAACATCCATGCATCGCATAGGTTAAAAAATTAGCATATATATATATATATAAAGTGAGGAAAAGAATTTATGTGAGAGATAAAATAAATGAATTATGACAATGAGATCTTGAAATTGATGGTGAAATTTAAAATATAATTAAAAGTTATGCGACCATTTAAAAATATTATATGATTATTTAAAAAAAGTTATATAACTTTATATTTTAATCTTAATTCTTCAATATTATATTTAGTGGGCATGATTCATTCCTTTTTGTTTCTATAAAAATAGTTATTTCATTTGATATCACTCTATATATATATTAAATGTATTATACCTATGTGTGTAACTATAATATTAATAATTCTTACTTTTAATGTGAAAGAATTTAAATTCATTGAAAAATTATATAACAAAACTAAATGAATGATCATGTTATAATATTTTTATTAAAATTTTAATTATGTTATGTAAATTTAATAAGTAAAAAGTTAAATAATTATTTATTATTATAATTTATATCAAATTTGTACTTATATAACTAAAGATTCAAACTGGCCTAGTGGTTAATTGTTTGGTATTTTCCTTAAAGGATTAGAGTTCCATTTGTTATACTTGTGCTTTTAATAAAAAGGCTTAGTAACTAGTTTTCCAAAATTACAAGTTGATCTAGTTCTAAACGGTTTTGGTTAATTCAGCTCAAACTAACTGTTATAGCAATCTATGGTATGAACTGGATCGAAACCAAGCTCGTTTTTGACAATTTTACGTGGGTAAGTTTTATAATATCTCAAGAATTTTAAAATTTTAGATGACATGATAATTTGAAGAAAATTATTATATTGAAGGTCTTTAATCACATTCATAAAATTATCATAACAAGTACCTTCTTATATGAATAAAAATGATATTTGAACTCATTTTAACCAATGCTGCCGTAAGTAAAAAGGGGATGTTTTGGATTTTTTGAGTTAAAAAGGAAGCTCCCATAGTAAACTAATGTAGTAGTATTTTTATTTCATTAAAATACTAAATACCATTTATTAAAAAAATACTAAATACCAAAGCTTTTGGTTAAGTTGTAACAAATTTTCATTAAAATACTAAATACCATTTATAAAAAAAAAAAATACTAGATACCAAAACTTTTGGTTATGTGATTTGTAAAAAAAAGTAAAGGTTTCAAGATATCCAAAAATAAATGAAAGTAACCATGCCAATGTCCAAGTTTGTATTCAATGAATGCAATTGATTAGTTTTAAGTCATAAAATGTTGTTTGACATGCTGTGAATAACTGCACGAATTTCTATGACTAATGAATTGCATTCACATAAAATTAGTGTAAGTACAATTGCAAAAATATCCATTTTAAACTAAAAAATTTACTTATGCAACTTCTCCAAAATTCCATTTATTCAATGGATCGAAGCGGGTAATTAGTCCATTACAGTTGGGTCAATTTGTGTATGTTAAGATTGAATTAACAATATGTAACGATGGAAAGATAAAAAAGTCAATATAATATGATGTTCTTTGAAAATTTTGGCTTCCTTTTTATTTTGAGTTTAATTTCAAATGTTGTATATGTGTCTAATATTTTAATCATTTTTATTATTATCAAAAAAATAAAAATTGTATTAAAAATAAAATCTTTTTAAATTGACTTCTGCAAAGTCTTAAAATCTATATTGAACCTTACCCTAAAATTTTTTCTCATAAAATTTTTTATTGAAAAGTGAAATAATATATAAATACATTTTGGGAATTTTTTTTGGATACATTAATAACAATCATGTCTGTATTCAAAACTTTGAAAAAAGAAAAAAATTCAAATCGCTTATTACTGCACAATACTCGGTTGTTTTCAAGGGATAGAATTTATTCTCTTTTTACCTTACCTTCTCTTTAATCTCGAGGGAAGGGAAGATTGTATCACCATCTCCTTGTGCATTCTCATGGGTTGGGCCGTAAACATGTGAAATGGGTCATTGCAAATCCCAATTCAACGTCGGCCCAAATATTTGAAGCCCAGCCCAGCTTAACCTACCGAAGCTGTTGAGTAACGAAAAATGCGATTTTTGAAGTGGGTTGGGCCGTAGACATGTGAAATGGGTCAACGCAAATCCCAATTCAACTTCGGCCCAAATTTTTGAAGCCCAGCCCAGCTTAACCTACCGGAGCTGTTGACTAAGGAAAAAAAGCACTGTAATCTAAATAGCCCAAATAATTAAAAACTGATCCCAGCCTGTATTTCTGGACTGTATTTATGAAAGTCTCCAACCCCTGCCCAAAAGCCTGGTTTTTTTTTTCCTTTTTTTTTTATATAATCTACTTTAAATTAAAATTTTAACAACTTTAGATAAGTGATTTAAATTTGAATAGGCGTAAATCATGTTTACACTATCAATTATCATTATTTTATGATATCAAAAAAATTATTAAAACTTTTTTACAGTCAGTGAAAATTTTAATTAATATTATTTTTTACTGATATGTCTTTTTTTATTAATAATATTATATGTATTAAAATGAGATTTAAAATTGGATTACAAATAAAAATCAAGGTCTGTTATTAAATACAATATAGTAAGATAAATTTATAAAATTTAATTCAATAAATAAATATTATTCAAAATTTATTTTTGGTACCTATAGTTTTTATTTATTTATTTATTGATAACGTAAAACTATTCACACCCTACATTAAATTTAAATTCTAAAATAAGTTAATCAACGCACAAATCTATACTAATTGTGAATTTTATAGATAAATTTATAAATTTTTATAAAAAAGTTTTAAATTTTGTGTGAACAATTGCAAGTAATTTTTTTTATATAATATAATTAGCTAGTATGGAATAAAACTATTCACATAAAATTCGTAAGCTTTTTATAAAATGTTACAAATTTTTTTTTATAAAATCTCATAATTTTATTTATAAATCTCACCGTTGATAGTGACTTCGCCCCCAGTAGTCTTTCCCTTTCGGCAATTAGTTTTAAAACTGAAGTAAAATGAGAATTAGTTTATTAAATTAGACATTCTGGCCGTCAAAAAGCTTTAAATAAGAGGTCTAAAATATTTAAGTATAATCATCAAAGTATGATAAATAATACTACATTTTTGTCAACTTATATAATAAATATAATTTATTATAGATGCATAATATATTTATGTTCAGCTCGAGTTGGATACAAGTAGGACCCTTCTTATATATTTTTTTCACAAAGCACTCTAAACAAATTTCTTTCCTTTTTTGGCACATGAAGAAGTCATCACAGCTTGAGTCTAAAAGATTTGTCTGTTCTTTCGGAAAGTATATAAAATGTTTACCATCCATCCGCTTGAACTAAATCAAGTAGTAAAGTAATAATTATCTAACAAAATTTAAAATTGTATGAATTTAAGAATGTATATAAAATAAAAATTATTAAAAAATTTAAATGCATTTTTATTTCTTTTAAATTTATTTGAGAGCACTATAAAATATATTTGAAAAACACTACACCTTAAATGTGTCGCGAATGATCGGAAAAAATTAACCCATAAATGAACAAATGAAAAAAAAAAAGGCATAAATAGATCGTATGGTAAGTTTTGTACTTTAACACATCTTCAAAGCATTTTGTGTAATTTTATGAAAAATTTGTATATTTTGTAAAATTTATAACTTTTTTTAACAAAAAATCACAGATATTGAAATGATAAGATTGTGACTTTTTAATAAAATCTTACAACTTTATCATAAAAAATTACAATATGAAAATATTTCAACGTTCTATTAAAAAGTTGAAAGAATTTTATGAAAAAGATTATAATTTTTTTAAAAAAGTACAAAATAGTGTATAGTACTATTTTTCAAAAATTAATAAGGTGGAAGCAAATATAGGAATCAAATGACGTCCATGCATGCAAAATCCTGACATCAAAATTTCTTGGACTCCAAGACCGAAACTCAGAGGTTCCTTAGTATGAATTTCTTCTTGGTGGTCAGCATCCGTGCTCACAGTCTACACCTTCCCCCAGTTCTCCTTGTTTCTTTGTCATCTTTTGGCAATGTTTCATTTTTGTCTATAATAATAATAATAATAATAATAATAATAATAATAATAATAATAATAATAATAATAATATAAAGCAAACGAAGATGCATGTGTCGTGGATGCCTTACGCATGAATACAGTACAGAATAATACATTTATTTGATAAAAATTATTAGTTTTATTTTTAAAATTACCAAACCTTAATAAAATAATTTCTAAATTATATAAAGTAATTTATTATTTAATAATAATTTATATATAGTATTTTTAAAACCAAACCGATTATTGAACTAGAAATAATAACAGTTCAAAATTTAATGATTCAACCAGGCTTGATTCAGGGTTGAACTTAAATTATATTTGTATAAATTAAAAGTTTTAATATATACATATATAGTTAAAAATAATTAAATTATTATAAAGTTAAATTTATGTATATAAAATATAAAAATATTTAAAAAAATTTTAAATAATTTTAAAATTTTATAAGTTTATAATTTAAATTATCATAAAAAAATTAATATTAAACTCATTTTTTGTTTTGTGTCCTTTGTTCATATATGCAAAGTAATTTTTTACTATTTGAAACTTTAAACTTTAAATATACATACAATATCAAGTAAAATTAACATTATTTTTATAAATATTTAAACAATAATATTTTTTGTCAAAAATTGACCGAACCATAAAAATTGTAACCAGCTCACATGATTTAATCGGTTTATCACTGATTTATTGATTTTTTGATTATTTTTTTAAAATTGATTTTAGAGGTTAACCAAACCAGTTAGGTAATCGATTTATGATTTTTTTTTATTCAATCAGTCAGTTTGGTCCAATTTTTTATACTATGATATATACAATTTTATCTATCAATTATATTATTCAAGGAAGAAATTATTTATAGAAAAAGATAGAATTGCATATACATCTATTATTTAAGGATGTAATTAATTATTAGTTTTGTCAATTTATTTTCACATTCTTTTCTGAATTTCTCACATGTAAAATAGATCTAAAATTTGGTTAAAAATATAAAAAGATACGAATGATGAGCAGGACTGGGCTTAAGATAAAAAGGGATTTGTGGGCCATAATATAAATACATGCATAACATTATTTATATAAACTTCTTTTAACTTGTATTTAAAAGAATAAGTGTACGATATTCACACGTTTTGTTGCAATTTTTGTAAACAGCCTTAGTATTTTTTCTTAAAAAAACTTTTTGACAACAAAAAAGTTATAATTTTGCCAAAAAAGTGTAATTTTAAAAAATTGAAGTTGTTATGGATAGAATTACATATTTTTTACGCTTGTTCCTTAATAAATTCATATACAATTATTATTTTTTAAATAATTACAAAATTTGTACATGATTTATAAAAGTTGTAAGTTAAAAAAATAATTTAAATTTAATCTACTGTTAATATAAATTTACATCATGGATCTTTAAGAAATTAATAATTTTTATCAATAATAAATTTTTTTAACTATTTTTGTTAATATAATAATATATAAGTGAATAATAGTATAAAATTAATTTATCCTAATGGTAATCAAATTTAAATTCTAAAAAAATATAATTACTGAAATATTAGAATAAACTTGTAATAAAAAGAAAATGTTAACATATTATTACTTTAACTTAGTTTAACTCTAATTAATTAATTGAATTTCCTTTTTAAATTTATATATGATCATAAACGTTAATGTACAATACTATAATCTATTGAAGTTAAGTTTAGGAGATGTTTGACAAACAACTTTTTCATTAGCTGTTAGCTGGTTTGACCAAAATCAGCTGGTTGACTTGCCAATAAGTTAATTTTGGTGTTTTGTAATTAGCTGATTGCCCCCAAAAAGTTAAAAATGAAAAAGCTCAGGAAAGTAGCTTTTTCAATTAGTTTATCTGAAAAATAACCAAATTACCCTAAATAAATTTTCATATTTTTCATTTTGTCATTTCTAAAAATTCTTAAAAAATTTAATAATTATAAAAAGTAGATTAATTTAATTTTAAAAAATATTTAATATATAATAATATATTATTTATAATATATCTAATAAATTAATAATAAATTATAATAATTTTAAAAGTTATTTAATAGAATAAATATATAATATTACTTATAAAAACTATTTAATTTTAAAAATATCCAATAATTTAATAATAAATTATAATAATTTTGAAAATTATTTAATAGAATAAATATATAATATTATTTATAAAAATTATTTAATAATAAATTATAATAATATATTATTTATAAAAAAATTTAATATATTGACTAATATATAAAATTTAAAAATATTAAAATAAAAAATACTCAAATAATTCATAAAATATACTCATACCCTTATATGTCATTTTACATATAAATAGCTAATATAAATAGTTAATTTTATCAAACACTTTTATTCAAACAGCTAATATAATCAGTTAGTCAAATCAATTAATACAATCAGTTATCAGCTAACAGCTAATCAAATCAACTAACCGCTATAGCTATTAGCTGTTTTTCAAACAAAGCCTTAATTTGTATTGTATAGTAATATATATATATATATATATATATATATATATATATATATATAAATGCTGTTTATAGTAAGAAGTGGATATTATTGTTGAGACTTGCAACATTTACATATGATTTATTTTGTATGTTTCAATGTATCATAAGTTATTATTAATACAAGATGATGATTATAATGTACCAATTTTATTAATATGTTACTAATGTAAACTGTTAGATTTTATTTATTTATACAATTTTACGTAGAATGAATAGAATTTGATAATTAAATTTATTAAAGCACCAAAGTTTCTCCCTGATCACAACTAATTTAATAAAAATATTTTAATTATAGTCGCCGATGGGGTGCTGATGTGACAATTAAATAAAAGTTGCTAACACATGCGTTATGGCGTGAGAGTCAACGATGTGCCCTGAAGTGGCAGCCACCGCCAATCTTCACGTGATTGAAAGTCACATCCTGAACTATTTTACTTTGCGGTGAAATTTTAACTAGAGGGGTAGAAGTGGTAAAGAAATTGATCACTTCTTTCTTTTGTGCAAGAGATTGATATTATCATATTTAATTATACATTAAATTTATTTTTTTAAAACTTAAATTTGATACATTATATAATAATATATTAATAATTAAATTTAATAATAAATTAATTTATTATTATATTAGTAATATACTATAATCATCTCCATCATATTAAATATCAATTATTCTAAAAAATTTAATTCTTTCAAAAGTGCATTTATTATTGCTCTAAAATAATTATATTGTAATTACTAAAAAATAAAATTATTAATTTTATTTATGAAATTATAAAATAATTTTCAAATTATATTAAACAATCAATTTTATCTATGAGTAATAATTTACGTAAATAATTTTATTTCTTTGTATAGACAATTTTGTTCTTCAATATTTGAACACGGAGGGATAAAATTGTCTACATAAATTATTATTTAAGAATAAAATTAATTTTTAATATAATTTAGAAATTATTTTATTAATATTTTAAAATTTTAAAAATAAAATTAATAATTTTACCTTAATAAAATTATAAAAAAATGTGATTAATGTAATGTAAAATTACGTGAAATTATAATAAGAAATAATTTATGATAATAATATTACAAGTAATATTTTGATTGCTGACCGAAAATTTAACTGGTGGTTTGATAGTGAATGTAGGTATATCTTTATCAAAGTGCGTTGCATGCAGCTGCATGGTTCCTTCTAGCCAATACCGAGAAAAACAATCATAAGGTGGTCCCTCTCATAAGTTTGAATTGGGTTTGAAAATATTGGTCTTCTGTCTTGATACATTATTCTTTTCACAAAGCTTGTTTTTTATTATCAATTCCTTTTCATATTCTGATTTTGAATTTTCAGTTATTCCCAAACCTGGATAAAATGTAACCCAGTTTTCTTGTTTCAAGATAAACCTGCACTCTGATTGTTTTTGAATAAAAATGGCACTCTAATTGTTTTGAAATATTTTATTGAAATTATATTAATGAAAAGCGCATTTATGCGTACTCATTTAATTAATTTGCCATATATGAACATTTGCTTGTGAGATATGCCTTTTGCGATGATCATTGTTCTAGAAGAGCGTGCATTACAGCGACAATCGATTCTTTTGCATCCGTACTATTAATGGTTAATCATTAATATATATATATATATATATATATATATATATATATATATATATATATATATATATATATATATATATATATATATCTCAATTCATACCACATTAAAAATTATAATCTTATATTAAGAGGTCATTCGATATATAATAATACTATTTTTTGAAAAATATAAATGAGGTGAATTATTTGGTTGACTATTATATAATAAATTAAAGAAAATAATTTTTTTTGATAAATTCTACTTCTCATAAATTATAAAAAATTAGTTATCCATTTTTTAAATAAATTTTATTTCTTGTATTATTTATAAATATAAAAATAAAATTATTTTTACTAAATTTAATTAATAATAATTAAAATTATTAATTTATATTATGATAATATAAAAAATATACTAATTTTGTCAACACTTTCTAAAATATTTATAGTTAAATTAAATAAAATATAAAAAATTATTTTTTGGGTATTATTACCTTACTATTAGCCGAATAATTTTAAACACTTTTCAAAAAATTCACATAAAAATTATTTTTAAAAAATTTTAATTTTTTATAGAAAGTTACTTCGTATGCAAAATAAATGACTTCTTCCATCTAGCCATTGATCTTGTATTTATTTAATGGCTAAAACATAATTGATTTATCAGTGAAATGTATCACTGATAAAATAGAGAACCTGTAGATAGGAAATTGAATTATAATTAATGATTCTTTTTCTTAAATAATAAATGGAAAGATAAATCAGCATATTAGTTTTTTTGTCAATATCAATGGCTCTCCTGTTATACGGAAAAATAATAAATCAACATAAATTTTTTGGGCAATTTTAAATATATACACCTGCCTTTAACGTTGTTTGACAAAAAATATAAGTAATAAATGAATTAATTATAAATAATTATCTTTAAAATTTAAAATAATTCTCGTTTAAGTAAAATTTAAAGAATTATGTTTAACATAAATTTTTTGGGCAATTTTAAATATATACACCTGCCTTTAACGTTGTTTGACAAAAAATACAAGTAATAAATGAATTAATTTTAAATAATTATATTTAAAATTTAAAATAATTCTCGTTTAAGTAAAATTTAAAGAATTATGTTTAAAATTAATCTTAATCATGTTCTCTTCCCTCCGAGCAATTTTTCACGGTAAAAACTAGAAAGAACTTTAATGAAATTTTGTGTAATGTCTTACACATGCCAATGATGTTGTTTTTCAAGTATGCTGAGGGTTTTTTTTGTTTTATATAAATAGAAAACAGAAACGAGCGTTATTTATTTATTTATAGCTTGTATATGTACCATATTTACGCAGGAGAGAGCAAATAATGTTGCTTTGCTCCTTCAACTTTTCTTTTTGAAGAGAAAAGAGAGTGAACTTAATATTAAAAAATATTACCTTGATTTATCTTTTCATTTATTATTTAAAAAATAATTATTAATTGTAATTGAATATACTTTCTATTCACAGGTTCTATCCCTTCATTCATTACGTTCCATTAATAAATTGGTTATGTTTTAATCATTAGATGAACACAAGATCAATGACTAAATATTACTCTCTTTATTCATTTTTATTTATTACTTTTTGAAGAGATCTTTTTATTTTTTTATTTGTCATTTTAAAATTTTAATAAAGTATTAAATATTATTTTTTCAAATCTATCCTTCTTTTTCATTAATTAATAAATATTTTATTATTCTACACTATTAACTAACTTACATTTATTCATTTAATTTTTTTATTTTTAACTATCTTAAATTTTATGCATAAAAAATAATCTTATAAAATTTACTAAAAATAAATAAATTAAATTACTTTTTTAATATGTATAAAATCAATTAATAGTAACAGATAAATAGAACGGAGGGAATAGTGTAAGAATGTAATTTTTATAATGGTGTCAATTAATTCACTATATATATAATTATCAAAATAATTGCATTGCCATTATTTTAGTAGTGCAATAAAATTAGATGATATTTCTGAGACTTTAACTTTTCTTTATTTGAATCCAAAAATTAATTTATGTGTGAAGTGGTTTGTCATAAAGTTTTCTAATAATTACTCTTTCCATTTCTATTTATCTGTTATAGTTAACTGATTTTACATATATTAAAAAAATAACTTAATTTATTTATTTATAATAAAATTTACAAAATTATTCTTTATGCACAAAATTTAAAATAGTTAAAAATAGAAAGAGAATTGTAAATGAATAAATGCAAATTAGTTAATAGTGTAAAATAACGAAACATTCATTAACGAAAAAGAATGATAAATTTTAAAAAAAATATTTAATACTTCATTGAAATTCTAAAACGATAAATAAAAAGGAATAAATTTTTTAAAATGTGATAGATAAAAAAAATAGAGGGAGTAATTTATATATTTCTAATCTTTAAATTTTAAATAAAGTTTTCCAAATATTTATCATAAAGTTCTTTAATCTATGTTAATTGACCTATTTAAAAATTAATATATTAATAATTATTAATATTAATTAGATTAAATAATTATATACATGTCGTAGTATGATTAAAAAAACTTCATAACAAATATATAAACAACTTTGCCTAAGACGTTAAAAAAAAAATGCTAAACCTTGGTACTCTGCAGTTAGAGGTATGAGTTTGTCTTACAAAGTCGTTAAATAGTAAAATATTGTAACAAATTAATAATAATGTAAAAAGTGGGTCTATCTATGATTATGAATTTTTGAAACAAATATGTAAAAAAGTGGGTGTATCTATGATGTGATTTTTGATCTAGAATATTTGATTGATGATTGACAAAGCCCATGTTAGTTGCACTTTTATGATTTCTTATTTGTGGGTTCCAATTAATCTTTTATAGAGTTTCTATTATAATTTGTGGGTTCCAATAGATCTAGAATATTTAAATGTAATTTTGATCTAAAAAATGAAAGGATTTAATTTTGGTCAAAGTTAATTTATACTACCATTGGAAAAATTTTCTAGTGCTATATTAGCACAAAATGAAAACTTAATAGGACTTTTATATAAATTTTTATTAACAAGTATATTAATTTTCTAATTTTTAGAATTTAATTTAATTTTTATTTCTTAAAATACCTTAAGATGTATTTTGCAGTTTATTTTATAAAAAAAACATTTTTCAAAATTCATATAAAAATAATATTGAATTTTCATGACTAATATAGCATTAAAATTTTTTTCATTTATTATCATATTATTAAAAATGATTAAAATTATTTTATTCTTGATAAAAAATTATAATTAATATTAAAATTTTCAATAATATGTCATCTTTCTTTGTTTATAGTGTACGAAATTTTACCCTAATAATAAGTCAACTTTAAACTCAAATTCAAATTGATCGTAATTGATCTTTAAGCAATACTATACTATACTTCAATCCCTCTACTATGAAAATTAAATTCAATTGAGTTTACTTTAATAACTTTCGTTTAATAGAAGACTAAAATTCTGAATTGATACGTATAAAGTTCAATTGAGGCTTCAAGTTGGAATTCATTTAAAAAGAAGATAGGCCATATGATATATATTTTTTTAAAAACATATCAAGAAATAAGTCCAGTTAATTTTCTCCCATGATTTCTAATTTAGAGGCTTGTTGAAATTCTGTACGTCAACTTAAAATTTTCATTTCGAATTTGATGAAATCAATTTGGTTCAAATTTAATTCAATTTCAATTTTATATTAAATAAAAAATTATGTATTCGAGATAAGAAAATTATAACTAAGCTTCTTTTATATTATGCCATAAATTCAGCACCTTGACTAAAATATAATATCTCTGTACATTAAATTAATATTTTAAATTAACATTTTCCATTAAAATTATTTAAATACATCATATTATTTTATTATTATTAAATTAATAATATAATTTTTTTTTATCTAAATAAAAAAATAGAGATCGGTAATTTTTACGTATGAATATAGAGCTTAGTCATTTCTCTCTCTCTCTCTCTCTCTCTATATATATATATATATATATATATATAGAACCTTAAATAATCTAGAGGGAGACAAAGGGAAAGTTGGAGGTATCAGAAGAAGCTGACATCTAATAGACAAAGGTAACACCTGAAAGAAACTGGGAATTAACATTTGAACCTTAAAACATAGAATGAGACAAACAGAAAGTTGGAGGTATCAGAAGGAGCCGACATCTTCCAAACCTTTAATTTCCTGGCAAGCTCTCGACTACTCAATGTTGTTCCCCGTATGCCTAATAAAATCAATGAATATTCAGTTAACTGCAAGAAAATATCAGCAAGTTTTTGGAAGAAACGAAAAATTCTCCATTGTTTCTTACTCTCCTATAAAACAAAATAGAAAAAAAATGGAATTTACTGGAAAAGAATTCATAATAAGATCAATGAATATTTTATGAGCAATAAGAAAATATAAATAAATTTTTGAAAGAACCGAAAAATTCTATATTTCTCCTCGCTCTTACTTACAGAAAAATGGAAAAAAAGAGAGAATATATGGAGAAAACTTCTCTATTTCAATTCTTTCTTTTTTCCTTTTGTAAGATTAGTATCGTTTTAGGATAAAATTAAATAAAATTTTAGATCCAGTGAGATAAAGAAATTTAGAACATATTAATTTTGTAATTTTTTTCACATGTTTCGAATTGTTTTTTTTCTTTTGGCCATGCATGTTCCAAATTCATGGTAAGAGTTATATCTCTATCAAGTTCCCATATAATTTTGCTCGTTAATTAGACATAGTCTATTTTTGTCGAGTCCCCATACAATTTTGCTCTATTTAATTCAATTGCAAAACATAGACATAGTCTATTTTTGTCAAGTCCCCATGTAATTTTGCTGTAGTTAATTCAATCGCAAAACATAGACATAGTCGAAGAATCGAATTCATACACTTCAACAAGTAAGGACATTCTAACAAGTAATTAAAGAAATATGGTCAATGTAACATTATTCAATTCAAAGACAATAATCACTGTTATTGTCATATTGGGGAATTTTCGTTTTAAATAAAAAGCCTTTCTACTTATTTAAGCTCTAGCCAATCAGAGCCTCGTTCCCACCAAACTATAAATTCCCGGAGAATCAAAAGTTAAAAACACAGAAATTCATCAACACACACCAGGTATGGAGGATCGCCAGAGGGGGAAGCAGAGTAGCGAAGAGACGTCGAAGGAAGAAGTCCGTTACCGCGGTGTCCGAAGGCGGCCATGGGGGAAGTATGCGGCGGAGATACGAGACCCGACGAGGCAAGGGGCTAGACTGTGGCTGGGGACGTTCGAGACGGCGGAAGAAGCTGCACGAGCTTATGATAGAGCCGCCTACAACTTGAGAGGTCATCTTGCGGTTCTTAACTTCCCCAATGAGTATTATTCTCATCTGAACTTTACGCCGCCGCCGCATCCGCCATATTCAGCATCGGTGTCGGCGTCGTCTTCTTCGTCCGCTGGTAGGGGAAGTGGAAGCCGAGAGAGGGGAAGTTCGTCGGCTTCAGGCACACAACAGGGGCATGTTTTTGAGTTTGAGTGTTTGGATAACCAGATTTTGGAGGATCTTCTTCGTCAGACAGATGAAGAGAAAAAGTGAAGGATTGGGAATTTGGTGTTGAAGTGAAACTGTTTATTTTGTCTGATTTTCTGGTTTTGCTTTTGATGCTTTCGTAACAGTTGATAGCTGAAGTTACTGAACCTTTCTTCCTATCAGTGACCCAAAAAGAAAAAGGTGAAAAGAACTTTTGGTGTTTAGAGATGAAGAGAATTTTGTGATGTTAGATGTTGTTATGTCTACTATGTTCAGCTTGAATAACCATGAAAATTTGCTTCATGTCCACATATAGTACGTTGATTTGTAACTTTCGGTGTACACTCAGAAATTTTAATTGCGGGCTTTTATAAAAATTTCGATGATTTTGTGAGTCTTTTTATGAAATTTTTGGTGCGAAAAGAACTTGTGTTGATTCCTGGGAATGAACATGATTCTGTGTTTCCCAAAAAAGATGTTGTAATTCGGCAAAGTACTTCTATATATGTTCAGCTTGGATAACCAATCATGAGAATCTGCTTCATGGCCGTCTATTGTACGTTGATTTGTCCATGAATGAGTGAAGTTTCGGGATGAATTCAGAAATTGTGTGTTTTACTGAAGTTCAATGTAAATTAATGTCATGAAAGTTAAAACTATTTATTTAAAATTTTGTATATTTTTTTTAATCTTGCAGCTTTTTGTATGTGCAAATTCCGTAACAAGTACATCAAAAGTTGTAATTTCAACGCTAAGAGTTGCATAAAAATCTCCAAACATTTTCTTATTGCACATACAAATTACAACTTCTAATTAAAAAGTAAAAAAAAAAGTATAAAATTTCTTTGCAAAGCTTGGAAGAACATTTATATGGATTTTTTTGACACTACAATAAAATCAATCTATAGGTGCAACATCTATACCAACAACATTTTCTGGGTTGTCATTGTTAGTATATGAGTAAAAGCTATACGGTAAGAAGCCTTGATGTAAAAAATGGGTTTGACAATTATATACCAATAATAATGGCATTATTGTAGAAAGGGAAAAATAAAAAAATTATTTTTTAAATCAAAATAATTAATTTTAAAAAATAAAATATATATCTATAAGGTATGATTGAGAGGATAACTATGCAATAATTTTTTTTGAAAAATAAATTAATTAAATTCAAAAACTATACCAATAATGTGTCAATATATGTGCCTGGAAAAATGTAATTAGTGCCAATATCTGCGAACCATATACCAACTATTATGTTGTTGTAAGAGTTTAAGAAAATTTTGGCACCATACCAAGAACATTATTATTGCAATATGATTCTTAAGAAAGTAAGGGGCATAGTTTGGCACCAACTTTTCAAAAGCCTTATAACCAAATTTTTTATATAGCAATGACTAAATTAAAAGTTGTTATATGCTTGCAACTTAAATTTTGGCAAAACACTATTTCTGCTCATTCATGTGACAAAGCTTCAAGATTTTAAGAGAAATTCTTAACATTTGAGGTACGATTTTTTTTAATATTTTGTTTGTCATTTTTATCATTTTTATCATTTTTTACTCACTTATTTTTTTTAACATTGATTTTGCATATTAGCTAGATTGTGCTACTATTCTTGCTTCTTTTTTTCTATTCATTCTTCCATTTAGGTAAGCTAAAATTTCTTGAATACTACTTTTTGATGATTGATTATGAAATGTGGTATGTTGTTAGGAAAAAATTCTTTTACTTTTATGAAATTAATTATGAAATTAGTATATTATGCCTAATATATTTGTTATGATAAGTTTAGGCATATTATATGATCTTGATATACTGATCATTGTGTTATATTTGGATTTAGCATAGCATTTATAGACCTAATATAAGTATGAGAAGTTTAGAACGATATATTAATAGTTATGCTATATTTAGACTTAGCATAGCATTTATAATTTGATATGAGTATGAAAAGACATAACTTTTAAAAATTAAAGTAATGAAATAAAAAGATTTTAATAATAAAATATTAAACAATTAAAACTTGAACATAAATTTGAAAAATACAATATTTAATTATATAGATTTAGAATTGATTTTAAATAAAATGATGAATGAGATTAAATCATTACGGATAATACCAAATGACTATACTTTTTATCTTAATCGAATGAATAAGAAGATACTAAACCATGAAAAAATCTTGAAAATTATAAATTAATAAAGGCATTAAATTTGAGATGGTGAAAAAATAAAATGATCAAAGTACAAATGTAAAAATTTAAGTAGTTAAATTTTAAAATAGGAAAAACTTAAACATAAATTAAAAAATTAAAATATTCATTTAATATAAATTTAGAGTTAATTTTAAATAAAATATGAATAAATGATGAAAAATATTATGAGCTAAGTTTCGCATAATACTAAATATTCATTTAATAGAGATTTAGATTAAGATTTAGAGATTTTTACTTTTAATATGTAAACATTATGTAATAACTAATGTTTGATATGTTGTAATAATATTATTTATGTCCTATTCTAATAATTGATTCTCTTACATGTCATGCGTAATATGAAGGTTTATGATACATTTAATTCTTATATATTGTAATAAATATTATTCATGTCATGTTATTATAATTTGCTTATAATTATAGATGTTGATGCCTTCCCATCATGGAGGGGATGGAGGAGCTAACATATTGTAAGACCTCACTTGCATTTATCAGCATTGTGAGTTAAGTAAAATTGCTTGTACTTCATAATTTATTCGATACTCAAGAGTATATGGCAAGAATAAATCAAATAATATAGGTTATAATTTTTTAATTTCAAGTTTATTGTTAGCTTTTGTATACCTTTTATGTTTTACTTTGAATTTGCAACTAAGGTCCAAGAGCAATGCATAGAATAGAGAATAGAGGAAATACAATAGTTTAAATGGGTTGAAGTCCATTACAACACATTGGTACGAGAAGGTATGTTAAGTAAACATTCATTAAATTTGATATGGTCAATAATTTTAACTAATGTTGCCCTACTTTTTCTTTAATATTAGTCCATAGAAATAAGTATATAGGTGTGTTGCAATCATTAATAGAGAGCTTCGCTCAGTTTCATACTAAACTGTTAAGGAAATGGGTGTCTCTGCATGCTCGGGTTGACTATGTAAGTAGTTTTATCCTTATTTTTTAATTTTAATTATTTATTATAACTTGTTACTCATGCTATTATTTTATATTTAAAAAAATGAATCTGAATGTATAAGCAGGCCATTCAGCTGTAGTTATAATTTGGTTCTAATCTAACTTATTGATAGTTAGCTTGATGCAAATTAATGAGTCTACTATTGCTGACAAAGTATTGGGCATCCATCAAGGTTATAAGAAGGAAGTTAGTTATGGGTTTCAAGAGACACCTCATGGCACCCCTTAGCAATAGCTCATCAATTGCATCTTATTTTCCATAGCAATATTATGATAGATTATTGCTTGAGGAAATGCAATAGTACATTATTCAAAGTTAGTGGTAAAGGCTATAGCACATTAAGTAATAACTTTGTGGTTGATCAAGTAGATGCTACTTGGGCTCAGGGTTCATGCTTTTTCATCGCCTCTTAGCTTGTAGCTTATCCTTCCTTAACATTGCCTACTAAATTTGCTTTGTGGTTGTCTACACTTGAACCTTAACCCCAATAAGCCGATGTTAATGATGACTTTACAGATTTAGGTGATCTTTAAATTTTATGTACTTAATTTTTTGATTTACATATTACTTTATTTTGTATAGACATCATATGATTTTATTATCATATATTATTTAAGGTTCTATTATATATTTTTTATTTATTTTAATATTATAATATAATGCTATTTTGAAATTTTTAATAATTAAAATAAAATACATGAAAATAAAGCTTGTTACTAATTTTATTTAAAAATATAAAATTAATTAATAATTATACAAATTTTTGCATAAAAAAAAGAAATGTTTATACTTATGATGTTTGTCATCGGTATGGGTTAACTTTACACCAATGACACATGTTGTAGGCATAATGTCAACAACACCTATAGCAATGACAATAAGTTGTTAGTATAAAGGTGATGCCACATTACAAACACAAGGAAATGCTACAATTACACATGTCATCAATATAGGTTTATAAAAATTTATAAGTATGATGTACTAGTGACAATATATCTCTAATAATATTGTCATCGATATATACCTATACTGATGATTTTTCCATCTTTACCAATAACAAATATTCCTGCTGTATGCTCTAAATTCCTTGTAGTGGCATGTATGTTTGAACATATTTTCAATGGTAATAATGCTGAATTCTTTAATTTTGTTCTAAAATGCTAATTAAAGTTTTTTCTTTTTGGTCCAAGGAGACTTTTTTATCTGTAAGGATATGTAATATCCTAAGGTAAATTTTAGAATTTTAATTATTTAAAATGCTTGGGATAATTATTTTCCAATAGCAAGTCTAGTTAAATTGTACTTATTATTTTCAAAATTAAGTAAAAATATTTTAAATTCTTATTAAACAAGTATTATATTGATTTTACTCAATGAAAGCATTAATTACATATAATTGTAGACAACTAATAAGTTTTGGGATGCTTGGAAGTTAAGGGTATGAAAATTTATATATATATGTGTGTGTGTGTGTACTAATTTTGGTAGATGATTTTATTCATAAATTTATAAATTTACAAGGATATTTTAGAAATTTGAAAGGTGATGAATTATGATTTGTATATGTAATATAATTTGATAAATTCATTCTTTGATATTTATAGAATAATAAAGTAATAAATTAGAATATTAATTAAGGAATTTTATAAAAAAAATGGATGGCTAAGATAAGGAAATGAATTTAGATGGATAAGATTTAAAAAAAGATAAGCTTACCATGCGTCGAGAAGTATGGGATCATTGCCCATGGCTCTTTTTAAGCCTTTTTCTCTCTCTTATCTTTTTCTTTCTATCTTCATCTTCCTTTCTTTCTCCCTCTTCTCTTTCTTCTTTCTAGCATCTAGTAGCCATCTTTGTCACTTTAGCCATTTGGTGTCGTCATTTGGCCACCCTTCTTTCCATAGACTTGTTGCTATTGGTAGTTGCTTGCTACTATGATAAGAAGCATGGTGGATCGCAGTAGCAATCAGGGAGCCTAAGCTCCTCTCTTTTTTCAGTGTGATCCATTTCCTTTTTAGACCCCATCCTCCCCTAATTATGGCAACCTTTAACAAGGGGGTGGAGAGCCATGAAGTATGGTGCCAATCTAGTAATTGGAGTTACTATCTTTCTTTATTTTTGTTGGGATCAGGAGCTAAACAAGCACAATGGAATTAACTAATCCTAGCTAATAGATCCATGCAAAATGTTATATTAGGATAGGGATTCGTTGAATACTTTTTTGGGATGACTCAATAACTCGTTCGTTGATCACCTCTTCAGCTTCCTTTTGATCGAAAATTCCGAGGTATCCACATGAACCAGTAGATCACCAATGAACGTCCACATGAAAATTGGTTAGAATTCTTCTCTTTTGCCTTGCAGTGCTAGCTACGCTTCTTCAAGGGTTATGATCAAGGAGAAGTACTAAGGTTTTTCTATGCTTGGGATGCATGAATAATAATCCTATATTATTACCCAACAACCCTATTTAAATAAGTGCATAAAAAATTCTAACTAATTAGACTTTATTCCATGTATAATTATAGGCTTATTATTAGGCCTTATAATTATAATATGGAATTCTCAAATATTAAGCCCAAACAATTTAGTCCATTAATTCCAAATCCACTAAGCTTTAAGTGTGCGACCCTACAGGCTCTCATTACATTGATAATGAACATTGATATGATTAATGATCATAAATAATGAGTGGTATTTAGCAATATATCATTGTTACCTAAGTAATAAAAAAGTCGATGATTCGATTAAATTTTTACACGTGATCATCATCTATGTCTTTTTATCCTAAACATCTAGATTGAGTATGAGACATAGACCGTGTCATTCCCGTAGAGCCCAATCTTGAGGTTTCTTAATTCCTATGTAAGCTGATTGAAACAAATATAATTAACATCCCATGTCAATTCATTTGAGCATAATTATGCATTTTCTCAGCTTTACTTAATCAAGGAGCCCACAGATGTCACTCCTATTATATAGGAGGGACAAATTCCATCTTAATTACACAAATCCTTTCGCATGATATGTGACATATCTAATAACTATCCTTGCATTTACTCAACCATGAGTGATATAGAGTAGTATCAAAATATGAAACTCATATGTAGGAAACTTTGGAGATCTCAGGTCAAAGGACCATTTTAAAAATGATTACTAAGAATCACTCATGACACTCATATAACGATCCATATAATGTTCTTAAGATGGGTCGATCCAGTATACAAGTTCTCTAACTTGTACTCATGTGCAGACTTAATATCTCATATAAGTCATCGCACATGCTAGTTTTAATATATCAAAGCAACCCAATTCACAATGATATATGACTAGGGATATTTAAGAATATAATTATTCTAAGATTATTATTATAATTAAATATATTACATAGATAATTAGAATTGTCATTAAAATAACACAATTCATATTTACAATCATCAATATGATTAGTTTTAGGAATATACACTAATAATTTTGCTAGTGTCTCAATGTGCCTTTGCCACTGGCAAGCTCCAATAAGCTGTCTTGAAGATAGAATGAGTGGATTTATATTTTGAAACTTCTATATTCTTAAGATTTTGAGCTTGATTCAAGCAAAACTCATTTATATTTATATATGTATTTGAAATATGTGATGATAAAGTGTTTAAATAAAATGAGTAGAATCATTTTAGAGTATTATATGATAATATTTTCAGTGAAGGTTGTATATTCTAGAAAACCTATTTTGTGAGTAAAATTAAAAACTTAATCATGGCTTTGAAAAATAAAAGTTTTATGATATAGATTGCAAAAAAGATATGATTAGAGTATTTCTAAGATGTTATCCTTCAATATTTCAAGGATTTGAACATGAGATAGAAAATCCATTCTTAAAAGCATTTTGAGATACATGGTGATGTACAACAAAATATGATTTTCATGTTAAGGAACACTAAAATGATACAGTTGGAATATATATACATATAGGTGTGTATATATATATGTATGGATATTACATTTTAATGTTTTGATAAATTAAAGCTTGGTTTACGAAGATCCTAAATATGTAATCTTATAAGATGATATGAATATGACATCTTTATGGAAAAAGGTTTTAATATCTTAGTTGTCTTATGCCTAGTTTTGGAAATATTATTTTATCATCCTATTTAGATATCTAATATAGCATTGATAAAAGAATAATATGAGGCTTTAGAAAATTAGGTTGGTATACCTAGATTATATATATATATATATATATATATATATCATAAAGTTAATATTTTGGTGTTCAAAATTAATTTAAGTAAATCCCTGAAATTTGGTATTTTGATTTCATAAGTCCACATTAGGAGATATATATATATATATCATAAAGTTAATATTTTGGTGTTCAAAATTAATTTAAGTAAATCCCTGAAATTTGGTATTTTGATTTCATAAGTCCACATTAGGAGATAAAAGAAGATAATAACCTAGAATGTTGAAATAATTATGAATTTAATTTGGAATTGTAATATTTGGAAGGAAAATAAGGGGTTACCTTATAGTTATGAATTATTCTTGTAAATTATGAAATAGGAAGGAAAAAAAATTGAAAGTTAAGCATTTAGGAATCCTTAGAGTAAATAAGCATTCCCAGGTGAGTATATATCCCACTCTAATTTAATGTCTTAATATTAAGATGTTTAAATGTCATAATTCTTAATTCTTCTTATAAACGATATGGATCATATGTCTGTTTATCTATAAATTTTTAATATTATAACTGCAAATCATAATATATCATAAAATCAATCTTGTGGCCATGTAAGAGTAATCTAGAAATGATATTTATGATGAGTTAGTAATTATCTACTTCAGCAAATGTTCATTGAATAGGCTTGTGAAGCATAATGGTGGTACCACCGATTGTTGATTGATTGTAATTGAAATACGATAGTAAATGATATTTGTATTATGATTAGAATTATATTGCTACTTGTATGCAGGAAATTGTAAAGTGAAATGTATTGTGATAAGAGTGATTGTTATGGCTAAGCAAGAAGGTATGGCAATGTTATTATATATATACACATTATTATATGCTTTGGTTTGCCTCGTGATGATAGAATGGTTGCTTTGTATTGGTATTGTATTAAATCTTGTGATTTGTAGAGATGAGCTCTAGTGTGCATATTATACTATGAATTATGCCATGAATGACATTATGAATTGTGAAATGCGATAGAAACGATAATGTGAATATTGAATGGGAAATTCCTGGTGATATATTTGTGACGAGTATAAAGCAGACCTTAGAAGGATAAGGATAGATAGTTTGTGAAGGGTATAATATGGACTCGAGAGTCAAAAGGTGGATACATGTATATTTATTATGAATTGCAATGCATAGTGATGTGATATTGAAATTTAATTAATATGAATACTATTATGTGATGTGATTGTGATTAAGCCTTAAGAGTTTGATATGTACTCGAAATGGATTGTGTATGAAATGATAATGATGTTGAGTCTGATTAAATAAATAAAATTATTATGATTCATGGTGTGAAATAGAAAATTTAGCTGCATGCAAGTAAATGTAGCAATTCGAGAATTTGGTAACTTGTGTTTTAGAAATCTAGGAATTTGACTTCTAATTGTTTTCCATTTTAATATTTATAGCCAATAGTTGATCATTTATGTTTTGGATTTTAAACACGTACATGATAGATATATGCTCATTGAGTTCCTATAACTTATTTCATTTTATTTTCAATGTTTTTAGGTTGAAACAAGTATATTGAGGTTTATTATATCTATGGAAAATCAAAGATTGCCTGATTGGAATATTTGACAATTGGGGTTTTTCTTGAGCTTAGGATTAAAACTACTAATAAAGTTATTCATATCTATATAAATATTATGTATGTTAATGGCTTATGAGCCCAATGTATATTTTGAATTGCTATTAAATTTATGATAAATACAAGTTACAAGACTTAGGGCATGTTGCCCTCAAAAAGAGTCTGAAAATAAAAGAAACTCTATTTATTTTTTGTAGAATTTAAAATGAATTTTGAGTTATTATGAAAATAGGAAGATTTTTGTTAAGTAAAATCATAATAAACAATATTAAGGTTAATGGAAATTGGGCATCGGGATCTACGCCAGTCATGATTTGAATTGGGTCATGATAGGATAATATAATTTATTTGTATTTATAATTGATAATTATAATTTATTAATATAATAAAAACATTTTATTTATTAACATTACACTTTAGATTATGAAGGAAAATAACATCCACTATTTTAAAGTGAGAATTATTTTTTTCCACTATTATAATATTATACATTATTTTATTACTTGTAATGTATATATATAAAATTATTCACATGAAAATAATTTTTTTACAAAAACTTTTTTTTTGAAAAACAAAAAGATGCTAAAATGTTAAAATCAAAGTTTTATAGAAATAATAATATAATTAAATCATGTGAAAAGAATAATATTAAATATGAGAAAAAATTATTATTACCTTATTAATCCATTATAAGATAAATATGAAATTAAGATTTGCTACAAATCACAAACAATTCATAATTAGTCTTGATCATGAACTCTAATAAGAACTTATTGCTCCTAACAATGCTAAATGAAAACTTAATTAGGAAAGCTTTTTGACATTAATGGAGAGTATACAAAATCAATCATAGGATTTAGAAGTAGCGACCTTTATTATATTTGTAATATTAGTGGGCTGACTTATTACTAATAACCATCTGTTACTACATTAGTTGAATTAGATTACTATTAGATCCAAACTATTCAATTACTTTAATATTAACTTATATCATTTTACATCTTATTTTATTATTTGAATTAATAGGTCCACAATATCTCCTATTTAGACTATGTAATTCAATAATAGTAGCTACTTTAATAAGATATAAAAGAAAAAATATGGCATCTTTACACCTATTAGTTTATTGAGATCATAAATACTCAATAATATAAAACATGCTATCTAATAAGGATATCAATTGAATATGTATTTTACACTTATGTCTCATTGATCATATACAATATCTGATAAAGATATGCATAACAAGGTTATGCTTCATAAGACTTATATAGCAAAATTATGACCACATATGCAAATCTTTACGTATTAGGTCGAAGCATCCACCTAAGATGCTGAATGAGAATCATAATTCTCAACACAATATTAAGATAGAGCCTAAAGATCTTTATAAATATATCATAATAAAAATGTAAACAATATATGACAAAACATGAATATTTCATTTATGCACATATCGAGAAAATAGTTTATGTTATAATACTTTCACTAATCCAAAATATCAAAAGACTTAGCTAACCCATATTAATTACATGATCATCATATATTCCTATTGCTAATCCTTTAATTAGTAGATCAATGTACGTATGTTCAATACATATAATATACTTGTGTACTTTTTCTTACATAAATTAATGCTTTATATCAACAAGTAGAACTTTTATTGTTATGAAAGAAGTATATAATAGCAATATTGTTATAATAGATTGTCAAAAGTCTTGAGATAATCTTAATAATCTTGATAATTTGCCATAAACTTCCTTAATCATATAGTAGTATAAGTGGCTTCATGACATATAGCATTTTCTACTTCTATAGTAGAGGTTATTGTTAAGGATTGCTTAACACTTTTCTAAGATATAGCTCCTTTTGCCATCCTAAAGATGTATGTAGATGTAGATTTATGATCAACTAGATAACTAGTAAAATTTTAATTTGAGTAGCTTGTAACTATGAGATTTCCTAATCTCCTACAAGTTAGCATGTAATCTTTTGTACCTTAAAGGTGTTGGTGTGTATCATAGGAGTCAATTATGAAAATGATTGTAATAATGTACAATGTATTATATTTTATTTCTTGGCAATACAATTATTATATTTTTCTTTCGTTTCTTTATTATTATTCTGTGCAATTTATAACTTAATGTAATAATTGCCTTTGGAATAGTTTTACTATTTCTAAAATGCCCCTAGTTAAGTATTATTGCAAAAGGGATAATAATAATACATCGAGACTAATATATATAATGATTGATGATTATGAATCATAAATATGTAATATCAAGTCGATACATGAGTACATTGCTAGTGAACAGATGTATTGGATTGGTCCGCCATGAGAAAACTACATGGATTATCATATGTCATTAATTATTCTCATATGACCATAATGTACATGGTCCTTTGACCTGAAGTCACTATAATTCTCTACATGAGGAGTCATACACTTTGATGTCATCCTGTATCATCTTTAATCGGGATGTGTTGTAGGACATTGATTGGGTAGGTCATGAATCATGCAGAGGGATGTGAGTGATGTAGATGAAATTTTGTTCCTATTACATAGTAGGAGTGATATCCCTGGACCCTTTGATTGAATGAGATTAAGAAATGTATGGTTATGTTCAAATGGATTAATATGAAATATTAATCATTTGCTTAAGTTAGTCTATTTAGTATCAAGAACATAAATTGAACAACAACGAGGATAATGCATTTGGTGCTTCTAGTTTGATTTGGATATCATTACAAAAGGGACTATGTTGCAAAGTATTATTCACACATTAAGTGAATATTGAGTCACATATTTTTTTTTAGGAATTCGAATTATCATATGCAGCGAAAATTCAAAATTTGATCCAAATTCTACCTAGAATCCATGCAAAAAGTATAAATCAATGATTAGGGTTTTACCTATTGGGCACTCATGTTTCTACTAATCAAAACTTGAGAGCGGATGAATCAAATGCCGGCCGGAAGGTACAGCATCTCTACGGTATCCACACGGAGTGAATAACGATTTCTCACCTTCCACGAATATGCTAGGATGCGTTTTTCTCTCTAAGAATTAGGTTTGATGTTTTCTGATTGATTTAAGGTTTGTATGGAAGCTTTGAGCGTGTGCCTAATGTGCTGCCCTCAAGTCCCTTTTTATAGAACTTAGGCAAGCCACAATCCTAGTTCTACTGGAATAATGCTTCCAAAATTCTAATCACACTTAACAACTCATTTTATCCTTATCCTAGAGATAATGAGGAGAGATAGGGCTTATCTATTAATTATCTAATATTAGATAATATTATCTCATAATATAAATATTTTAATATTATATAATTGCATATAGTTATCAAATATCAAAATAATATTATCTCATAATATTTTTATCTAATATCTGATAACATAATTATTTGATATTATTTTAATATTAAATAATATATATATTACGTGAATAATACATTATTATTTTTAATAATAATATATATATGCACGAAAATAAGTCCAATTAATTGGATATTAATATAATTAAAGTTTAATTAATTATTATCTTATTCTTACTCTTTTTGTGTGACCTTGTAGGTTTTTACTACGTTAATAATGATTCATTATTGAGCCATAAATTGTGAGCGGTATCTAGCAATACATCACTGCCACTCAAGTAGTAAGAATGTTTGTGATTCGACATCCACCTAATATATGATCAACGTTTTGCATCATAACCCTTTTGTAATAATATCCAAATTGAACTAGAGGCATGGAATGTGTCATCCTCGTCAATGCTCAATTATATTTCTTGATATTGAGTAGACTTAAAATAAATGATTAATATCACATATTAATCCAATTGAGAATGACCATGCATTTTTAAGTCTCACTCAATCAAAGAGCCCAAGGATATTTCTTTTTTATACAAGAGTAACAAAATTCCATGTACATCACTTACTTTCCTCTGCATGATTTATGACACACCTAATCAAAGCCCTATTCATCATCTTGATTAAAGGTGACATAAGATAATATTAAAGTGAGTAATTCCTCATGTAGGAAACTATAGTGACTTCAGGTCAAAGGTTTATGTGTATTTGTGATCATATGGGAATAACTTATGATACATTTATCCATGCAATATTCTCATAGTGGGTCAGTCTAGTACATTGTTCACTAATAATGTACTTATGTATTGACTTGATATCACATATCCATGATTCGTAATTATCAATCATTATACATGCTAGTCTCGATATATTATTACTATCCTTTTCGTAATAATACTTGACTAGGGGCATTTTAGGAATAGCAAAGTTATTCCAAAGATAATTATTATATCAAGTTACAAATCGCGTAGAATAATAATAAAATTATAAAAATAAAATATAATAATTAAATTACCTAAAATAAAACATAATACATTGTGTATTACTTCAATCATCTATATGATTAGTTCCTAAGACACACACCAATAATCTCCTACTTGGACTAAAGCCAATCACTCATGTATCTAATACCAAGTGACATAGTATGACCATCATGCTTTTTCTGCGCTAAAGACTTTATTAGTGGGTCGACTATATTATCATCAGTTGGTACTTTACATATCTTCACATCTCCTCTATCAATGATTTCTCGAATGAGATGGAAGCACTTAAGTATATATTTGGATCGCTGGTGAGATCTGGGTTCCTTGGCTTGGGTAATGGCTCCATTATTGTCACAGTAGAGATTCACTGGATTTGCAATGTTAGGAACAATACCAAGTTCAGTAATGAACTTTTTGATCCAAACAGCCTCTTTTGACGCATCAGAGGCAGCAATATACTCAGCCTCTGTAGTAAAGTTAGCCACTGTTTCCTATTTTGAACTCTTCTAGCATACAACACCACCATTTAGGCTAAATACATAACCTGACTGTGATCTAAAGTCATAGTTGTCGGATTGGAAACTAGCATCAATGTAATCTTTTACAACAAGTTCTTTTTCTCCTCCATATATTAAGAATGAATCCTTAGTCCTTCTTAAGTACTTAAGGATATTCTTAACGGTAGTCCGGTGAGGTTCACCTAGATTTGACTGGTACCTGCTCGTTATGCTTAAAGCATACGAGACATCAGGATGAGTACATATCATGGCATACATGATAGATCCAATTGCTGATGCATATGGTATCTTATTCATGCGGTCCTTCTCATCTTGTGTCGAAAGACACTGAGCTTTGGAAAAATTTATGCCATGCGACATAGGCAAAAATCCTCTTTTAGATTTTTGCATGTTAAATCGTTTTAACATTTTATCTATATATGTACTCTGACTTAGGTCAAGCAATTTTCTTAATCTATTTCTATAGATCTTAATACCTAGTATATAGGCAGCTTCACTTAAGTCTTTCATCGAGAAATAATTCCCTAACCAAGTCTTTACTGTTTGCAGTGTAGGGATATCATTTCTGATGAGTAGTATGTTATCCACATACAATACAAGGAAAATAATTGTGCTCCCACTAACCCTTTTGTAAATACAAGATTTATCTTCATTTTTAATGAAACCAAATTCTTTGATTGCCTCATCAAAACAAAGATTTCAACTCCGTGAAGCTTGCTTCAATCCATAAATGGATCATTATAGCTTACATACATTTCCAGCAATTTCAGGAATGACAAAACCCTCAGGCTGTGTCATGTACACATCCTTGAGGAGCTTTCTATTAAGAAAAGCCATTTTGACATCCATCTACCAGATTTCGTAATTATAAAAAGCTGCAATAGTAAGTAAAATCTGGATGGATTTAAGCATGGAAATTGGGGAATAGGTCTCATCATAATCTATACCATGAACTTGCCTATAACCTTTTGTGACTAATCGTCCTTTAAAAGTTTGCACGTTACCATCCATATTGGTTTTCTTCTTGAAAACTCATTTGCACCCAATGGGTTTTACCCCTTCAGGTGGATCAACCAAAGTCTATACTTGGTTAGTATACATGGAATCCATCTCAGATTTCATGACCTTAAGCCATTTCTCAGAGTCTGGCCCTTTTATAGCTTCTTGTTAGGTTATAGGCTCATCTTAATCCATGAGCAAAACATCGCCATTTTGAGTCACAAGAAATCTATATTTCTCGGACTCATAGTGTCTCCTACTAGATCTACGTGGGCCTTGTGTTACTTGAGCTAGTTCCTGAGCCACAACATTTTGTGGTCTCTATTTAGGCTCTATTACAGGTTCAGTATTACTTTGTGAGTCTTGCACTTCTTCAATTTCTACTTTCCTCCCACAGTTTTTCTTAGAGATAAATTCTCTTTCCAGAAAAATACCAGTTCGTGCGATAAACACTTTGCCTTTACTAAGATTATAGAAATAGTATCCCTTAATTTCCCTAGGATACCCAACAAAGTAGCACTTATCTTATTTGGGTCCAAGCTTATCAGAAAATTGACGTTTTACATAAGCTTCACAACCCCAAATCTTCATAAAAGATAAGTTAGGACATTTCCCAGTCCATATCTCATATAGAGTCATTTGAACTATTTTAAAGGGAACACGGTTGAGCATAAAAGCAGTTGTCTCCAGAGAATGCCCTCAAAAGGTGATTGGAAGATCTGTATGACTCATCATAGATTGTACCATGTCTAACAAGGTACGATTCCTCCTTTCTAAAATACCATTCCATTATGGCGTTCCAGGTGGAGTGAGTTGTGATACTATACCACACTCCTTTAGATAGTCATCAAATTCTTGGCTTAAGTATTCTCCACCTCGATCTGATCGAAGTGTTTTAATACTTTTACTAAGTTAATTTTGTACTTCATTCTTGAATTTCTTGAACTTTTCAAAAGATTCTGATTTGTGTTTCATAAGATACACATATCCATATATACTAAAATCATCAGTAAATGTAATGAAGTACTGGAAACCTCCTTTAGCAGGTGAACTAATAGGCCCACATACATCAGTATGTATGATACTTAATAGATCATCAGCCTTTTCACTATGTCCAGTGAATGGTATTTTAGTCATTTTACCTAGCAAACAAGATTCGCATATTTCATATGATTCAAAATCAAATGAATCCAAGAATCCATCTTTATGGAGCTTGGATATGCACTTCTCATTTATATGGCCTAAACAACAATGCCAGAGATAGGTTGGATTTAAATCATTTGATTTAAATCACTTGGTGTTTATGTTATAGACAGGCATTTCAAAATCAAGAATATAGAGCCCATTAAACATTTGTGCACTATAGTAAAATATTTTATTTAAATAAATTGAATAACTTTTGTCCTTTATTATAAATGAAAAACCTTTCTTGTCCAAACAAGAAACAAAAATAATATTCTTGCTGATTGTAGGCACAAAATAACAATCCTCTAATTCTATTACTAAACTAGAAGGTAAAGATAGATAATATATCCCTATAGCTAGCGCAACAACTCTTGTTCCATTGCTAACTTGTAGGCTCACTTCGCCTTTAGCTAGAGTCTTACTCCTTTATAGTTCCTGCACATTTGTACAAATGTGAGAACCGCATCCAATATCTAATACCCAAGATTTAGAAGTGGAAACATTAATTTCTATAACATAGATACCTGAAGCGGAAGTCTCACTTCCCTTCTTCTTTTTCAGATCTTCCAGATAGACTTTACAGTTTCTTTTCCAATTCTGGTCTAATCGCAATGAAAGCATGTCCCTTCCTTAACCATACCCCCTTTTGGTTTCAGTGCAGAGGATTTAGACTTAGGCTTGCCTTTGGATTTGGAATCCTTCTTGTTTTTGCCCTTGCCTTTTCCCTTGCCTTTGCCCTTTTGAACCATCATTATGGTATTAGGCTTAGTTTTTTGCAAATTTTGTTCAGCAGTTCTTAACATGCTTAATAATTTTGGTAGTGGTTTGTCAATTTCATTCATGTTGTAATTCATGATAAATTAACCATAACTCTGTGGCAATGATTGCAAAATTAAGTCAGTGGCTAACTTTTAACCTAGTGGAGCACCCAATCTCTCAAGGTTCTCAGTATACCCAATCATTTTGAGTACATGAGGCCCAACAGGGTTTCCTTCTGCCAGTTTGCATTAAAACAAGGCTTTTGTCACCTCAAACCTCTCATGTCAAGCTTGGCCTTCATAAAGCTTTTTAAGATGCTCAAGCATGTCATAAGCTTCCATGTTCTTATGTTGCTTCTGAAGCTCAGAGTCTATGGTAGCCAACATGAGACAACCGACATCTAATGCATCATCATGATGCTTTTTATAAGCATCCTTTTAAGCTTGAGGGGTAGTAGCTTCAGGTTCTTGAGGAATAGGTTCCTTTAGGACATATATTTTTCGCTCATGTTTGAGGACTATCCTTAAATTCTTGTACCAGTTCAGGAAGTTTATCCCATTTAGTTTGTCCTTCTCAAGGACCGATCACAATGATAAGTTATTTGATATATTAGCCATTGGTTATCTATGATAGAAATATGAAAAGTAAGTATTAAATTTAAAACATTTAATAAGGTCTTTTATTAAATATACCTCCCACTATTTCATTCAAATTAATAGCCCTTACTATTAATTCAGAAAGTCATATTGTCTAAGCTTTCTAGTGGGCTAAGATCCATATTCACCAAGCCTTAAGTTAGCTTTGGCTAATTACTTAAAACTTAGTTATTTGGGTAGGCAACACTTGCTAATTGTATCATATACAACTCTTGTATAGTTGGGAGAATAACACTTGTTTTAGTCCATCTTATGAACTAAAGCCTAACTCTATGCCTCTAGGTCTCAATCCTATTGAGATATCCTAGTTAAGTCGGACCCAATATTTGACATTCGGATATCATTATTATCAAGTCGCATCTCAACAAGATAAATGAGGTACCTTGCTTTGGCAAACCTACCTTATGTTAATCGAGGCCTTGATGAGTGCTAAACATTGGAAGGCATCATAAATTATTATTAACTTAATATTTTAGATGAGGGATTTTAACTTAATTATTATCAGATCTCACCATAACTAGCCTATTTGTTCATGCAATATATCTAGCATATCTCATATATCATATAAAGTAAATGAATAAAATAGACTACCGTATATCATATATCATGCAATGAATAGAACTATCACATAATAGGAACACATTCTATCATATAATAAATGCATGCTCATCAATATCATCACATAATAAAGAAATCAAAATGTCACATAGTATGGCCCTAAAATTCTATTTTTTAATGACATTCCTAACTAACTCCTTAGCTTCTTCTTGTCCTATAGCTCCTTAGCTTCTCCTTGTTCCATAGCTCCTTAGCTTCTCCTTGTTCCAAGCCAAGAATGCTCCATTGCAATTACAAATTTATAATAGAAACCCCGAGCTTTATTTGGAGGGAGTGAGATGAGAAGAGAATATACATTAGAAAAATAGAGGAAGACATGACACGCAGGTCATATTTAAAATCCGTCCATAAAAACTCTAAGGGCCATACTATGCAACACATTCATGCATCATATGTAATAATTGCTAAGAAATATATGTAACTAAGATAAGGAGGATGATTGACATATATATTTCATAACATAATCATCATAAAAATCATGTTCTAAAATAGCACTTTAAGAATAAAAATAATCTTTGAACACTACGCAGAGTTAGCATGGCGATTTCGCTAGTCGGTTAGCGGGTGGGGGTCAAGGGGGCAGAGCCCCTTGTCAGAGGGCGTGGGGAACGGAGCCCCCCGAGCTAAAAATTGAATTCATCTGACATTCAAATTTCAATTCATTTTGCCAACAATTGCCACACCCTAAGTCGAATAATTCGACTATTGGATTGACATTCAAATCATAGTTTCAAAACAGGATTTACGTCTAAACACTTTGAACAATTTTAATCATATCAAAACAGATCCAGCCATGTTCAAATAAACTAAAGCATACATATACCTCATAGACCAGATTCAACTTAATCACATTTAAACGATTTTAAACATGTCCTTACAGATTCAGAATTAATCATATTAATTCTGTGCTGACTAAGTTATATGCTTTAAACGCAAAGAACATCACATATTCAGAATAGATTCAAGGGTTTATCATATGAAAACTTAGAATTAAATACTAATCCATAATGCATGTATATATCACCTATATATAACTTGACTTAAGGATTAAGTTTGATTAAATCTAATTCATAATAGAACCTATTTACATTAGAATTGCACATGAAATAGATTTGAATATGAAACAGAAAAATGCATAATCAAATTCATACAAGTAATCTCATCAATTGATAATCAGATTCGAAATTCAGATCATATATATCATATATATATTTAAGAAATCAGAACCATACACGAGTTTGCATATATCTCATATATATCTAGTTTAAACAGAAACTGATTTGATATTAATTTATCACATAAACATTCATCAAAACATGTAACTTCTGATTTAAACCGAAATAGAATATTCAGAAAAATGGTAAAACACATAATTAGAACTATGCTTTTACAAGAAGCTATGATATAATTGTTGGGAATTCAGATTATCATATGCAACGAAAATTTAAAATTTAATCCGAATTCTACCTAAAATCCATGCAAAAAGCATAAATTAATGATTAGGGTTTTACCTATTAGGCACTCGTGTTTCTACTAATCAAAACCTGAGAACGGATGCCGACCGGAAGGTACAGCATCTTTACGGTATCCACACAGAGTGAATAACAACCTCTCACCTTCCACGAATCTATTAGGATGCGTTTTTCTCTTTAAGAATTAGGATTGGATGTTTTCTGAGTGATTTAAGGTTTGTATGGAAGCTTTGAGCGTGTGCCTAATGTGTTACCCTTAAGCCTCTTTTTATAGAACTTAGGCAAGCCACAATCTTAGTCCTACTAGGATAATGCTCATAAAATCCTGATCACAATTAACAACTCATTTTATCCTTATCCTAGAGATAATGAGGAGAGATAGGACTTATCTATTAATTATCTAATATTAGATAATATTATCTCATAATATAAATATCTTAATATTAGATAATTGCATATAGTTATCAAATATCAAAATAATATTATCTCATAATATTTTTATCTAATATCTGATAATATAATTATTTGATATTACTTTAATATCAAATAATATCAAATAATATATATATATATATATTATGTGAATAATACATTATTATTCTTAATAATAATATATATATGCACGAAAATAAGTCCAATTAATTGGATATTAATATTATTAATGTCCAATTAATTATTGTCTTATTCCTACTCCTTTTGTGTAACTCTATAAGTTTTTACTATGTTGACAATGACTCATTATTGAGTCATAGACAGTGAGCGGTATCTAGCAATACATCACTATCACTCAAGTAGTAAGAATGTTTGTGATTCGATATCCACCTAATACATGATCAAAGTTTTGCATTATAACCCTTTTGTAATAATATCCAAATTGAACTGGAGGCATGGAATGTGTCATCCTGTCAATATTCAATTTATATTTCTTGATATTGAATAGACTTAAAATAAATGATTAATATCACATATTAATCCAATTGAGCATGACCATGCATTTTTAAGTCTCACTCAATCAAAGGGCCCAAGGATATTTCTTTTTTATACAAGAGTAACAAAATTCCATCTACATCACTCACTTTTCTCTGCACAATTCATGACACACTAATCAATGCCCTATTCGTCATCCTGATTAAAGGTGACATAGGACAATATTAAAGTGAGTAATTCCTCATGTAGGAAATTGTAGTGACTTCAGGTCAAAGGTTTATGTGTGTTTATAATCATATGAGAATAACTTATGACACATCTATCCATGCAATATTCTCATAGTGGGTCAGTCCAGTACATTGTTTACTAATAATGTACTCATGTATTAACTTGATATCACATATCCATGATTCGTAATCATCAATCATTATACATGCTAGTCTCGATAATTATTATATTAAGTTATAAATCGCGCAGAATAATAATAAAATTATAAAAATAAAATATGATAATTAAATTATCTAAAATAAAACATAATACATTGTGTATTACTTCAATCATCTATATGATTAGTTCCTAAGATACACATTAATAATTTTTACTATTTGGGTGACAGTAATGTATTACTAGATACCACTCACTATCTATGGTCCACAAATGGGCTATTACTAACGTAGTAAGAACCTACAGGGTTACACAAAAATAGTAAGAATGAGATAATAATTAATTGAGTTTTAGTTAGACTAAAATATAATTAATTGGGCTTATTTTTGTACATATAATTATTATTAAAATAATAATTCATTTTTACGTAATATATATAGTATATTATGTAATATTATTTAATATTAAAGTAATATTGAATAATTATGTTATTGGATATCAAATAATTATATTATGAGATAATATTATTTTCTAATATTTGATAACTATATACATTTTTAATATTAGATATTTATATTATGAAATAATATTATTATCTAATATTAGATAATTAATGGATAGGTCGTATCTCTCCTTACTCTTTCTATGGTAAGGATAAAGATGATAGTTGTTAAGTGATTTTAGAATTCTGGAAGCATTATCTTAGTAGGACTAGGAATCTTGTATGCCTTAGTTCTATAAAAGGAACTTAAAGGTAGCACCTTAAACACACATTAATTGTCATTAAACCCTAAAATCACTTCAAAACACACTAATCCTAATCTTAGTGAGAGAGAGATGTATCCTAGCAGATTCGTGGAAGCTGAGAAGTTATCATTTACTTCGTATGGATACTGTAGAGACGTTATACTTTTTGGCCAGTGTTTGATTCGTGATTCATCTCACTCTCTCAAGGTTTTGTTCAGAAAGAACATGAGCACACAAAAGGTAAAACCCTAACATTGATTTATGCCCTTTTGCATGGATCCTATGTAGAAGTCAGATTAAATTTTTAATTTTCCATTGCTATGATAATTTGAAACCTGACAAAAGGTACCTCATGACTCTCTTCATAATAGTCCAATGTCCTTGACCATAATTACCCAAGTATCTCCCTAATACATGAGTAGAAGCTATATCAAGACATGTATATACTTAAGTATACATCAAGCTACTAATGACTAATGTATATGGGATATTTTTTATTCTTTCTATTTTAACATCATTTTGAGAATACTAGAACTTAAAGAAAATTTTCCTTTTTAAAATGGGTGTGAAAACTTGAGAACAGATTAACATGTTAAACATTTTCAATACTTTCTTAATGTTAGTCTATTGAGACAAACTAAATAAACCTCGGGATCTATTATGATGGATCTTTATCTCTAGAATATAAGAAGCATTTCCAAGATCTTTTATATCAAAATTTTTGGATAATATTTGTTTTGTCTCAATTAGCAAGTTCATGTAATTGCCTTTAAGGAGAATGTCATCCATATGTAGAATTAGAATGACAAAATTATCTACACTCATTAGCATATAAATACATTAGTCCACTGCATTCTCCTTGAACCTAAGTGAAGTCACTACCTTATCAAACTTGAAGTACCATTGTTTGGAAGCTTATTTTAAGTCATAAATGAACTTTTTAAATTAACACACAAGGTGCCCCTTTCCCTTTTCTTGGAAACCATTTAGCTAGTTTATATAAATAGTTTTTGTTAAATTAACATCCAAGAAAGCTATCTATACATCCATTTGATGTAGTTTTAAATTAAAATGAGCTACCAAAGCCACAATAACACAGAATGAGTCTTTAGTTAAAACTAATGAAAAAGTTTCTTTGAAGTCTATACCTTCCTTCTAGGTGTAGCCTTTTGCTATCAATCTGGCCTTGTGCCTTTTAACTTTACCTTTCACACCCTTTTTGGTCTTGAAAACTTATTTGCATTTGATTGGCTTATAATTTATAGAAAGTTTCACTAGATCCTATACTTGATTCTTATGCATTAAAGCTAACTCGTCCTTCATAGCATTCATTTAATTAGAATAATTTGAATTGGATATAACTTGAGAAAATGCTATAGGATTCATATCATCATTAATATCATATTTATACTCTTGTAGATATACAAGATAATCATCAAGAATTGCTAATCTGTAAACTCTATAAGATTTCCTTAATAGAATTTCTTCATTTATTTCATGTGGCTTAACATTTTCTACCATTAATTATACTGGATCAACTGGTGGAGTAACAGAAAATAATTTTCCTAATGTTAGTGCTAATTGAATAATTGTTCTATGTTTAGAGAAATCCATGATGTATGGTATTTAGCTTCCATTATCTAACTTATCTTAAAAAAAGATGGCTTGATCAGACTCAATTACTTTAGTCAAATAAGTTAGACAATAAAACTTGCTTCCCCTCAAGGCATTGCAATATCTAATGAAGTATCCACTAATACTTTTCAAATTAAGTTTCCTTATGGATGGAATATACGACTTTACTTTAGCTTTATAATCATAAATTTGAAAATGCCTTAAACTAGGCTTTTTCCTGTATAACAGTTCATAAAGGGTCTTAGGTATTGATCTATTAGGAACCTCATTTAGAATATATGCTATTATTCTCAATGCATCACCACATAAGAATTCTGGTAATGAAATATGGGATAGCATGCATTTCACCATGTCCATAACAATTTTATTCTTCTTTTCTATAATTCCATTTTACTTTAATGTACTAAGCATAGTATAACTTGCACGAATTTCACAATCTTGTAGGTATCTCACAAAAGGACTAGGGTTTCTTCTTGTTTTGTTGTACCTACCATAATACTCATCACCTTTATTAGAATTAACACACTTTATCTGTTTCCTTAATTTCAATTCAACTGCTACCTTAATAATTTGAAGGCTTTTTAGTGCTTCTAATTTCTCATTGAGCAGCTCTACCCAACCAAATCTAAAATAATGATGAATATGATGAAGTGTTTGTAGCCTCCTATAGCATTAGGTGTGATAGGCCTACTAATACAGTATGCATTAGTTCTAGAACATTCTTTTTTCTGCTTTTCTCACCCTTTCTAGTTCTAACTATAAGTTTTCCTTTAATACGATTTACATATGTTTTAAAATTTGAGAAATCTAGATCATGAAGTATTTCTCCTTTCATATGTCTTTGAATTCTTTCTTTAAAAATGTGTCCTAATTGTCTATGTCATAACATTAAGGATCTTTCATTAATTTGACACCTTTTCTTACCCATAATAGAGTTTATTGAATTTATGAAATTAGGATTTAAATCAATTTCATATAATCCATCACACAGAATTAATACCAATAATAGAATATTAATAAAATAATTTAATTTTTCTATTTCCAAAATAATTAGAGTATCTAACAAAATCTAAAACAATAATTGAAATTAAATTCCTTCTCATGGAAGGTAGATAAACTACATTTTTAAGTAAAAGCTCATGTCCAGTCTTCAGTTTTAACTTTATTGACCCTATATGCTCCACTTCAACTCTATTTCTATTTCAAGTCTCACAATTAACTCTCTTTCATTTGATTTTCTTAGATTTTTTAACGTTTGAAAATAATTAGTTATATGAATAATTACATTAGTATCTAACCACAAAAAGTTTGATCATACATTAACAATGTTTAACTCAAAAAAGAATAGAGCTAGATACCTTTCTTTTTCTTCTCAACCCATTTCTCATATTTAAAATAATCTAGTTTCTTATACCTATACTTGCAAAACCTATTGTTATATTTAAATTAGGTTTATAGCACCGTTGTCCACTGGATTCATTTTTCTTACCTTTCTTTCTTTCATGGTTATAGTATTCCTTGTTGTCTTTTTGATTAAACTTTCCACCATGATTTGAATGTGTGCCATGGAAGGTGTAATTGATTACCTGAGCCTTTCTTTTCTTCATATCTGCCTCTGCCTGTGTAACAATTGAAATAGCTTATTAATACTCTATTCTAATTTTTTAGTATTATAAAATATTTTTAAAATATTAAATTGAGGTAGAAGATACTTCAGTACATGTCAAGTCGAATAACTTTCTACCAGATCAACTTGCATAGTTTTCAGCTTGTTTTAATGATTAATCAATCTTAGAATGTGCTTTCTCACCTTGTTAACACCATCGTAGACTAATTTTTCAAGCAATGAAAAATATCACTCTTTCTTAACCTTATCAAATTTCTTATACTTCTCGACTATATAATCCAGGAACTTTTTTGTATTTATCATTTTGGGAATACTCTATTATTATTTTATCCATTATATATTTCATTACCATCAAGCATAATCTGTTAGAGTAGGTGCATTTTTCATGATAATTTTTTTTTTATCTATTGTAGATTCAACATTAATTTGAAGTTCTATTTCCCTAATTACAAGGTCAAGGTTAGAGACCACTAGATATAGCTTTAGTGATTTAGCCCAGTTCTCATGATTAGTCCCATTAAGCATTTTAATTGCATTTAATTATATAGGTAAATAAGTTAAGAAGAAAATTTAAAAAATATTAATGCATGTTTAACCTTAATCATGCTTGAAATTTCCTTTAGTAAATTATGTAATTAAACTTAACATTGCACTATAAGTCCTAATACTGATGAGGCACTAAAGACTCTATAATGTAATACAAGGACTAAATATTATATTCCTAAAATTTTAACAAGGGTGATGAAAATTTTAGAAACATAATACTTATTTCTACATTTATGTTATCATAAATAAATTATATTAATAATATCACATCGATAGAGTATTAAAAATATTATTAATATGATACTCTCCTTAATCTAACTATCATTTTATTTAAAAAATAAACAATATTTTATGTAATTAGGCTTATGATAGGTGGGCTTACAATCATACAAAATTTTATGCTATAACATAAATCTAAACAATTTTTTAAAATTATTTTTCTATACATACATATATATAGAAAAATAATTAATAGACTAAAAAATGTCCAAAACTTTAATAAAAAATATATGTCAAAGCCCAATATACAAAAACATAATAGTAAAATTTTCATCCCAAAATAATATTAATTACCTATTCAAATTAAATAGATAAAAAATAATTAAAATATTTTTAATTCCAAAAAAATCTAAAAAAATTCAAAATCTAGCTCAAAGAATGGAGCTCATGGTACTATTCATTGCTGTCGAATGATGCCGGCATAGTGATGTGTGGCACTTGAGTGTCATCTAGCAATTCTTGTTTATTTTCTTCTTATGTTAATTGGGTCTGAAAAGGGTCAACAGCCCAATTTCAAACCTATATGACTTGGAAGATAAAAAATTGAGTTTTATATTTTTAATGCATTTTTCACATAGAAATTTCCTTTAATGTATTTAATGCTAAAATTTTTCCAAAACAATTCACTTGAAAATCAATTTTCATATTGAGAAATTTCTTGGAAATTTGACAATAGAGTTTTAGTGTAATTTTCCCTTAAAACTTAAATTTAAAACCTCATAAATGCCCAAATATTATTTCCATAAATTGTAAAACATTGAAATAAAAAAATCACTCTAAAATTGATTGCAAAAATTCAAAATTTCATTATTGGAGGAGATTGCTAAAAACATCCGTTTGTAGGTACTTTTTTTTTGTTCTAGAATTTTTTGTGGAAACTTTTTTTGATTATGAATCAAAAATAAAAAAAAATTAATGAATCTATAATTTTCTAGATAAAAAATTGAATCAAAATTACATATGTATATATGATTATATCATGGTTTGCCAGTGAAATACATATTTACATATAAAATTATAATATTTCATATCCAAACAAATTCATCCAACATATATAAAAGCCAATCATGGATGAAACATAAATTTTCTTCACATACAATATATATAAGACTCATAAAAAATAAAATAATACATATAACAAAAAAAATAAATATATATGAAGAGCTATGATATATTTTGAGATTTATAGTGAAATTCCATCCAAAATACATTCATTATATGATATAAAATTACGAAAATAAAATTTAATTTTTGAATTCATGGAATAATATATTCAATTCACGTAATTCAAGAATTTTTATACAAATTGTTAAAATCAAAGTTTTATAAAAATAATAATCTAAATTAAATCATACGAAAAGAATAATATTAAACGTAGAAAAAATATTATTATTATCTAATGAATCTATTATGAGATGAATATCCAATTAGGATTTGCTGTAAACCATGAGCAATTCACGATCAATTTTAATCATCAATTCTAATAAAGATTTGTTGCTTTTAACAACTTTAAATGAAAACTTGATTTGTGAGGTTTTTTTGACACCAATGAAAAGCATATAGAATCAATTATATGATTTAGGAGTAATAACTCTTATTTATATTAGTAAGATTAGTGAGTGGACCTATCGCCAAGAATAACCTGTTACCATATTAGTTGGGTTAGATTACTATTAGACTGAAGCTATTCAATTACTTTAATATTAAATCAAATCATTTTATATCTTATTTTATTATTAAATTATATGTTCATAATAGAAAAATCTTACATCAAATGGTACGACTAATAGTTAAAATTAATTTTTGTTCAAATTTAGTGAATAAGTGTAAAAAAGATTAGTAACTAATATTCATGTCATTGAAGGAAACCGTTGAAGCAATGATTCAAATAATGAACTGCATCAACCGATGCCGTCATCGAATTGAAATAATTTTTTACAAATGCCAAAATAATATATATTACAAAATTTTTTCATTAATTCTTTTTACGTTTTTTCATAATTAAACTATGTTGGAAGCACATTCTAAGTTTTAAACTTTTGCACGTATGGATTTAATCAGGCAGAATTATCTTGGATTTTCATGAAGTTTTTTTTTCTCACTTTATTATAATATTATAAGAAAATATTAAATTTTAATATTTAATTCGGAATTAATGTATAAAAAATGTGAATATTCTTACAAATTTTCTTAATTCAGCTTTCTTTAAAAATATTTTTGACAGGTAGCTATTCTTCGTTCTCATTATATGTGGATGTCTTAGTTATAAAAAGGACTATTTTACTATTTACCCAAAAAAATAACTATTTTACTAATTTTTTATGAATATCTTATCATTGTTATTATCCCAATTTATCACTGCTTATGTGGAATCAATTTTTGATAAGAATATTTTTGAATTTTAACAATATTTTTAAAATTATTCAATTAAATATATAACGTTTTTAAAAATCTTTTAAATCGAATCAAGGAATGTGAACTTTCTTGCAATCACATTCCAAAAATGCTATGGTTCTCAAAATATATGATTCTGTAAGTCAACGCCCCCACTAAATTGTCACGTAGAAACGACACTGGTCTCTAGTATTGATTGACATGAAGAGAAAGATTTTTCTCGATGAAATTCTTCTTGGTAATTATTGAAAATTACTTTTTTATAATAATTGAAGTGAATGAAGTATTCTACGTATACATATAAAAAAATTAAATTCTAAATATAAAAAAATACATAAAATTTTTCAGAAATATCAGACATTACTTTAACAGAAAAAAAGTACTGAAATTATTATATTTCTAACACCAAAAGAAATAAATTGATAACAAATTATAGGAAAATTGCCTAAGGAAAAAATAATATATTGGTTAAAAAAATAATACGATATACAACAAAAATAAGTTAGAATTTCAAAAGTAATTGTCTGAAATGAAAAGACGTATATTTTATATCTGGTATTTATTTTCTTTCTTCATTGCTATCATTATAAAATAATTATCATCCTCACGAACATCCGATAGCATTTGTTCGAGAGAGAAACAGGAGAAAAAATAATTTTTGGAAACTCATAATTTTATCTATTTTTATTTAATTTATTTATATATAATTTTAAATATTGCAATTATACTCATTTACACTTTTAATCATTAACACATTACTTATTTAAATTATTTTCTGTTTAAAATTTAATAAAAAACTTTCATGCATGGTATATAATCTTCTTTAAATTTTGACTTAATTTAATACTCATTTAAAATCAAATTACTCAAAAAAAATTTTAATTTTATTAAAAAGTTATCTTTATAATTTAATTTACAAATGCTGAATAGACAATGTTGTATATGATTTTTTTAGGCAAATTAATTCTAAGTGGGTATTACATTATATTAAAATTAAGAAAGTAAAAATAACATGCAATACATATAATTTTTTTGTTAAATTTTAAATAAAAATAATTTATATAAATAAGGTGTTAATTGTTGAAAGTATATGTAGGTGAATTATAATATTTAAAATTATAAATAAATTAAGTTAAAAAAATGAAATCATAAATAGATAAAATATAATTTTTTAAATATTTTATTTTATTTATGTATAATAGACTAGATCAATATTATTTATATTTAATCACCTTCTCATTTTTAAAACTCATCCTTGCTTTAAGATTTTAGAAAGTGTTATCCAGAAAAAATATAAAACATCCCTCTCTCCCTTGGTAACATACTATTATTATGAACCCCTACCTACCATGACCCTTATCACAACTATTATTATTTATTACTTCCACCACTGTTATCATTTACCACCATCATCAACCACCACTCTTATCCATTAGCATTGCTTATCTTTGGGATCAATATCATCAAATATCATTAACATAATTAACCTTCATTGTCATTGGACCACCTTAAAATTGAATTATTATACTTTTTAAAATTTTATTATTGTTTTATTAATTATTTAGACTACTTCTAAATTGAATTACTATACTCTTTGAAATTCTATTGTAATTCTATTAATTATTAATATATTTGTGTTATAATTAATTATTATTCACCTTTTTTTTATTTGTATATATGAACTAAATAATATAAATAGTAAGATAAAATATTCTGACTTCTCTTAAGATTTAGTTTAAATATAATCCCCTCCTCTCGTTTTTCAATTTTGGTCCAGGACTCTCCTAATGCTAATGGAGGAGGACGGTCTTAAGAGGTAAAATATTTAGACAAAAATAACCCCCATATACTCCCACAAATGAAATAGAAGGCAATTTCATTTTGTCTTTGCATTCCCTCATCTTCCACACCATCCCTTTCTCTTATTCACTTTAGCAAACAATGATGTGATTTTTTTCTTAAATTTTCCTTGCCAAATGTGTTTGAATTTCGCAAAAGTTAACCAAAACTCAGAAATTTTCGAAAGTAAGATTGTTACTATAATAGGGTATTGTAATGAAAATTTTTAGCGGATTTTGAAATAGAATAGAGGCTACTTTCATACCTCTCAAACTTCTAATGGGTTTTGCCTTCACTTAAGGTTTGTTTGGCATACACTTTTTCTAAAATTCATTTTATTTTATTTTGATGGAAATAATTTACAAATGAATTTAATTATTTAGTAATTTTGTTAAAAATAATGATTTCAATTCATTTGTAAATAAATTATTTTATTTGTAATATATTAAAAAATACATAGAAGTCAATTAAAAAGTAAAATTTGATGGTATCATAGTAAATATAAAGTTAGAGAAAAGGTAAATTATTTATATAGTATATTTTTTAGGTCAAATAAAATAAATTTTAGTGAAATTATTACAAAATTAGATGGATTTCATAATGGTAAAGTTGTAATTAAAATGAAAATTGCAAATGAAATGAAATGAAATCTTTTTCTACTTAAATCCAAACACTATATTAAAAAAATTATTTAAAAATAAAATAAAATTTTATTTTTTATCATGCAATTAATTCAATTACTCTGGTTTAGGCGACTGAATAGAAGCAAAACATTTTACCTTCTTCAAATTGTAATTGGTGTTCTTTGGATTTCAAATGATTTTCAGGGTATATTTACATATGGTGGGGTTGAATTTTTCAAATCTATTGACGGGTACTAAAATGGGGAATTTAGCTCAAACATGTGTATTGGTGATTGGACATTGAGATGTAGGTAAGCCCATAAAATTTTCATATTTTCATCTTCTTTAAGAAATAGTAAATTGTGGCTTGATGCATTAAGGTTTATCATAAAAAAGAATAGTATTTTGGGTGTGATGCATTGAGGTTTAATTCTAAAATAATTATTATCAAAATTTTGTGTTGATTAATGTTAAAATTAAGAGCGAATTCAATGTTCAATTGATATTCAAAGGAATTATTTTTCCCATTTTATACTATTTATAAATGCTTGAATGATGTTGATATTATAAAGAATTTATTTATTTTCTCTCTCATGCACCTTAAATGCTTTGAAACCAAATTAATTGATATTAGAGGAAATTTATTTCTCCTCTTCTATACACTCTTAAACACTTGGAAACCAAATTAATTGGGATATTTTTGCTTATTTAAGGAAAAGGATGAATTTATAGCACTTTTTTATTATTTTTAATGAGTTTCTTGAATATATAACTTTGGTGATTTTGGGAAGAATAAATTATTTTTCTTTCTGGTTTCTCAATATATTAATTTTTTTTCATCTAAAATTTGGTTTAAGGTTTGAGAAAAATTGAAGATGAAGCTAGATGGGTTGGAGAAGGTGTTGGAGGATTCAAGTAAGGAAATGGATGATCAGTTTGGAAAGAGAATGATATACAGAATGAATTAATTGATTGTTTTAGATTAAGGATGCAATCACCTAAAAGTTAGGTATAATTCTCCTTGTAAATATTTTAGATTTAAAATTGAAATTCTTTTTAATAAAATTTTAAAAAGTCATGTAATGACGTGATTTGTATGCACACCGAAGTCTCTACTTTTCTAGTAAAACTTATTGAGAAATATGGTAAATAGACTTTGGTATTACATTTTCCTTGTTCTTGAGTGAGGGAAGCTTTTTAGTTTGAAATTCTTATATTTCCTTCTGCCGTTGCTTTTATGTTTCTGCGTTTTTGTCTTCCAAAAGAGAGGAAAATTTGTGACTAACGAATCCTTAGCCCTCTTTAACAAGTGTGATATTGGCAGGAGGGCACTTTCGCCTACAAAGTTTGCTTCCCATTTGTCATCTCACTTCTATTATCTTAACTAACAGAAAAATATTTAGAAGGGAAGAGAGTGCAATTCCCATCCATTTTTTAGGGACCTCTGACCCAAAAATAAAGAATGAGGTGAAGAGATTCTAATTAAGTCAAACCTTAAGGAAAGTAAAAGTATTTTATCATAAATAGTATATTACTATCCTCTTGCCCAAACAAATAGCCAGAAAAAGAAGAAAAATTATGAGTTATCTTAACTCTTACTCTTCGCACTTCGATTTCCACGCGCATGAAATCAACTGCCCAAGGATAAGAGATAGTGAAACCATGAGTGTCTGCTAGGACCTCTGGTAGCCAGCATTTTGGAGAACCTTTTTTCTCCCCATTTCAGCTATTAATTTCCAAGCTTAATTCCTACAATATAATCTAGTTTCTTGCTTGATTTTCCCACTTTCTGGAGTTAAGCTCAAAATATTATGTAATATTCTACAGTTGCTATGCTCAACAAGCTAATAGACTTTAAGTTAAAAGAGATTTACTCAATCTTTTGAATAACTGAGTTCACTTTCTTATTGAAAATCCGGTACAAATGAGTCATAAACTGAATCAAATTTATTTGTTAATGTTGAATTGTGTCAATCTCGTTTTTAAATAATTATCTGCAACTATAGTATTATATATAATAATATTATTATAAATTATATCACAATCTCAATTTTACCATTTTATTTTTCTTATTTTTATCCGTAATTTTATTAATCATAATAAAATTATAGTGGTGATTAGAATCATAATTAAAAATTGCAGTAAGAATCAACTAGTTATCCTGGGTCAACTGTCATCCCTATTTGATTCTTGATTTGGATGCGTTGAGGGCGTGTGATAATCTTAAATAATCATTATTGCAGCAGAAGGCAACCATATTTATAAACTACCTAAGAATATAGTCCAACTTACTTTGATTGTTCTTGTTCCTTTGACCAGTTTGATCTCCTTGGAAGAATTGGTTATAAAATTTTGATTGGCAAAGAAATAGTTGCTGATACCATTCTGTTAACAGACCAACTGCTCTTAATTGATCTACTATGTTTTGCAAAAATAACGAAAGCATACTTCAAAGCATTTATAACTAATTAAAGCCCATTTCACATTCAGATATTCTGGATCCTCTCCGAGATTTCGAACCCAACCGACTTAAGATTGTCTAAGATATACTTTTCTATAACACTGACGGTAAAAAGAAAAAAAAAATGGAACCTAAACTTTTCTGCATCCTATCTGAATATTTTGTGGCTATTACCGGAACACATGGCCTAAGAATATGAAATATGAGATTTGAGTGAAGAGAAAAAATAGGATCGAAGTAGTGACTTATTTATAAAAGTAGTAACTGTTATGTATCTTTCAAATTTTATAATATTATTAGCCTCTAATTTTTATTTGTTATAATTATACCACCTTCTTCTCTCTGACATTCTTAAAATAAATAAAGAATGTTATAATAAATTATTAAAAATGTCAAGTAAATAAAAAATATTTTTGCCTTGATTATAATTATTTAATTTTTATTATTTATTTTAATATTATGACTAAAAGAAGGATGAATAATTATAAAAAAATATTAATAATATTAATTATAAAATTTTAAAGATAAAATAATCAGAATTTAAATAAAAATGACTAATTGTGTGCGTATCACATAAATGAAGGAAATGTTTTTTTTATAAGTGTAAGAAGAATAAATCAAGATTATCAAATTTAATATTGAAGAGTCAAGATTAAAATATAAAATCATGAATTTTTTTTAAATAATCATGGGATCATTTTAAATAGTCCATGATCTTTATTAATGTTTTAATCTTAATCATCAATATAAAATTTGATACTCATTATTTACTCTTATCATTTCTCACATAAAAATATTCATTTCATTTTATATATCTCACACGTGCATGTGTGTGTATAGAAACCCACACAAGAAAGCCAGAGTGTTTTATTTTCTGTCAGTTTTTAGACAATTTTTTTTTAATTCACCAGTAAAGCTAATGTTTGAAATAAAAGCAAAAATAATTAAAGTTGATTTTGGTTTAAATATGTTGAAAATACATGCAATGAAATTAATGTGTATATTTTGATATATGACACCGTGATAATTAAAATGATAATGTAAGAGCAACATTATTAATATAATTTATGTTTTATATTAAATTAACAAAATGAATTCGGATTAAATTTTTATTTTGCTTGATTTCAATTTTCTTTAAAAATCACATAAAATATGATTAGCAAATAAAATGAATTCTTGAATTGCTTATATTTAAACAATATGTCAACATAAATTTATTTATAAATAAATTAAATTTTATCTTCTACGTGCTCTCCATAGGGAAAGTCTTTTGAGAAAGAAAAAGACTAATGTTAACCTATAAACCTTCAAATAGCTAAACCTAGGGTGATGTCCGAAGTTAGTAGCATCGCCAGAACTCATTACGCAATCTGAAAGCATGTTATGTTTTTTTGTAGTGGGTTCAGAACAATATATTCAATTAATCCTTTGATTCGATATAGACAACCTTTTCAAAAGCATGCTCAATGTTCTTCTTTAGAGGATCTATCATCTTTTAGTCATAAAAGTTGATCGGATGCCATTATCTGCCTCCATTGTCCATTCTATTTTCTTCTGATCACGACAGGTGTTTATTTACCGTTATGTCTATGATTTTGAAATGTCTTGCAATTGTGATGAGTGTCATAATTGTAATATTGCAACATGTGTTAACCTGTAATTAAATATGTGATTATGTGGTATAAAATGTAAAATATTTTAAAAATATATTTATATATAAAAATTAAAGCTATACAATTAATTTTAGAGAAAAATTGTAACAAGACATTACATCACAATAACGAAAAATAACAAGATAATAAGTTGAATTTAGAAAAGAGATAAATATATAATTTTTTATTTGAAATAAAAAATAACAATTTTAAAATAAAATTTTTATTTTTTCAAAAGTAACAAAGATATTATAAAAAAAAAGGAAGAGGATCCTCATCCAATAAAATATATGCTATTATAAGTATTATGTCAACACACATATATATAAAACATAAGTACGATAATAATTTTAAAATATTCATCCAACATATGAAAAAATAATAAAAAAAAAACTTTGAATCCGAATAGTTACAATACGAGCATGGGAGTCTAGTTGTCAATTATATATCTAAATTAAAGTTCTAAATTGTTATTCGTAATCATAATATTTCATATAATATTATTATTGTAAATTGATATTATACCACAATTATAATATTTAATAATTTGGTCTATAATAATTATATACATTCCTAAATTACAATAAAATCATAACCGCAGTTGTTAATGCAATTTAAAACTACGATGAAAATCTAAATCTGGGTTTTTTTTTTTTTTTTTTTCACTCAGATATGATTCTTGATTAGTGGTTCTGAGGATAAAAAGAAGAAGCATTTTTGGCCATAGCAACAGTTGATTTTATATATGATGCGAATCATGTCGTACCCTGGCTGATCCGAATCTTAATTCACGTGCAAAAAAATGATGAGCAGATGAGACTAGAAGTTGTCTTTCTTACGTGCCAAATTTGATTGTCGAATTCATCATAAAATAGCATGAATTTAGTTATTCTCGGTTGATAAAATCAATAATTTTATTTTTTAAAATTATAAAATACCAGTAAAATAATTTTTAAATTATGTAAAATTATAATTTTATCTCTTTATATAAATTCATACTAATAATTTTATCTTTAGATTATTATATAGAATGACAAAATTGCCTATATGAATAATTATTCAAAGATCAAATTGTAATTTTATATAATTCAGGAAATATTTTATTAGTTCCTTATAAATTTAAAGATTAATTTATTAATTTTGTCATTTTAGTTTTTTGTTATTTTACTTTTACAGCATAATCTATTTGTGGAGCAAACTATGGTGCACAAATGATAAAATAGTGCATCGATGCATTAGTAAATTAACAAACGTAATTTATTCATTCACACTTTGAGGTTGAGGGGTATGAGAAAAGAAATATTTACGAAGTAGCTCCAAAAAATTAATTAATATTATTTATTACTTTGGGCCTAATTCAAAATGTAACCTAATCCAAATAAAAAAGGAAGTGAACAAAGATAAGGGAAATCAAGAAGCCATAGATGATGGTCATTGAAGATGAAGATGCCGTGAGGATTTCACAATTAAGGGTGATGATGGTGATCAATTCCAACTACAAAGAATGGTAACAATTCTTCACACTTTACTTTGAGTATTGATGAGATATATTTGTTTTATTCAATATGTACATGTAGACTTAAGATTTATGCTATTATGTAACTATTTGTAGTCACTTGTGATGTTTAAAATGCTAAAAAAAATGCTCAATGGACAAGGAGAGTAAAATCCCTAACTTAGATTAATCTTCTCACAAACTAAACTAAGCCCATTATTTTAGCAACAAATTTATTAAATCATGCAAATCATACAAATTCAATACATTTTTGTCTCTACCAATAAATTTTTTCCTTAATCCATGTTTAAGACACTAAAAAAATGCATAATGGACAAGGAAAGCAAAATATCTAGCTTGATTGATTCTCACGAATTGAACTGAACCTATTATTTTAGCAATAGATTTATCAAATTGTGCAAATTGTACAAATTGAATACTTTCCTACCTCCATCCATAAATTTATTCCTTAATCCATTCTCTAACACTTTTTATGATGCCATACATTTATTTTCTTTCCTTCTTATCACCATTGATGAATTATTCATGGCAACAATTATTGATAGTCATCGAGAATTTATATCTCATGAGTGATGCTAGGATTTCTTATGTTGCCGAAGAAGGCGAAAATCTCAATTTTGACACAAAATGAACTTGAATTCTAATAAAGAAAAAGGAAAGCAAAATATCTAGCTTGATTGATTCTCACAAATTGAACCGAACCTATTATTTTAGCAATAGATTTATCAAATTGTGCAAATCGTACAAATTGAATACTTTCCTGCCTCCATCCATAAATTTATTCCTTAATCCATTCTCTAACACTTTTTATGATGCCATACATTTATTTTCTTTCCTTGTTATCACCATTGATGAATTATTCATGGCAACAATTATTGATAGTCATCAAGAATTTATATCTCATGAGTGATGCTAGGATTTCTTATGTTGCTGAAGAAGGCGAAAATCCTAATTTTGATAAAAAAATGAACTTGAATTCTAATAAAGAAAACTTCTAATTTTTTTTTTACTTAGGAATCAACTTCAATTTTATTAAATTTTTAAGGAGAAGGATGGAACAATGCCACTACTTGCCTTTCCTAAAAATGCAATCATTTAGGTTCATTTAAGAAAATGGCCAAGCAAATTGCTTTTTTCAGGATTCTAAGTAACAGGAAAATATTTAATGCCAGTATAGCATACTAGCTTATAGATCTTGTTTCTCTATATAAACCTAATATTTTCTATAGATTTCTATTAAATGTTTCAACAAGTATATTTCTACAGCTAGAACAAAGTCAAGGTTTAATATTATGATAGGTAATTATTTATTGGGTATATAGTAATAGTTAATCTATTAAGTTTCTCCAAAAGCAAATTGATGGCATGGCAAATTATTGTTAGACTTCAAAAATGAATTAATGTTGTAGCCAAATGCAACAAATTGAAGAGTCTTCTTGTAAAAATCAATGAGAAATTTCTTTTTTAGGATATCCAAAGATTTAAGTTTAACTTAACATTAGGATTGTCTAGAGAGCTATATAGGAACAATGCTTGAGTTAAACTCAGGAACAATGAAATTTTTAAATTTAATAGAAACACTAATATTTTAATTTTTAGCATTTCAAAATTATATGCATGTAACAACTTTAATTAAAACAACTTGTTAATTGTCTCGTTTGCATTACTTGAACTTGATAGCTCTTTAATATAGGAGACTAACATTAGTGTCTTCCCATCTTTTGTTAAGTTGATTCATATGCTTTCCTTAAAGTGGATTTTATTATTAATTTCACTTGAGTTTTGAAGATATTAACTACACTAGTTCATGTATAGGTTTTTGATTTGAAACTATTTTAATATGATTCTTTCCTTCATTTTATTTTGCAATCAGATGGGCATCATTGTTCTTTATGCTAAATTTAAATCCTTACCTAGAGCACTTCATGTATAAGGAAGCATATTTTACATTAGCATACATATTCCATTTTGGATTTGAATCATATTATTTTATTTAATCAATAAATTATTAAAATTATCATTATTAAGAAGACATATTATATAAGAGATTATTGTGAGAAGAAATCTCACTTTCTAACATTATGTGAACGATTTCTCTATACTAATTAGGTTACTTCATCCAACAATTACTATGATTAGAGCTTGGTATAATTTGAGTAATATAATATTTTGCAATTTAGTGTCATTACTTTACTAGCTACATGAATTTGAAGCTGATAATTGCTTTTTAGTTTTTATTTGTTATAAGCCATGACATATAATGTAGACACTTTTTGTGATTATAATGATTTTAGTTTCTTTGTGATAGTTTTCATAATAAAATAATTTACTTAATACATTTTCTTTCCTAGTTTTATTATTTTTGTTTATGTAAATACTCAAGTACTTTTTAGATACTAAGACATTTGAGAAAGTGAATTTTGTGTGTCTTAAAAATAAAGATAGTATGTAATTGATGAAGTCATATTTTAAAGAGGAAAATCTTAAAAATTTAGTGTGAAAGGCATATTAAACCATAACCATAAGGAGTTCTCCAAGTCAATGGCTTAAGATAACCTGAAATGTTAAGCATACTGCACTTTGTAGGAAGAAGAGATGGAAAGAAGATAAATCTTATGTAATATAATTGTTAGAAATATATTAAATGCTATGCATATCAATTTCAAGTTATTTTTTTGCATATACATACATAAAACGTCATTCATTTATTACAAACAAATGAGTAAAGTAATAATCACTTATCTTATGCATAGTGGCTTTGAACTTTGAAAGATTTAACACCCATTTATCTTCTGCATTTTCAATCATGCATTAACACTGCACTACAAAAATCATGTAATGAAATTAAAACATTATTTCCTTTAATATTTTTTATTCCTCAATCCAGTTCTGACTTGATTGTCAAAGAAGCATATACTATTATTCATATATCTTTACTAACTAGCATGAGATGAAACATTTGAAACTTTTATTAAAAGATATCATAAAAAAATAGAAAATAAGTTAGAAAATATAGTGTGTTTAAAATATATTACAAAAGAAAATTAATTTTTAATTAACTTTGTCCCCACTATTTTGCTGTAGGATTTATGGCAAATCACTCTTAGGATTTATTTAAGCACTTCACAATTAACAATTTGATAATCTTTCCTTAAGAACTCTTTTGAATAATTCAGCGAAGTAATAAAGTGATGAAAAGTAAAGATTCATTTATTCTTTTCCACTCAAGATGAAAGATAAATTCCTTTATCCTTTTTTATTCACTCATAATTATTTGTAGTCATTAATTAACTCATATCTTTTTTTTTCTATTCTATATTATTTTTTGTATCACTATTTTAGTCATATTTATAGATAATGCTTGACTTAACATATCCCTTGAATATGAACCGTCATACCTTTTGATTATGAATGAATATGTTTATTTACCATCAATTAACATGTTTCTTGATCACTAATCATCATATATTTTGACATGACTTTTGATTATTCACTAATATGTTTTTTAACCATAAATCAATGCATATCTTGATCCTCATGATGTCTCTTGATCATGAACCAAAAAATCTCTTGACCATGAACCAATGCACCTTTTGATTCTTAACTAATATTTTTTTTATGATCATGTCTTTTGCACACAAATCATCATGTTTATTAAATATGAAACATATATCTCTTGAATATTAACTACACATATATATAACAATTGCAAACTAGTTCCAACAATCTTCCACTTAGTTTGTAAATTAAACCATTTCTTAAAATCCCTATAAAACTATGCATAAAGATAAATATCTTTCAATTTGTATTTTCCCCAAGTATAAATATTTTCCTAATTTTAATAGAATGTATGGTGGCTTTTATGCATTAAACAATAATTTTTAATTAAAACAAAAAATATCACGCACATGATTTTATAAACTTTAAAAGAAGTTCCCATATATCTATAGCACTCATATGGCGATGTACTACACCCAGTTTTCATGAACATGTGCAAAAGTCAACTCTAAACATTTACCAAAAGCTACATCACTTTTTATATCCATATAGGTGAAGTTCTTTTAAGACCTTATTTTGATAGGCCTTCTTAAATCTTGTTTAAAAGTTTATTACTCACCCTTGTTATTTATGACTATATATAACACTAACTTGGAATGGTAAAATGATTTTAGTGCTTCACAACTACAAGTCAATAACCTATTATAACTCATTAAACCTTTTGACTAGATTTAGTCTAAGAAAAGTTAGGTATCCATTACTGGTGGCTTTAGTTAAGGAGCTTAATATCAATTCCTTTTTCTTTTTTCCTTTTTTCCTTTTTCAAGGTAACATGTCTAGGATTTTCCAATGTGAATTTCTCACGTACATCTAGATATCATAACTTCATGGTACAAAGACATGGCTAATATAGGTTATGGCTATAACTTTTTTATAAACACCTAGCCTATTCTTTGTCCATTGTTTATAAAAGTTATAAACTCATTTTCATGATGAAAAAAGTTTCACATAGCTACTTATTATAAACAACAAAAATTACTTTTTTAACATGGAAAAATTTCCAACTAGACATATTCCAATATTGTTAAAAAATTGTATAATCCAAAATTTTTGAATCTTTTATGATCTCTTAGGATTTTACAATTTCTTTACAATGTTTTAATTTTTATTTTTTTATTCATTTTAGAAGTATGCAAATAATACAAGCATTCATAAATAAAATACTTTGTATGAAATTACATATAATTATCAATGGCATAGATAATATTCTCATATTAAAGTTTAATAAAGGGGTATTTTATCTCTTTAGTATTCCAAGCTTTAACACTTGATTATAAATATATGAAACACCAAGTTTCAAAATTTTAATCATATTAATGATTATATCAATTATAAAAACTATAAAAAAACTATATAAGTTTTATTAAAGGATAAACCTCCACCATTCCAACCTTTATTATGCCATTATATTCTTATGCCTAAGATAACATTTTCCTCATTATCAATTAAAGATTTATAAGGTAAAATATTCCTTAACATAATTCACACAAAATAAAATTTGTCTTACATTATGCTCCTTCTTGCATAGAATAAATACCATTCTTATGCTTTAAACAATAGGATATTAATATAAAATTAAACTTGTGCTATATATCATACAAATAAACTATCAAGAATAGTAAATTATATCTATTATTTCATTCTAACTAGTTAACTATTAAAATAGTCTTTACTAGATTTCATAAAACATGTGACACACAAGTAATGTTTTATAAAATTCATCTAATTTTCAAACACAAAATTAGATAAAATTACTAAAATCAATATGAATTATCATAATCAAGCCATATGTCATATCCTTTATTAGAATATAAAGGAATTGTATACTTGTCCATCCAATTATTAATTGATATCAATTATATCAAACACCATCCATGAATAACCTTTGAAGAAAGCCTTATGAGTTTAACTATTAACCCAAATAGGAAAAAACTCTTTAATAGAATAAGGGCAAGAATGACAATGAAAGCAATCATTAATTGATTTTTATATCATATATAAAAAAATCACTTAATTTCATCATATTTCATTGTGTATCATCCATAAATACTCACAAATAATTCATAAATTCATCATCTGCCCATTACAAAAACAAAAGTCACTTAAAGATTGTTAGGGCAGAATGCACTTTATGCGAAGAAGAGATGAAGAGAAGATAAAATCTTATGCAATATAATTATTAGAAACATGTTGAATGCTATGCATATAAATTTCAAGTTATTTTTTTGCATATACATATAGAAAAGTTTATTCATTTATCATAAATAAATGAGTAAAGTAATAATCATTTATGTAATATGGTAGTTTTGAATTCTGAAAGATTTAATATCTATTTATCTTCAGCATTTTCAATCATGTATCAACACTGCACTACGAAACTCATACAATAAAATCAAAATATTATTTATTTTAATATTCTTTATTCTTTAAATCGATTCTAACTAAAGTGTCAAACAAACATCTACTATTACTCATATATCTTAACTATCTGATATAAGATGAAACCTTTGAAATCTTTATTAGATAAAATCATAAAACAAAATAGAAAGCAAGTTAGAAAATATGCTTAAAATATGTTACAAAAGGACATTGTGTTAGCAGTTACCGTAGTAATTTCTTTATTTATGGCCTAAAATAAAATTTAATAAATAAATAAGGAAATAAAGAAATAAATCTCATCCATTAATTTGATGCTTGATGGATGCATTAGATTAAGAGTTAGATATACACATAATAAGTCCTCTCTTTGCCTATTAAGAAGATATGCAAAAAAGAAACCATCAGAAAGTGTGTATTAGGAAGAAAAGGAAAAAGGGAGAGAAACTTGTTATCAAAAGGAATCAAATCTGCATCATGTCTTCATCTTTTTCCAATTCAAGTTAGTAAAATAATGGGTTTCAAGATCTATATTTAATGATATTTGATATTGAGATTGAAGTTTTAAATCTTAAATTATGTCTTTCATTTGGTATCAGAGTGTGGTTAACTATGAAACTTATGATTTTCTATCTTGAATTTGATTTTATTGCAATTTATTGAATCTACTATGTATATATTCAAATCATGCTTGCTTATTATAGTATTTGGAATTCAATTTTGTTTTCCCCTTCATGGAGGCTTTCTAATATATATATATATAGATGAAGTTTGGATGTAAGTTTGTTTTGGCTTTGAATGCGTAATATGAATATGAAATTCTTGATCAAACTAATTCCTTGTATGTTAGATGGAAACATATAGCACATGGCCATATAACCATAAATTGGCCCAATGACAAAAGCCAATTTTGTCTTTATATATAATTCTGGAATTGGCGATTTTATCTTACATGAAAGCTTTGTGTTTTATATTTATATGTCCCAAACAACTTTGTTATGGGTATTGCACATATAATGAAAACTTCCATTTTTTTGGTTTGCGTACATATCATAATAAAATCTGCTTGAAGGAAATATGTGTGAAAGGAATTTGCTTAAGTTTATATATATGCCTATTGTCTTTTATTTTACGTGTGTATCATTTCATGTAGAGACAATTCATGCTTTTGGCTTATTGAAGGCTGATTGATGCCAATTAACTATAAATGACAAATGAATGGTTAGTAAAGGCTATTCTTTCTTGGCATGTATATATATATTATTTTATTTATTGAATTTCAACTCAGTTTTATGTTTTATAATTAAAGTTTATGATACATGTATGAAATTAAAGTATATTATTTATGCGATTTTATATATAATTAAATAAAAGTTATATTATGCATGATATTATGTTAAAAAATTTTGTGTACACCAAAGTGGCTGAAACAAAATATTTAGACATCATGCATAAGATGATTATTTATTCATCATGTAGATAAAATGCCAATAAAGAAATGTGATGAATAAATAATTGTTCATTGATTAATAGAATTTTATTTTTTTCCCAAAGGAAAATTATTATTCTATAATTAGTGAACATAATTGTAAAAATTAAATTCTTTATATTAAATATATTTTGTTCATCTAAAGATGACATATGTGTTTAATTAAGTTTTAATTTCTTAATCATGTTATAATTTATGGCATTTATTTATGATAGCATATTGTAGTAATTTTCCCAAAGGAAAGCTGCGATATACTTAGTATGTTTGTCTGAATTTAAATAAGTATTTACCAATTTATGATTGATTTTGCAACTATTTATTTTCATTTACAAGCTTCTTCTATGACCATATTCAATGGTTTGAATTTCTCTGAATGAAGTGAACAAGTCAATTTCCACTTATGTGTATTAGATCTTGATTTGGCATTACTAAAGCAAAACCATGTTGACATCATTGATGCCAACACTGAAGAAGAGAAATCCAAATTTAAAGCATGGGAATGGCCTAACAAATTAAGCTTAATATTTATGCGAATAACCATTGCAAATAATATTAATATTACCATTTTGCAAATAAAAAGTGCTAAGGAATACCTTAATTTTGTGGAAGAATGTTTTTATTTTACAAATAAGTTACTTGTTGGTATTTTAATGGCATAACTGATAACTATGAAGTTTGATAGGTTGAGGAGTATGTAAGAACATACCATTAAGATGACTAACATTGTAACAAGACTAAAGATGCTTGGTATGGCAGTGGATGACTCCTTCCTAATTTAGTTTATCTTGAACTTATTGCCTTTTGAATTTGGAGCTTTCCAAATTAACTATAACACCATTAAGGATAAGTAGGATGTAAATAAATTAACTGGAAAGCTTATTTAGTAGAAGAATAAACTTAAGAATTTGGAAAGTGACACTATTAACTTTATTGTTCATGGCGCTGGTAAAGTACTAAAGCCAAGATCCAAGTAGTTTAAAAAGAAGAAAGGAGTTACTAAAGCTTCTTAAATTGGAAAGATGGAAAAAAATGATAGGTGCCCATTTCTGTAAGAAAGAGGGAGACTATTAAAAGGATTGCTTTAAACGCAAGGCCTGGTTTGAAAAGAAAGGTACATTTGAAAATTATGTATGTACTTTTGAATTAAACTTGATTAATGTTCCTAATAATACTTGGTGGCTTGATTCTAGTGCTACTACTTATGTAACTAATGTGATGTAAGGATTTCTTACAATCTAGACCACAAGCCAAAGTAGGGATTATCTGTATATGGGAAACTGTACGAAGGCTGAAATTGAAGGCATAGAAATTTATCATTTAGTCATAGATATTAGATACTATTTAGACCTATTTAAAACTCTTTATGTACCTTCAATTTCTAGGAACCTAGTTTCTTTTCCAAAGTTAGATATTTATGGCTTTAATTTTACGTTTGGACATAATTGTTTCAATTTATATAAGAATTCTAAACTTATTAATTCTGGTATTCTTGTTGATGGTTTATATAATTTGAAAGAAATTTACTAAATCCATATTGATGTGCATCATAATATTAGAATTAAGCGTGGTATGCTTAATGAAAGTTCTGCTTACTTGTGGCATAAGCATTTAAGACATATTTCTAAAGAAAGATTAGAAAGTTTAGTAAAGAATGAGATTCTTCTAAATCTAGATTTTATTGATCTTGGTTTATATGTGGATTGCATTAAAGGAAAGCAAACCAGACATAACAAAAAAACAAAGGCCATAAGAAACATACTAATACATGTAAACCTTTTCTATTTTTTGGTGGAAAAAATATTTTATCACCTTCATTGATAACTTTTCACATTATAGATATATCTATTTGCTTAAAAAAAATCTCAAGCAATTAATGCTTTTGAGATATATATTAATGAAGTTGAAAGGCAACTAGATAAGAAAGTAAAAGTTGTAAGGTCAAATAGAGGTGATGAATTTTATAGAAAATATGATGAAATAGGACAATGTCTAGGTCTATTTGCAAAACTTCTTGAAAGACATGGCATACGTGCATAATACACAATGCCATATACATCATAACAAAATGGTGTAGCAAAAAGGTGTAATCGAACCTTGATGGGTATGGTTAGGAGTATGATGAGCAATTCCTTATTATTCAAATCTTTATGGATGTATATATTAAAAATATCTATGCATTTGCTTAACAGGATTCTTAGTAAAGCTATTCCTAAAACTTCGTTTGAGTTATGGACAAATAAGAAGCTTAGTTTAAGGCACTTACATATTTGGGGTTACCTTGTAGAAGCAAGAGTTTATGATCCACATGAAAATAAGTTAGATTCTTAAATGGTTAGTGGTTACTTTATTAGTTACCTTGAGAAATTTAAAAGGTATATCTTTTATTATCCTAGCCATAGTCCATGAATAGTGAAAATTGGTAATGCAAAATTCCTTGAAAATAGTAAAGTTAGTGGGAGTGAGGAATGATAGAACTTGGATATAAAGGAAATCGAGGTAAATGCTTTTTTACCTATAATAAAGGAAGTTAAGACAAATGTTATTGTACTTGTAAGTGTTTCTTCATTTGTAGTTGTTCCAAATGTTACTCTAGTTGTTGTAGAAGGCCTTAGCAACAATGACAACATTATAATGAAAATGCATCCATTGAAGTAACTACCTCATAAGTATCTAAGGTAAATAAGTCACAAGAAACCATTTGAGAAATCTCAAAAGGATAAGAAAACTAACAATTCCAAGTGATTATGAGACTTATTTGCAAGAATCTAATATTGGAATTAATGTAGACCTAGTTTGATTTTCAAATGCCATCGAAAGTGCTGAGTCTAAGAAATAGATAGATGTTATGAAAGAAGAGTTAAAATTCATGAAAAATAACAAAGTCTGGGACATTGTTGATTTAGTAGAAGGTGCAAAACAAGTTGGATGTAAATAGGTTTTTAAGATAAAACATGACTCTAAAGGCAATATTAAATGATATAAAGCTAGGCTAGTTGTTAAAGGATTTACTTAAAAGGATGGCATTAATTATAAAGAAACATTTTCACCTGTCTCAAAGAAAGACTCATTATGAACCATTATGGCATTAGTGGCTCATTATAACTTACAGTTACAACAAATGGATGTGAAAATAACTTTTTTGAATGGAAATCTTGACAAAGAAGTTTATATAGACTAGTTTAAAGGTTTTTCAATTGAAGGAAAAGGTCATATGGCTTGTAAAATTAAGAAATTAATATACAGACTTAAACAAGCTTTAAGACAATAGTATATTAAGTTCAATGATACCATTGTCTCTTTCGATTTTAAAGAGAATCTAGTTAATCACTGCATATATTGAAAGATTAGTAAGAGCAAATTTATCTTTATAGTTTTGTATGTTGATGACATCTTGCTTGTAACTAACGATTTAGGTTTATTGCATAATACAAAAGAATATCTCACTAAGAATTTTGAAATGAAAGATATGGGAGAGGCATCTTGTATGATAGGAATTGAAATATTTCGAGATTAATCACAAAGATTGTTAAGATTGTCTTAAAATGCCTATATTGAAAGAATTCTAAAGAGATTTAATATAAAGAATTATTTTGTTGGAATTGTTCCAATTTAAAAGGGGAACAAATTTAGTCTTATGCAATGCTTAAATAATGATATAGAACAAAAATAGATGGAATTAATTCTATATAATTCTATTATGGGAAGTCTTATATATTTGTAAACTTGCATAAGACCAGATATTAGTTTTGCAGTTGGAATATTAGGGAGGTACCAAAGTATCTTGGAATTGATCATTGAAAAGTTACAAAGAAAGTTTTACAGTACCTTCAAGGAATAAAAGATTATATACTTATGTATAGAAGATCCAATCACTTAGAAGTAATTAGATATTTAGACTCGAATTTTGTTGGAAGCATTGACAGTAGGAAGTCCACTTTTGGCTACTTGTTTCTTCTTGGAAAAGGAGCCATGTTATGGAAAAGTGCTAAAGAATCCTTTATTTTTATCATTTACTATAGAAGCAAAGTTTGTGGCATGTTTTAAAGCCATAACTCATGCATTATGCCTACAAAATTTTATTTCAGGACTTGAGGTTGTCGACATCATTACCAAGCTACTAAAAATTTACTGTGATAATTTTGTAGTAGTATTTTTCTCTAAAAATGACAAATACTTAAGAGGTGCTAAACATATAGAATTAAAGTATTTTATCATTGAGGAGGAAGTTTAGAAACAATGAGCGTCTATTGCACATATTAAGACAGATCTCATGATTGTAGATTCGTTAACTAAAGGTTTACAACTAAAGACATTTAAGGAACATGTACATAGAATAGGTTTTAGTTGTCCTTTTGCATGATGTAATTGATAATGTTAACATTCTGAGCTCATTTATTTGTTTTTGATATGAATTGTTTGTTTCTAGTTGTATTGTGCGCATAATTATATTTTAATGAGTTAACATAAGTGTTCTAGAAATATTAATGGGACCTTTTATAAATCTTATGTATGACTTATAGACCCAGTATGGTAAAATATTGATGTTGCAGTATATGGAAAGAAGTATATTTTCTAAATTAATGTATGATCGCCTTAACCCATGTGTAGTATTTTATCATATTAATGTAATTATAATATTAATAAGGATGAGATGTGATGTAGACTAGTTGGCGTATCATACTTATATTGAAATTTCATCAAATTTTAGGCCAAGTGGGAGAATATTAGCAGTTACTATAGTAACTTCTTTATGTGTGGCCTAAAATAGAATTTAATAAATAAATAAGGAAATAAAAAAACAAATTTCATCCATTGATTTGATGTTTAATGGATGCATCAGATTAAGAGTTAGATTTCTACCTATTGAGAAGATATGCAAAAAAAAAAAAAAAGAACCATTAGAAAGTGTGTATCAGGAAGTAAGGGAAAAAAGAAAGAAATCTATTATCAAAAAGGAATCAAATCTACATCATGGCTTCATCTTCTTCTAATTCAGGTTAGTAAAATCATAGGTTTTAAGATCTACATTTAATGATATTTGATATTGAAATTGATGTTTCAAATCTTAAATTTTGCCTTTCACATTGTCCTTTAGCAAACTTTGCCCCCACTATTTTGCTACGGGTTTATGGCAAATCACTTTTAAGATTTATCTAAGCACTGTAGATATTAAATAGCCAGTAAACTGATAATTTCACCTTAAGAACTCCTTTGAATGATTCAAAAAATTAACAAAGTAATAAAAAATAAAAATTTATTTACTTTTTTCCAATCCAAGATGAAAGATTAATTCCTTTATCCTCTTCCATTTACATATAATTATTTGTGTTATTAATTAATTCAAATATTTATTTTTTTTATTCTATATTATTTTCTTTGTATTACTATTTTAATCATATTTATAAACAATGCTTGAATCAACATGTCCCTTGTAGATGAACCATCATGCCTTTTGATTATGAATTAATATATTTATTTACCATGAATTAATATAATTCTTGATCATAAACTAACATGATTCTTGATCATTAAATATTATGTCTTTTAACATGAATTTTTTATCATTAACTCATATGTTTTTTGATTATAAGTCAAAATATTTCTTGAGTATGAATCAATGCATATCTTGATCCTTAACTAATATGATATCTCTTAGTCATGAATCAAAATATCTCTTGATTATGAGCTAATATATCTCTTAATCCTTAATCAATTTATATTTTTAATTATTATGTCTTTTGCATACAAATCATCATGTTTATTAAATATGAATCATATGTCTCTTAAATATTAACCATCAAATCTCTTAATTATGAACTAATATGTCTATTCATTATGAATCAACATTCCTATTTGATCATACATCAACATATTTCTTGATCATAAATCATTATATCTCTTAGTTTCAAAATAATATGACTTTTCAACAATTAGTGTGTGTTTTAATATTTTAATTTAGGGATTTAACTATATACATATATAACAATTTACAAACTAGTTCTACCATGAAATTGGGGACTTGATGATAAAGTCTCAAACCATGTCTATAATTGCCATTCTAGATATATATGAATCAAGATAATTGTGATAAACATGGCCACATTTTTTTCATTGAAATACAAGATGATTTTTATTCCCGCAAAAATAAGAAAAGGCTAAAATTGGATTCTCTAAGTGATTATTGGTATGTAAAAACTAGCACCCCCTTTATCTACCGAAAATTGGTAATATTATAAACAAAAGGAAGTTAGAATTAGGTAAAGTGTTGTTTTACATGTAACTTTTTTTGTCTTTGCTATTAGACAAATAATAGCAATTAATTATTTTTATTTCTTGCTTGTAGCTTTTTGACAAATAATAGCAATTAATTATTTTTCTTTCTTGCTTGTAATGCTTTTTGACAAGTTCCATAGACATTTAAGAAAAAAATGAAGTTGACAAGTAGTGCTCCTTATTTTTGGTAGCTTGAAAGCATTTTGTTAGTTAAAATGGAAATATTTTGCATGACATTAGATTCAAATGGAAATCATAGTTACTAAACATTTTTAAGCAAAACAATACTTAAACCCTTTTATTACATATACATTTTTATGTCTATTTATTTTTGTTAAAGAATTCTAACTTATGGTGTATATCTATATACAAGTTAGGATTTTATAGTTGGTTGGAAAGAAATTTGTTACTCTTTAAAGCATTTCAAAATTGAGAAATAATAGAGTTATCATGTCAAGTTTTTAGTTATGCCTATAAGTTAATATCATTTCTTTTAATATAATAAAAAACTAGCTAAACTTTTATTTGTAGCAACATAAAACATAAATGCGTGATCTGAACACTTTCTCTAACAATTCAATCCAAACTTAAAAGCTTGAGGAAATCCATTTATTTATAATTGCATAAGTGTTATAATTTGAGATAAATTGATGCATATGATACATTTTTGCATGGCTACCTCTACAACTTTCAAATTCTATATATTTTCCTTCTTACCTTCACTAGATACTTAATCAAAATCTTCATCCCTTTGTCTAGAATCTATGGGCAACTCCCTTGTGAGCATATCAACAAGGTGGATCTTTCTAGATATAAATTTATCCATAAAGAAAACACAATTGAAATTGGGCAAACTAAATATTTCAAAGGGATAACTTTCATAATAAATAACAGAACAAATATCCTAATAATATTGAGTTAAACCATTAATATAATCAATAATATCCTTAGCACCTATAAAGAGCTAGGAATTAGTGTTTGCCTTCCTTGACCATGATTTAGGTCCTTTATCATGATATATTGTACCTGCATTTACTAATCTCCTTAAACCCTTAAGCAAAGCAAGAGTTGTGATAGAAATAGGACAAGTGGTGGGATTTGCAATAGAAAACATATGAACTTAAAAATCAATAACAATTGTAGAGTTCATTTTAGCAAATTCTATGGATGCTTACCTAGTGTTTCCACCATTACCAATTGTCCAATAAAAGTTAAGCAAACAAGTAGCAAGTGATATTACTATGAAAAAAGAAATAAATATAGAGGATGTGATAATAAGGAAGATATAAGAAGAGTATACATGAATAAAATTTATATGAAAAGGTAACTAATTAAAAATCCACCTTTAATCAACAGTCTAATACTTCCATCACTCATGTTAAGTAACATATATTCAACTGTGGAATTAAATAACACTATATCAAGACTAGATCTTTTTCTAAATCAGGAATCATTATGCAATCTAAAGGAAACTAAATATTTTTTTAAGTTTCTATGCCTTTTCTCCATTTCTTCAGTATATGATTCCATGCACTTGATTTCTTCCATCAATTTGTAATTGTCCTTCTGCTTCTAGTTTTTTTTTTATATAAGGAAATACAATAGAAGTTTTAATTATGTATCATCTTGGTCAATACTTTATGATAATTCCTCATTATATACTTCATGCAATCCATTAGTCACTTTAGATTATGCTTCTTTGTTGATTGACCAAAGTTATAAAGAAATCATATCAACATGTAACTCTAATTTGAAGTTTATAAGTTAAGCACTAATAACAAATCAAGGATAGAGAGAAAAGTATCAAATTTTTTAAAATTCACATAATTATATGAGAAATCTACTATATTTTAGTAAACATCTATGTTTAAGAGAATATAATTAAATGTATCATTGTTATTAACCCAAAAGCAAGGTTACTATGTACTTAAACATAAAAGCTATTTAAAATGCCAAATATAAATTTTACATATATTTATTCTTAAGAATGTCATTCATTAAGTGTGTTGAATAGGTGAAAGTCTATGTAACATGGCTCAATTTTTGAAGTGTACATATTTTTTGTAAGGATTCTATCTAAGTTAAGAAAGAAAATTTGTAGCAAAATAATGACATAAGCAAAGTAATCAAGCTTGTACTACCCAGAATATTTAGTATTTAGACAAAGAATATTCTTTTAAAAATAAAAATAAACATTAATTAATCCCTTTTAGGCCTAGTCATGTTGGATAAACAAGAACAATTCTAGAAAACTACCTTTTTATATGCTTATGATTTATTAAAGTTAGTTCAACAAGCTTTGCAACTGACATTGCCTTCTTAGAATCAACTATAAAGATCTCTTTTAAACCCAAGACTAACATGAACTCAAGTTTAATGATTGTTAACCCATCCACAGACTGGCTACGTTGGTGTTTCACTTTATGCCTTTCACTAGTAGGACTAGACCTAAATTTGCAATAACTATACATTATGAATACTTGTTCATAACAACTAATTCTAATATAGAGGCTACACATCCTAAAGGATGAAACAATCACTGAAACATAAATCTATTACCTTAAAGACGAAATGCTATGGTCCACATATAATAGATCCACTGTAGGTGCATGCTAAAATATAAGCTTGCATTGATCATAGAACCTCAGAAATGGAAAATCTAAGCAAAAATGCTTGGAACAAGATTGAATTTTATGAAATCAAATTCAATTATTTGTAATGATTACTCCTAATAAAGTTTATTTGAAGAAGACCTAAGTGTTAAGTACATATATGACTATTTGATAAGAAAGTCAGAGTTCTAATTAAATAGATCTTTGAATTTAAGAGTTGTAAAGGTGAGAGAATCAATAACTTTTCAAAAAGATCAAATGTAAATGAAAAATTAGCACATATTATGGAAAAAAGAATTTTTTAACGATAAGAGATGAGGGATTTCCTTTGAATTTCATTAATCCTTTTACCATTGATCACCCTTTCACTTTTTCTTTATTTTCTTTTTATTTTCCTACTTCCATTTTGCCACTACTTCACTTGGTTAGGCTATAACGTTTGATTAGGCCCAAATTTAGCATTATAATTTATCATTTCATAGGGTTCATTCCATTAATACACAAACTTGCCAATAAAAAGTGCTTTAAAACTGGCTATGATCTTATATGATAGAATCTTAGTTACTAATTCATTGGTACACCATAGTCTCTCTTTTTATTTATATATTTTACTAAAAAATAGTATATTTATACATTTATTCATGAATTTATTTTTCATAGTATAATCACAATTATGACAACCATTACAATTATGGATGGAAATGAATTAAGTTATTCATAAGGGCCCATAATTTGATTCGTTAAAGGCCTACTTGGCTTGTTTATTTAATTAAACAAACTAAATGCATGCCAATATATTAGCCTATTTATGGAACATGTTTAATTTATTTAACTTTATGTTTAATTTGTTAGACTATTAAGGTGACCAATTTAACTAATATATTATCCTAATCTAATCCACTTAAATTAATTGACTAGTTGTATTATAATTATTACTACTTTTTATCATTGTACCTTTTTTTTTCTTTTTAATTCAATCATCAATATTTTCAAGTTTTAAAATTTGTAAGTGATGAATTTATATTATTGTATTATTTAATCTTTTCATTTTAAATAAATATAATTATAGTTTGTTATGTTAAATTGTTAAAACTTCTATAAAAATGGAGATAAATTTTGTTTAATACCTTATTTATTTAATAATACTATTATTCTTTTTTTACTAAGGGACCTATCTATAGCATATATACTTAATTTTATAAATATATTAATAATTCATTTAGATTGTAATTGTTAAACCTAAATAGGTTAACAAGCCAAGCATGACTTCTTAAATTTTATAAACAAGTTAGATTAAGCCAAAATTTTAATCTACAAATAAGTCACAAGCCAAACTCAAGCATGCAGATTTTGAAACAGGCTTGGCCTATTTATGCTAAGGCCTGGCTTGCTTGACTTGTTTCTACCTCTAATTACAATAACAAGATTTAGCTTCTCTAAAGTATAAGATACATTTTAAAAAATAATGTAAATGATGATAAATGTTCGTCAAAAAATAAGAGAAGAGATAATTACAAATTAAAATATTATTTTTTTATGACTTACTATTTATCAAATTCTCAATCTTTAATTTTCGTATTAATGATTATGCTTATTCCCTATACTCTTTAAAATGTATCACATACTTTAAAAGAGCCAAATTCATAATGAGAATAATAATTTAGAACATGTAGCCCAATTGTCATAGATTAATATAGAACAATGTTTTAATTACAAAGAATATTGGGGCTATAACAGTGTAAATGTGATATCCTTCGTAATTATAATGTTTTACAATTTTATTTCTCAATAGTTAAAATTTTACATATTTAACTACAACTTACTTATAACGTAATTGCAAGTATAATGTAGAATCATAATGTAAACACAATATTTATTCTTTTTTATTTATAAGAGTTATAATTATTATTTTTCTCAAAATTTATAATTAGTATTATTAGTCTCTTACTTTTATTTTATTATAATTATAGGAATTCTACCCAAACCATTTTATATTTTAGAAACTGTGCTACCCTTACCTTAATACTAATAATATAATGCTCTTTGTTTCAATGACCGGTCCAATATTAATTCTAATAGTTTAATAAGTGTTTAATTGAAAAATAAAAAATTAATACATTCTACCGCAATTTAAGAAATATTTATATTTTGAGATAAAAAATAATTAAAAATTATCCTAAGAAAAATCAAAACAAATGTTTCAAAAATTCAATAACATTATACTTGTCAAAAGCATAAAATGCCTATAGGAATAATAAGTCTTTTTCATTTTGGGTTTGAAGCTTTGAAAAACAATACAGAAACCCGAGAGAGAGAGAGAGAGAGAGAGAGAGAGAGAGAGATGTATGAACAGATATAATGAAAAAAAAAATGTTTTATATCGTGGCCTAAAAAGTTTTTGATATTCACTATCCTTGATGATAGTTCTGATTTTCTACCTATCATAATGTACTAGGAAAAAGACATGCCTTTAACTAGACGAGTGTAATGTTATAAAAAAGAGGCAATTTAAATAATATAAAATTTTATAAGGATTGATTATTAAATTAACCACAAAAGTATGATATAAGAAAAAGTGGTGTTTTAGTAAATATAATTTTTTTTTATAAGAGTTGATGGTTATCTAAAAGATTACAACTTTAAATTCCCACTGTACAGGTAGCTGGTCTAACAACATTTATGGTAGAGATATATCATAAGGTTCTATCTAAAACTTTAAAACTGGCCACGAGTTCTTGCACCTTAAAAATAAAATTGGATTGCATAAAATTTATTTGTAATTATTATCATTTTTTTCATTTATAATGTTAAAATAAATGAAAAAATATTCCAGCTGGTTATCAAACTCCACCTAAGCAACGTTAAATGCATTTTTTTATTTTTTATTATTTATTTTAATATTATAAAGAACTATAACAAATATAAAAATAAAAAAATTAATAATATTAATCGTAAAATTTTAAAAACAACATCATCATCGTCAACTTTTATAAATGAAAAATTAGATATTATATTTCCTCTGGATCATGACATGAAATTTGGCTTTTTGACCGAAAATTTGTCCGTACGAAAAGAAATTCTCCAAACACTACGCCTCAAAAACTAATTACTAAAACACTTATTCTTTTTTAATATTCTTTGAATCACGGCCTGCCAAAGGCCGTGATTCAGTTATATTTATTTTTTATTTTTTTTAATCACGGCATGGGCAGCCGTGATTATTTCTTTTTTTCATTTTTTTTAATTTGTTATTTAAATTAATTTTTTCTAATTTAGAATTACTTTATATTTTTTAATTATTTATATTTATGATCTTTAATTTTGATAATTTGTACTTGATTTAATTTTTTATATTTTAAATTTATTATACTAATTAACTAATGCTCTAAATTATAATAAAAAATTATTAAAAATTTATATTTTATAATGTTTTAATTCTTGTTTAAAAATAAAAAAAATTACATCATTAGATAAAATATTTAATTAATTATAAAAATTAATATATGTCAAAGTGATAAAAAGAATTGCATCATTAAATAAAATATTTAATTAATAATAAAAATTAATGTATGTTAAATTTAGATAAAAAATTACACCATTAGATAAAATATTTAATTATGAAATATATGATAAATTAATTTAATTGTATAATAACAAGAAAATAAATTGCATTAAAATTATATTATTCAATATATTGTGACTTTGAACTACAAAAAATAGGAATGAATAATATATATATATATATATATATATTTATATATATATATAATAGACTAGATGAAATGAGAAAAAATAATATGTGGATTGAAAATTCTTGAAAAAATCCTAATTGAGATATTTTAATTTTAAAATAATATTTAAAAAATATTAACAATAAAAAGGAATATAATTTGAATAAATAAAATTTAATTTAATGTTACTTGTTAGTCTTAAGAATAATACACAATTAATTAATTTTATTAATAATTTTAATATTAAAATTTTAATTAACTTAGAATATTTATATAAAAAATATATAAGTATTCCCCGCAGGTATGATAGTCTAATAAAGATCTAATTATTGATATTTTGAAATATTTAATAATTTTTTATTTCGCAAAACATATTCTGCAAATGCTTAATAATTTTTTTATTAAAATATTTTTATTGGTTACGGAAGGGGGTTCCAAAACCAAAGTGGTCCGTGACCCTTTTTTATTTTCTTTTTAATTTTTTACCCCGTGACTTTTTTCCTTTTTTATTTTTTTATGGTTATGTTGTAATATTTTATTTAACATATAAATAATTTTTATTAACTTCAAAATACTGAAATAATGTAATCAATATTTAATAATAATATTATGATATCATTAATAAAAATAAAAATAGTATAATAGTTGTTATTTATTTAATATCTAATAATACTATTATTATTTAAATACTAATTGATTACATAATAAATATTTCAAAAAAATAAGGTTATTACTTCTTTAATAATTAAAAATTAATAATTTTCTAATTGAAGTATTTATCATTACTCTATGAATGTTAATTTGTTTTAAAAGTTAATTTATAGAATCAGATCAAAAGAATAATCGAGTAAAATATTATCATGTTATTAATATAATTTAGTAGTAGAATAATGTTAATTTTTTGTTATGTTAACAACTTTTTAATAGCATTATAGTTACTATTAAAATGACAATTGTTTACTATTTAGTAATATTGTACTAATATTATTAATTGTTAGTAACTTGAAAAAATTTTAATATTAAAAATGGTAGCTATTGAAAATATTCCAACATTATGAATATAAGTTAATATATTATAATATTTATTATTTATTTAATATGTAAGAAGATTATTTATTTATTAAATAAATATAAGTATTACTATTGGTGTGCAATAATAATTATTAGATTGGTTTGAGTTAATGGATAAGTATGAAGATAATATTTAATTTGTGTAGTTTATTTACAAATTTGAACATTACGATAAATGAAAAATGAGACAGAATTAATTCTGGATAGAAGATCGAACGAATGAATGAATTAAATTATTAAATTAGCTACAAAAATTTTGTACATTAATAAAATAATCAGCTTTCAAAGTAATGATTTCTAGTCCCACATCGAGGGCGTCGTCTCGCTCGTCGCGGTCGCTGAACAAGGAATTGCTGCTGTTCATCTCCATCGTCACCCTCATTGGAGTTTGTTTGAGTGGGATTGGCATGACCCGTGGTAAATGGAATAGGATTTTGTAGGGTAAAAAACCCTTGTTGCTGATGCGATGTGGATCCATTGGCGTACTCAGATGTAAATGCAAGCGGCTCAGATAAAAATGCCATCAGAGAACCCGGGACTCGCTGATGTGGGGGTGATGGCGATGGCATGAAGAACGATGATAGGCCAGCATCTCCACTTGCCATGAAATGTGACGAGGGCATGTATGTAGATGGACCTGGACCTCCTACATCAGGTTGCATCCAGTGAGAGGCGTAGCCGGATAGGACATCCGCCGATGGCATCGATCGATAAGCATAATGTGCTCTGTCATCGTCATCATCGGGTCCAGGAAAAATGGGATCCCTAAAAGACATAAAGCCATGGGCCCTCCTACCACGCCTAGGCTCAGGGATGGGTGGTCTCGATAATTCGTCTGCAAGAAGAGCTGGCTGAGAAGTTGTCATGTCTCGATGCTCACCCAACGCACGCAGGATACGATCACAATCCCGGTCCACTGTCTCTCTGAATTGGTTGTACCCGAGAGTTGGAGGATCCTCGACGCTCAGCGTGCATAGTCTCTCAGCAACGTTAGCCTACATGATAAGTAAAAAAAATTATAGTGTGTCAATTTATATTATAATATTTTGAAGAAGTTATAAATCATATTATGAAGGACGAATGAATACCACAAATCCTGGACCACCGCTATTTGGATGAATCCATCGTCTCGTGTGTGTCCAATACCATGACATGTAGCCCGAGCCACGATGAAGAGCATCAGTCTCCATCTCAGTCAGTGAAAGCATGGCTCGCTATGCATCCCAAGCACTAATGTAGACCATGTGTTCTTGCCGCCAATCCTTCGATGTTTTTCCTCAAAGCTGTAAGGTATGACAAGAACCAAGATTGAATGGCTCTTGTGGGATTGGTTGCCGCCTACCAAACTGGCAAAGAACACGGTCTGTATGGTGCCATTCTACGATGCAGAAGCATATGATCGGGACTGAAGCCAACCATATATCAGGTGAGATGAGGCAATACTTAGGCACAAGCTGCTGGACACTATCCATATCATAAGGCCGCCTCTGCACTAAGTAAATGAAAAATAAATAAGCATGTAACTACATATGAGACAGTCAATTTAGATATAACAAAGCAAGCCATAATAAACCTCTTCAGCCTTCATTTGATCAAGTAATATTCTGAATTGCCATAGGGCATTTGTTGGAGGCCGCTGAGGCAATCCGGTATTCTTCCACCTGCGAGAGTTGCAAAATGTATATTATTTTCTATGCGTAATTTAATACTAGTAGGGAAAATACATTAAATGAAAATATAAAAAATGACCCACACCTGAAGCCCAATGGTGGCAGCACAGGGTAAATGTCTAGACGGGGATTTGGATACGGAGGTGCCATCGGTGCTAGAGTGGGAAATCGATCCCACGCCCATAGATGTAGAAGATGCATACATCCACCGATGTTTACCTTGTTAGGGTTGGTGGCTGTGCACAATTCTCTATACAAGCATGCAAGGACTGCTGATCCCTAACTGAACCGTCCTGTATCAGCGAAGTTTGCTAATAAGGGTATATACATCAACAACACTCTATGGCCTGAAGTGTTAGGCATGAGATATTTGCCGATGAGTCTCAAAATGTAGGCACACGTGAAGCATTGTATTTGTTCGTCATCTGCATCTTCGAGCAAGTGTCCAAAATTCGCTGCTAGCCAAGGGATGCTCAGGCACTGCCCTTGTAAACACTCATCGGGCGGTATAATCCCAAGAAGATCCCTGCACATCACCCGCCAATCATATTTGGTGTACCCGGAGACAGGAACGCCCTTGCACGGTAAACCCAGCTGGATGGCGACATCTTGTAGTGTAATGGTGCACTCCCCGCAGGTGGTGTGGAAAGTGTGTGTCTCTGGCCGCCATTGCTCCACCAGTGCAGAAACGAGCGCAGCATTCAACTCAAGATGGCCAAGACGACTGACACCGTAGAAACCAGCCTGCTGAAGATATGGGACAATGGCAACTGGTGGATCAAAGAGACAACCCACATGTGCGACATGTCGTAACCTGAGGAGTCGATCCGCTTGAAAACAAAAATACCAAATCATAATGTGGTAAGAGTTTAGAAATCACAAAAAGCATAACCATACATTACTAAACTTACATGGCCTAGCCAAACGGCCTGTGAGATATGTCTAGACTGTAAGTACAAAAGGGACTCGTCATCGGGACCAGGTGTGACAACACGGCGCTGACCGGTCATTACAATCGAAGGGTATGATATCTGTCACATTGGAATATTTCAGTTAATTGTACAAAAGTATACATTTAAACATAGCTATTGTCCAAAGTAAGTGACCTAATAAGGCATCAGGGATACTAATGTTGACGTATTATACTTGCCAGTGTGTTCATTAATTTACTGCTATTTATGACCTCAATACCAAAAACCAATGGGGTGTGCAGTCAAAAGTTCCTTTGATGGGCTGGACAGGTTATGCGGTTGTGCCCTATCTGCCTGCATAACCCACATCTTTGAGGATCGGATGGACCCTCCTGCCAGTCCATTTCATTCCTTATATGCCTAGATCATGGTCGACCGTTGGCACGTATCACCGAGGGATCTGGAATGAGTTCTGGTCCATCGACCGCTGGCCAATGCTTCACGCTGCCTATTGGTCGGAACTCACTGCTATATGCACTGAGCATTGTCTCCAATCGGAAAACACGATTGATAAATTGCAGGGGATCTAATGAAACTTTCGAACATGCAGCAAATACATGTTGGCAGAGCCAGTGTTTAACTTGAAACTCGTCATAATCACATGTACACTCACGAAGACTAACCTTGCAGGACTGACCGAACTGCTTCCACGTCAAGTCATATGGCTCCTCAACCTTAAATAAGAACCCCTGGCAGTCGAAATGGTGCACGTGGCAGGTTGACGCTTTCCGAATACAATCTTGAATCTTTTTTCGGACGTCCTCGGAAAATACCTCTCCTGCTTGTAATTGTGCTGCAATTGTCTTTGATCTATCAATAAAATATGCATTTAATCGATACATTGTTGCCTTGACTAACCCCATGATAGGTAAAAATCTAACCCCATTGAGGACGCTGTTGACACATTCCACCAAGTTAGTTGTCATGTGGCCCCATCGTCTACTTCCTTCGTCATACGCACGGCTCCACTGATATTTTGGGATATTCGCAATCCAATCAGTAGCTCTTGGGTGCAACGATTGTAGTTCCGCTAACTTTGAATCCACTACATGTCGCTCGTATTGGTAACCTGTACAACCTGATATTATGACATAATTAACAAAGATAATAAGGTGTCATGATAATTAGAGAAGTTTTCCAGGAGTATTACGTACCAATACTAATGAACAATTTTTTTAGCCACTCGGTCTTGAAAGTTGAGTTCATATTGCTGGCGATGTGTTATAGGCAGAACACATGATAACCATAGGGTGGTTGCCACCCTACGCGTGGATTTGCAATGGCAGCAACTATCCCAGGATGTCTATCTGATATCAAGCAAACACCCTGCTTATCCTTGACTACATGCCATCGGACGTTTGATAGGAACCAAGCCCATGTCTCGTATGTTTCACTTTCTACTATAGCAAATGCAAAGGGAACAATTTTTCTATCCCCATCTTGTGAAGTTGCAATCAGTAATACCCCCTTATACTTTCCATATAAAAATGTGCCATCAATTTGGACCATAGGTTTTAAATGATCGAACGCATCAATGCATGGCTTGAATGTCCAAAACACCTGATGGAACAGTGCTACTGGCGCACTCTCACTGCTGCTTGACGGGCATTCCTTGCTGACAATCTCGAAGTACAACCCAGGATTATAATGTTGTACAGCCGCTAACCACCTCGGTAGTAGAGCATATGATTTTTCCCAATTTCCAAAAGCGAGTGCAAGAGCTCGGTGTTTACCCTTCCACGCCTTCTTATATGAAACTGTATATCCAAAAATACCGTGAATACGCTCAATAACCCATCGAATGGACACGCTGGGGTTCTCAGTCACTAACCCCACAATGTAAGATGAAATGACATCTGTGTCCAATTTCGGATGATCACTTGAAAGAGAAGCAGACACCCATGAATGAGGTCCATTGTATCTAGTTATTTGCCAGTGGTTCTCTCTCGGCTTATAACAGGCTCTAGCCCTCCAATTGCATTGTTCACCGTAGTGAGGGCATTGATACTCTTCATACTTGGCCGAAAAGTAATGTGAGTAAAATATGTGGTGGGTTCGAATTGAATATATTTTCATCGCATGATGGAATGATTTTTGGTCCGCATACAGCCAACCCACATCTGGCTTTTGGTCATTGAGCACATTCATGGCACCTCCCATACCGAGAAAATCATTGCTGTCAGCCGCATCTATATTTATTCTTCCAAAAAAGGCAGCTGCCAATTCCACATATTAGTTCACGGGTGTTGCAGGGATCGCTGGGGTCACATCTTCACGACCATCAGCTTCATCATCATCACAACTGTCATTATCCCAATTAAATCCTTCGGGAATGTCGTCATATTCCTCATTCTCTTCAAAATCATCCATTATGTCGTTTGATTCTTCCGGGATAGAGGGGGATGCAACGAGACCATAGCCGCGCTGGGAAGAACATGGCTCTGCACTGTACTCAACAACGGAAGATTGAAACCGTTGTCCAAGATCCACATGTCCACCCACTGGTTCCAGACTACCATGATACGAGTTATAATTTGATAGCCTTTCACCAAAGTTAGGAAATAGGTTGGTGAACGGTTGTGTGCATGGCCCACTCTCGTCAACTGGTTGACTACCAACGTTCAGATCAAATCCCTTGCTTGCGATGTGTGCATACAACTTTAGGCAAGACAATGGAATGGGGAATCTGGCATTCGTCTCCCACATTCGTTGAATGTCATCATCATCCTCTAATACACAAGCTTTGTATCGCGTCGGGTTCAGTGAAAGTGGATGCTTATACTCTAACTCAGTCATAGCTTGATTCTCTACAAGTCTTAACTTTCGGCCAATTGCAATTTTCAATACATCCAAGGTGATATCCATTTTAATCCTCATAACTTTGACTCTTCGACACTTAAATGTGTCACCCTCATCCATTTCATAAATTTCTCCGTTCGCATAGATACATACATTTTCTTCCCCAGTACTCATGGTGATTCCTACCATATCTAGGGTGTTAAAGTGACTTCAGGGGTTAAAATATACTTATAAAAAATAAATAACACTTAGATTTATTTTCATGTCATCTAATATTATAACTAAAAATCTTACATAGAGGGACAGATTTTATCTGCACTAGAAAGTTAGACTGCATAGACTTCATAAGCAAAACATATACTCAATTATTACAATAATACAAATAAATTAGAATAATATATGCAAATTATGATATGTACAATAGCAAATATGATGCACAAAAATAAAATATCTAATCGAATAGAATAATATAGAATTCTAATTAAAAATAAATGTAGCTCAAAATTAAGTTTCTTCTAATTAAAACACAATAAAAATTTATAGTCTATGGATAAATAGATTAAAGAATAAATTCAATAGTATTTTAATTAAAATAAATTAAATAATAAAATTAAATATTTACTTTCTAAAATATCGATATTTTTTGTATGGATCTAGATGAATTCAATCATATAATTCTAATTAAAATTGAATTAAATCAAAAAAATAAATAAAAATATCAACTCAAATAAATAAATTACATCAAATAAATAAATTAAATAAAATAGATTAGATAAATTAATTAACTAAATTAAATTAAATAAATAATTTAACTAAATTAAATAAATTAATTAACTAACATAAATCAAATAAAAAAATAACTACATTAAATCAGATAAATTAATTAACTAGATTAAATCGAATAAATTAATTAGCTAAATTAAATAAAATAAGTAAATTAAAAATATTAACTCAAATAAATTTTATAAATAAATTAAATCAAATAAATATATTTAATACATTAAATCAAATAAATAAATCAACTAAATTTTATCAAGTAAATTAACTAACTAAATTAAATCAAACAAATAAATTAACTAAATCAAATCATATAAATAAAACTAATCAGATTAAATCAAACAAATTAATTAACTAAAATTAATCAAATAAACAAATTAACTAAATTAAATCAAACAAACAAATCATCTAAATTAAATCAAATAAATTAATTAATTAAATTAAATCAAACACATAAATTAAAAACATTAACTGAAATAAATTTTATAAATAAATTAAATCAAATAAATATAAATTAATTAAATTATATTAAATAAATAAATTAACTAAATTAAATCAAATAAGTAAATTAAAAATATAAACTCAAATAAATAAATTAATTAAATTATATCAAATAAATAAATTAAATAAAACAAATAAATTAACTAAATTATATCAAGTAAATTAACTAACTAGATCAAATCAAACAATTAAAACTAACTAAATTAAATCAAACAAACAGATCAACTAAATTAAATCAAATAAATAAATTAACTAAATTAAATTAAATAAATAAATTAACTAAATTAAATCAAACATTTAAATTAAAAACATTAACTCAAATAAATTTTATAAATAAATTAAATCAAATAAATAGATTAAATACATTAAATTAAATAAATAAGTTAACTAAATTAAATCAAATAAATAAATCAACTAAATAAAATTAAACATGTAAATTAAAAATATTAACTCAAAAATTTTTTTTAAATAAATTAAATCAAATAAATAAATTAAATACATTAAATCAAATAAATAAATTAACTAAATTAAATCAAATAAATTAAATCAAAATAATTAATTAACTAAATTAAATCAAATAAGTAAATTAAAAATATTAACTCAAATAAATAAATTACATCAAATAAATAAATCAAATACATTAAATTAAATAAATGAATTAATTAAATTAAATTAAATAAATAAGTTAACTAAATTAGATTAAATAATTAATTAAATTAAATTAAATAAAAATATTAACTACATTAAATCAGTTAAATCAATCAATTAGATTAAATCGAATAAATTGATTAACTAAATTAAATCAAACAAGTAAATTAAAAATATTAACTCAATTAAATTTTATAAATAAATTAAATCAAATAAAAAATTTAAGTACACTAACTTAAATAAATAAATTAACTAAATTAAATCAAGTAAATTAACTAATTAAATCAAATCAAACTAATAAGTTATCTAAATCAAATCAAATAAATAAAACTAACTAAATTACAAATAAATTAACTAAATTAAATCAAATAAATAAAACTAACTAAATTACATTAAATAAATAAATTAAATATATTAAATAAAAAAAATAAATCAACTAAATTAAATCAAACAAATAAATTAACTAAATTAAATTAAATAAATAAAACTAACTAAATTAAATCAAACAATTTAATTAATTAAATTAAAAATATTGAATCAAATAAATTCTTAAATATATATTTTTAATTTAATTAAAAATAATAAAAAAATAAATTAAATTAAAAATTTACCGAATTACTCTCCTTCCTTCTTTCTACTTTAGACTCAGTTTCAATTTCACCACCCTCAGCCGCACTGCAACTTCTTCTTCCTTGCGCTTCAACTTATCTCGCCTACATCTTCTTCTTTTCTTCCTTTGCTTCACGCCTTATAAAGCCCAGCTTTAACTTGCTTCACGTCTTCCTTTGCTTCCTGCTTCACACATTATATAGGCGAGCCTTAGCTTGCATCACGGGCGCACAGGAGCAGTATAGGAGCGACGCACAGGAGCAGCTTCACGAGTGCGCTGAAGCTTGCCTGATCATGGCCTCGGACAGGACGTGACCAGATTGGTCACGGCCTGCATGAGGACGTGATCAGTGCTGCGTCCCGTCAACCTGATCACGGATTCTGCGGAGTCGTAATTCGTTTTTTCTTAAAAAAAATTTTTTTTAAGTATTTTGATAAAATATTTTTGCGGCACAAGTATATGATAAATAATTTTTTCCAGGACAGTTCGTTGATATTTTTCCCCATGAAATTTGATCTTACACTGGAATCACGTCAGTCTACCAACAAGTACCTATACGCTCGTAAGTCAAAGTAATCATTAAATAAAGGCCAAAACTTTCATACCCCACTGCATTTGTACCCTGGTCAAATAGGTTGAAAGCAGTAGACAAGCGAAAATAAATAAACAAATAAAAAAAGCCGGTTGCACAAGCACTAAATTAATAGAAAGAAATTTTCAATGCGGTCCTTTCATTATTTTAAAATTTCAAAAGTAGTAATTTATTAAAATGGAACGATCCACTTTATTTAGTAGAGAAAATCATATCATTGCACGGAAAAGAAGCGTAGATATGATTTTAGTTAATTAATTATATCTTTATTTTAAATTATAAATATATAAAATTATATATAAAAACAAATTTATAATCCATAAAATGTAATTAATTATATTTTAAAGAACTATATTTCTATTATTAAAAATAATTAAATAAAAATTATTGAATCCACTTTGTCTATTTTGGCGGAAGGTATTTTCCGCTGGAATACAGTTTTAAAGTAGTAAAATAGTAAAAATGCTCTATATATTTGAGGTTAAATATAGGAGATTTAATAAAAAATAACTTCTTGTTTAAAAAAATTATTTTTTCCTTATATAATTATAAATATAATTTTTAAATTATAAGGTATGAGATAATATCTCACTTCTTCATTTTTATATAAATAAATGAAAATTGGCTAAAATCATATTTTAATTCCTATAAGATTGAATTTATTTTGATTTGGTTCTTAACTAAAAATTTATATTAATTTGATCTCTATAAAATTAAAGATTCTTAAATTTTAATCATTTTGTACAAACATTTAATTAAGTAAAAATCATAGGAAGGAATTAAAATTGGAAGGTCTTTAATTTTAAAGAAATCAAATTGATATAAATTTTTAATTAAGGCTTCAATTGAGGCAAACCCAATTTTATATGGATCAAAATGTGATTTTAGTCATGAAAATTTTTTACAAAAAAAGAAAAGACTTATAAAAAAAGTAACAAAGTTCAAGAGACGAACGTCGATACACTACCAGAAAGTTAGTGCATCGATGCGTCACCTAATCAACGGAACACAGACAATCCTGTGGCTGGCAGAAACAAGCTAGGTGTGGCATTTGGGCCTGGCAGATTAGCTAGTGGGCTGGATTGCATTTGGGCCTCAGACATCGTGGATTGTTAGATCCGGCTCAGATGTTTCCGCCTTGTTCTTGCCGCGATGGTTATTGCAGGACTGGCATTCATCGGTGAATGCAGCTGAGGTAGTGAAGATCCACAGTTTGGGAAGACTGTTGCAGGGATTGTGCGGCTGTAAAACTCTAATTTACTGGTGCAGGTTTGTTGGGATGAGTCCACTGCAAGCGAGAGACAGCCAAGAGTTTCCTTTTGGGAGATTGAACACTTTACATTCCCAATGTATCCATCCCCATTCCATCCCCGTTCCCTCTGACCCTGAAGCGCCCTTGGGTGTCCGGACTACCTTTTTTCCATGGTATACTTTGTTTTACATTTTTCTGTGATGTGTGTGACTCTGCATATGGCTCAAGTTAATTCTCTCTTATTCTGTGTGGTTCAGGCCTTAAGGATGGTGACTTGAGCATTAGTTCTCCATTCACATGGCCTCTCGGAGGAGTTAACGATCAAGGAATGCAATTTTTGAACTTCTAGGGACTTGGGGTTCGCCATTGATGCAGCCAAGATTTGATACTTCTGTACCAGGTCTACAATACCAAATACCAAGCGCTGGTTGCTGCAACACTCCTGGAAATTAGGACTCAAGGAAATGAGGACAATGAATCCTTCTAAATCTTCTTCCCAATCTCTGCTGCAGCTCCAGCAGTCATAAGCTGTTCCCAGTGGACCTACTTCTGAAATCCAGAGGCAAATGTTATAGCAAGCACATCCCCGAAGTACTTTTCTACAAAATTTTCAAGAAAACGAGGTGCCCGCTCAATTACTTATGCAACAACAATCACAGCGTACCCCCCGTATAGTGATCGGTGGCAGCAGCAGCAGTAAAATCAACTTCACTGACACCCTTGACGGCGATTAGCCTTTGCCATGGGCCACACTTCCTCGCGCCCCACTTCCGTACTGCGTCTGGTTCCCATAGGCCGAGAAGTCAAGTCCAGTGTCACAATTACAAATTCTCACATCTTTTAGGGTCTTTAAGGAAATAATTCCTTTCTGGTTGCCCTATCACCTGAAACGGAGAAATTAACAGTAGCTTTACATCTTCAGAATCACCGCTGCACCACTGACCCAAGTGGTGCACCAAAGTTTTGTCCGAACAGTTATCATGTTATTGAATTTTGGGATGTTCGTTTTCTTCAATTTCTAGTTAGAAAATGACTAAAAATTACATAAAAAATGATTAAATAATCAGAACCCCTCAGAACATGCGCATCGGGGCTACTAAGAAGAAGATGACGATGGGAAGCGGGAACAAGTACTTGTAGTGTCGGAAGTTATTTTGGGAAATTTATTTCAAAGATTATCTTTCCAGAATTTCAAAAAATTGTTTTATTGTAAATTTGAAATTTTAGTCAAAAAATTTTGAATCACTATTTTTAAACATAATACAAGAAATTGTATATTAAATTTGAAATCAATAATTTTAAAGAAATTAAAGCCAAAATCACTCAATTAAAATTTAAAATCAATCTCAAATATTCTCTATATATGCTTTAGATTTTCTTAAATTACCAGTATGGCTCTTTTATTATAATTAACAATTAGTTCATTAATATAAATGTAATTATGGAAAAAATGCAATTAAATTTAGGTATAAAAAATTAATTGAAATTGATTATGAATGCTTTTGATTAAAAATTAATTTTTTATAATGAAAATAGTAATAATCTATTTAATACACACATAGAAGATCTTGGAATTGGACTTCAAATATGATGGGAAGTAAAGTCCTAAAAGTTAAAGGAATATTGAGCATCACTACATCACTAAAATATTGAAAATTAGAAAAATAATTCTAAGTGAATAGATTTTTATCCAAATTTAATATGCACATGATTTTTTTACATTGTATTTAACTCAATTACTAAAAAATTATGTGCATAAAATTTAAGTTGCTTAATACAACAATTTTATCATCATTATTCATTATTTTTGTCAAATTCTTATAAAATACAACAATAGACTAATAAACAAAAATTTGATTAATACAATAATTTTCTTATGTGCGTATGCTAATTTAAAACATTTTATTATTAATTTTTATTTTAAAATAGTAGTTCACCCAAATAAGATAGTGTTAATTTTGGTAAAATATATATTAGTTAGTAAAATGCATTTGACAATTTTAAATATTTTATTTTTAAAAACTTTTAACATTAATTTTTTTTATTCTTATAAATATAATTATATTTTTTTCTTTTTTTGTTTTGAAGTTTAAAAACTATAAAATCTTTTTCATATTTTCTAAAATATAAAATAAAATTTTATTATTAATTTTTATTTTAAAATGATAATTATATTTTATAAAAACATATACATGTCCGTTATTAATTTAATTCAATCATAAATGTAAAAAAATTAATTAATTATGTATTTTATTTTTATATTAAATATATTATTAAAAATGCTATAGGCACAAAAAAAAGAATTAAAATTAAATTTTAAATTTTTTATATCTATTGAATTGAGTTTTACAAATTTATCTTACCACTTTATATTTAATAATAACCATTAATTTTTATTCAAAATTTAATTTCGGATTGAATTTTTGACATATATAGTATTACTGAAATATTAATTGTACATAAATTAACTTAATAGACTTACAAGTTAAGCCTACGTGAAAATAGACTTAATCTCTATTTATCTAAATAAACATATTTATTATTTTTATTTATTTATTTTTTTAGCTTAAACTTCTTTTATTTACCAAATATTTAAATTTTTTTTATCAATCTTGATCTCATTATTTAGTTAAATAGGTCATATTCGATACTGTCAAAAATAAAATAGAGCATCCGGTCTATTTTCATTCATCCTCTTTTTTTATATTATTCTACTATAAATATAATTTGATTTATTTTTAATTAATTTTGAATAATATTTAGTTGACCATTTCAAAGAATCCGAAAGTTAAAAAATAACAAAACATTAAAAAATTATGAAATTATAAAAATTTAAAATTACAATTAATTGAAAAAATACCGGTATAAAATGCTCTCAGTTTATAGTTAACACTTAAAATTTAGTTAAATAGTTGATCATATTATCATATAATAATATTATAAGTATTTTTATTTAATTATATATAGTTACATGTATTAAATCTTTAAGATATAATGGATTTGGACAATAAAAGTAATTACATGATGTATTAAAGTTTATTAATTAATAATATTTTTATAGATAATATAAACAAATAACGGCCGAAACTTTAAGCTTTCTTCTTCTTGAGTTTTTCGATAAGAAGTAACTTTTTTCTAGCTGGCTACCGTTTCTACCAATCAATCCTTTTTAATTTCTTTTATTTATTCTAAAAATTCTTATTTACCTTGGGTCTCATCCGTCCATTGGCAATACGGGAGCCACCATATAATTATCTTTGCTAGGCTCTAATTTACAAATTTAAGCAGCAACCAATTGCCTCAGTTGGCCGGTGACCACAATCCAACTGGTTCAATTCTCTTTTTCTCAGGTTAATAGTATTCGTGGCGTTCATGCTGCCACGTGTCCGCGTTTACTAACCCCCCGGTTGCGTTCGGGTAAATAAATCTAGACTTTATAGTACGGGTCCCTATGGATATTTTAAAAAAGATAATGTTGGGAGTTAGTGAAAGGAAGGGAATTTGCTTAATTCATTAAACGTTCTTATCTATTACAGTGATCGTAAAATCTTCATTTACAATGATCTCCATTTTTATTTCATCCACTGGCCGTGAGGTTCTATTTATACTACTTATGCATAAATTTTTTCCTTGTGTGCCACATTTTGTAATGATCACCATGTTATTGCTGGAATCTTTTTGTTAGAAATTTTAATATAGTTCTTATATTAATTTATAAATAATAATTAATGTTATATTTTATTATGTGAACTCTAAATACAAGTGATAAATAGAATCAAGCTCTATATAATATTATGACTTAAATGTGAGTTAGTTGGATATAAATATTCTAATAAGTAGGATTTATGACTCAATTTAATATATTTAATGAGGTCTTCTAATTCTAATAACCTATTCCTAATCTGTGTTGTCCTATCAAGACTTATACAATTTTGTTCTCTTCTTAGAGAGAAAGTGGATAATTATAATAGAGGCAAAACTAATTTCATAACATTGTCGATCAAATGGTTTTGCTTGAATATAAAGAATTAGAGAATTCAATGTTAAATAAAACCACAAACTCCAAGTATTTAATTACATAATTCCTTATAATAATCTATTTGAGTTCTTTGGTTTCATCCATTTCATGCTATAATTTAAAGTTAAGATTTTGGAAATTATTGTACATTAAAATTAATTCCAACAATTGGTATTAGAGCTTGGTTTGGCTTTGAATTGTGACTAAGAATTTGAAATAATTTTATTAAAATTTGTGAAATTCTTTGTCTCTCTCTATCTACCATAAAAGAATTTGTTGTGATGTGTGTTTGGTACTGCACCACGTTGTATCAAGGTAAATTGAATGAATGCATGCATATATATAATCTGCTACTTGAGATGCATCATATATATTGTATGGTTAGGAACAAGAGTGTCTATATATATATATGCAAAAATAAAAAAAGAATTTATTATGAACCTTTCTAGATTTATATCATGGCATCAAGTAAGTGTGTTGTAGGCTTATATGTCTTTAATGGTTGCTTTTGGAGTTACTACATTTGATACATGTACCTATTAGCATATATGTGAATATACTTGAAATATACTATGGTGTATATGTGATTCTAGAAGATATGATCTTCTGCATATTGGCTATTGAATGAGAGCCTTTTCAAAATACAAAGAAACTTGATTGATTTTGTGATATTTGGTAAATTAACATGTAAAAGTGCTTAAAATGCATTTTAAGCATTTGAAATCATGCACATTATAGTCTTTGTTTCTCTAGTTTTGTATATGTGATTGATTTTGAATTATACGGCTTGCTATTTTAGAAGAATATTAGAATGTATGTGTGTTTGGGAAGCATATGATTTATTGGAGAAGTGGTGAGGAAATTGAAAATGGTAGTTTTTCACAAAAAATAAAATCTCTATAATTGGTTTCAAAGCTTTCTTTAAAATTTAAAACATCACATTACCAAGTAGTTTTAGCCTAGGAACAATTAGATTCAATTGTAGGAGGTTAGGTTAGAAATTTTGGGTGTGATTGGTGCCAAAAATTACACAAAATTGCTGAAAAATTGTTGGATTTATCTAGGTTGAAAATCAGATCTGTTATGGTTATGAAGCCTTGGTTTTACTAAAGAAGAAACTACTACAATGCACGTGGTGCACGGTTAGTCGCATAATTGGCGTATGGTGGCTATGTGCCACCATGTTGGCAACGACTAGCGGTGATGAAAGCGCTGTCATGCTCCACTCTTCAAATATATAATTTTGGGTATTTTTTTTAAAAAATTTGGAATAAAAATTTTATGATAATTTTTTGTCCAAATTTTTTGAATAATTGTTTGAAATAATTTTGAACTAAAATTTTTCCTAGATAATTCCTATATTATAAGCTACTTATTGTAATTTTTGTTGCCATTTTGGGAATCATTTGTATAATATAATAATTTTAGACATTTCTTACATTGATTAGGAATTACTGTATATTCATATTATGCCACAAAAATTTTATGTAATTGTCTACTCACCTTCTTAAAACCAAACCAATTGTATGAAATTTTGTTTAAAATTTTGAAAATAAAAAATTTATTTTAAATTGTATAAGGGAGAGGCCATATTTGTAATATTAAATACTTTCAATATTATATTATTAATATGGTAAATTAGCTATAATATGAGTATAGAGTTAGATATTGTATTCCTAGAATTTTAAACACCATTCAGTGCTAAGTTTTAGAAGTATGATATTTAGCTCTTGTATTATGTGCTAAGAACTTAAATGCTCTTCATTGTTAGTCCTTATAATATGATACTTATTAATATTACATAGTGCAATTTTATAAGGAAAATTTTAACATAATTAAGTTTTTAACATGCATCATATGTTTTTAGTATTTTCTAAATTTTGATTTTTATGTAACAAAATTTTAAGTGTTGATGAGACATGTTATGTTTTATAAGGCTTAGTTTTAAATAATATGTTTAGCAATTGTAGAACTCATTATCAATTCAAATTTGAGTATAGGGCAAAATTAGAACACAAAAGAGTTTTCACTTGAATTAAGAATGTTTGGAGGTCAATTTGGATTGGTCCATCAAATAGGGTATCTTCGAATTAGAAATGTTTAACTTATTTACTTTAGAAAATAAAAATTTGTGAACTTAAATTAAGCCAAAAAGGGTCATTAATTGATAGAATGATCAGTAATGAGATTAAAGGGTGATTGAGACCCATTATGGACATTATTTTGGTTTGATTTGATAAAAATATAAAATTTTGGTTTTCCTGACTTAGTATATACTAAATGTTTTTCCACCAAATTCTATTGACTTTTTGAAAAATATTTACAACTAGAGATAAGTTTTGTCCATATTTTATGTTGTACTAGAAAAACATATATTTTTATAAAATTTCAATAGTGAAAATTTGTTTTGACCAGTTATCAAGTTTTAACAAATAAAATTTGATTTTGAGATGCTTTAGGGCATATATTTTGAAAGGGTTATTTAGGATTTTACAAAATCCAAAATTTAAAATTTAACCCTAATGCCATCTTTAGAGTTTAATAAAACTGATCCATTTAAGGGTATTTTGGGATAATGAAAAACTATTAAATTTTTGTAAAAGATGAGAGTTAGAAAAATAAACATGATTTTAAGCTAAATGGGGATGCTTATATAAGTTGGTGGGTTCAAGATTGGGTCAGTCAGTAGTGAATAATTACTTTTGGAGGAAGGTGCAAATCTTCAATGATTTTTTTCTCTTGACATTTTAAAACTTGTTTATAGTTTAAAGTAGCCTATTTTAATGGAAGTTATATTGATAGAAGAAGAGAGTAGCTTTCTTAATTAATGACTTAATAGCTAAATAGTTTTTTGAAAGTGAGAAATAAAAATGCCTATTTACATAGTTATGTCTCATTTAGTAAGATTATAATTTTCCTCGTATGTCAAAGAAAGCATTATAGATCAATGTATAATGAATTCGGGTATCTTGATAATTTTTGGATCTACATGATGATGACATACTTTTAAGTTGGTCATCATATAGACATATTGGTCGAGGCAAAATAATTAAATTAAATTAAACTTAGTTAAAAGTGGCCTAGAAATAAAGTATAGTAAGCCTAAAATTGCATGTATAATGGGCTTATAAACCTAAAATCATTTGTGTAGTAGGCTCATAACACACAGATCCTAAGGACATTTAGCTTATCTTATTTTAGTGCTAAAAAAGTCCAATATGTCAGTATGTTTTCATATTCATTAATTCAAGAGAATTAAATTTATTAGGCCTAAATATTTTCTAATTGATAAAGTTGTCCCATATGCATTAGTTATGAGTAGTTTGTTATTAATTTAGGTTAATGGTTCTAGATTGCAAATGATTTTATATCTATATAATATAATAATTTTCACACTAACTTATAAAGGATCGGCAGATCTCATATACACAAGTTACTCAAACTTATTTTATCAATTATCTAGGTGAAATAAGATTGTGTTTGGACATGTGTTAAGAGGCATTGTGTTGTGGAATTATTGTGTAGTCAATTGCAGTAACCTCCATTAAAGGGTAGTGCATGTCGCATGTTATAAATTCCTTTTAAGTTAACAGATTAAGGTTTTTTTAGTTTTAACTAGATTTATGTTGCAATAATGCTGGTGTTGCCATGGATTCTTTCTTAAAAATAATGAATTTGCCCATGTAAATGACTTCAAATTTGAAATATTTATTGTGAGAGAGAAAATATGGAAGTATATTACTTAATTTCCATGGATCATATACTTGTAAATCCATTAATCCAAAGGTTTGAAGGTTAATATAATAAAGTAAATTTTCCTAAACCATTTTGGTGCCTTGCGTTAGTAGGAGTTTTATTAATATGAGCTTATTAATATCCTATGATTTGTTTATGCGAAAGACTCATAATAAGATATTCATATTTTTGCCATATATTATGCACACTTTAGTTATAGTGTGAGAGTATAGACATTTAAATGCAGTCTCATTATTGTGAATAAAGATATTTATATCCAATTTCATGATTGTAAATAAAAACATTTGAACCTTATCTTATTAATATATTGAGAATATTAATTTCATAAGGCATCTTATGTGGATGCTGAAACTATTGTATGGGGAATTTACATTCAATTACATTAAGATAATATAAATTCTATTGTACATATTATATTTAATCATTTGTCAATAAGGTATGGGCATTCAATGTTGGTGTGTATCTTAGTACCAATCATATAGATGATTGAAATTATATATAATGTATTATATTTTATTTTAGGCAATTTAATTATTATATGTTATTTTTATAATTTTATTATTATTATGCGTAATTTATAACTTAATATAATAATTATCCTTGGAATAGCTTCGTTATTCCTAAAATACCCTTAGTCAAGTATTATTACGAAAATGATAGTAATAATACATCGAGACTAGCATGTATAGTGACTGATGATTACGAATCATGGATATATGATATCAAGTCAATACATGAGTATATTGCTAGTGAACAATGTACTGGATTGACCCACTATGAGAATATTGCATGGATAGACGTGTCATAAGTTATTCTCATATGATCACAAATACACATAAACCTTTGACCTAAAGTCACTACGGTTCCCTACATGAGGAATTACTCACTTTAATATTGTCCTATGTCACCTTTAATCAGGATGACAAGTAGGGCATTGATTGGGTGTGTCATAAATCATGCAGAGGAAAGTGAGTGATGTAGATAGGATTTTGTTACTCTTGTATAAAAAGAGAAATATCCTTGGGCCCCTTGATTGAGTGAGACTTAAAAATACATGGTCATGCTCAATTAAATTAATGTGATATTAATCATTTATTTTAAGTTTACTCAGTATCAAAAAATATAAATTGAACATGGACGAGGATGACACATTCCATGCCTCCAGTTCAATTTAGATATTATTATAAAAAGTGTTATGATGCAAAATGTTGATCATGTATTAGGTGGATGTCGAATCATAGACATTCTTATTACTTGAGTGGCAGTGATGTATTGTTAGATACCGCTTACTGTCTATGACTCAATAATGAGTCATTGTCAACGTAGTAAGAACCTATAGGGTCACACAAAAGGAGTAGGAATAAGATAATAATTAATTGGACTTTAATTATATTAATATCAAATTAATTGGACTTATTTTCGTGCATATATATATTATTAAGAATAATAAATTCACATTATATATATATATATATATATATATATATATATATTATGTGATATTATTTGATATTAAAGTAATATCAAATAATTACATTATCAGATATTAGATAAATATATTATGAGATAATATTATTTTGATATTTGATAACTATATGCAATTATCTAATAATTAAGATATTTATATTATGAGATAATATTATTATCTAATATTAGATAATTAATAGATAAGTCCTATCTTTCCCCATTATCTCTAGGATAAGGATAAGGATAAGATGAGTTGTTAAGTGTGATTAGGATTTTGGAAGCATTATCCTAGTAGGACTAAGATTATAGCTTGCCTAAGTTCTATAAAAAGGAACTTGAGGGCAGCACTTTAATAACATGCTCAAAGCTTCCATACAAACCCTAAATCACTCAGAAAACATCCAATCCTAATTCTTAGAGAGAAAAATGCATCTTAGCAGATTCGTGGAGGGTGAGAGGTCATTGTTCACTCTGTGTGGATACCGTAGAGACACCGTACCTTTCGATCGGTGTTTGATTCATCCGCTCTTAAGTTTTGATCAGTAGAAACACGAGTGCCCAATAGGTAAAACTCTAATCATTGATTTATGTCTTTTGCATAGATCCTAGGTAGAATTCGGATCAAAATTTGAATTTTCACTACATATGATAATCCGAATTCCTAACAATGGTATCAGAGCTTCTTGTAAAAACATAGTTTTAATTATGTGTTTTACCGTCTTTGATGAATATTTATATGATAAATACATGTCAAATCTATTTCAGTTTAAATCAAAAGTTACACGTTTTGATGAATGTTTATGTGATAAATTAATATCAAATTGGTTTCTATTTAAACTAGATATATATGAGATATATGCAAACTTGTGTATGGTTCTGATTTCGTAAATATATATATGATATATATGATCTGAATTTTGAATCTGATTATCAATTGATGAGATTAATTGTATGAATATGATCATGCATTTTTCTGCTTCATATTCAAATCTATTTTATGCGTAATTCTGAGTTTTTCAAATAATAAACCCATGAATCTGTTCTGAATATGCGATGTTCTCTGCGTTTAATAGTCAGCAAAGAATTAATATGATTAATTCTAAATCTGTAAAGACTTGTTTAAATTCGTTAAGTTGAGTCTGCTTTATGAGGTATATGTATGCTTTAATTTAAACACGACTGGATTTGTATTGATATGATTAAAATTATTCAAAGTGTTTGGACGTAAATCCTATTTTTAAACTATGATTTGAATGTCAATCATATAGTCGAATTGTTAGACTTGGGGTGGGCCAATTGTTGGCAAAATGAATTAAAATTTGAATGTCAGATGAATTCAATTTTTGGCTCGGGGGGCTCCGCCCCCCACACCCCCTAGCAAGGGGCTCTACCCCCTTGACCCCTGCCCATTAACCGACTAGTAGGACCGCCGTGCTAACTCTGCGTAGCATTCAAAAATTATTTTTGTTCTTAAGGCGCTATTTTAGAACATGATTTTTTATGATGAATATGTTATGAAATATATATGTCAATCATCCTCCTTATCTTGGTTACATATATTTCTTAGCAATTATTACATATGATGTATGAATGTGTTGCATAGTATAGCCCTTGGAGTTTTTAATGGACGGATTTTAAAGCGTGTCGTGTCTTCCTCTATTTCTCTAATGTATATTCTCTTCTCATCTCAATTCCCCCCAAATGTAACTTGGGGTTTCTGTTGTAAATTTGTAATTGCAATGGAGTATTTTTTGCTTGGAACAAGGAGAAGCTAAGAAGCTATGGGACAAAAAGAAGCTAAGGAGTTAGTTAGGAATGTCATTAGAAAATAGAATTTTGGGCCATACTATGTGACATTTTAATTTCTTTATTATGTGATGATATTGATGAGCATGCATTTATTATGTGATAGAATGTGTTCCTACTATGTGATAGTTCTATTCATTGCATGATATATGATATATAGTAGTCTATTTTATTCATTTACTTTATATGATATATGAGATATGTTAGATATATTGCATGAATAAATAGGCTAGTTATGGTGAGATCTGATAATAATTAAGTTAAAATCCCTTATCTAAAATATTAAGTCAGTAATAATTAATAATGCCTTTCAATATTTGACACTCATCAAGGCCTCGATCGATATAAGGTAGGTTTACCAAAGTAAGGTACCTCATTTATCTTGGTGAGATGCGACTGGATAATAGTGATATCCGAATGTCAAATATTGGGTCCGACTTAATTAGGATATCTTAATGGGATTGAGACCTAGAGGCATAGAGTTGGGCTTTAGTTCATAAGATGGACTAGAACAAGTGTTGTTCACCTAACTATCCAAGAGTTGTATATGATACAATTGGCAAGTGTTGCTTACCTAAATAACTAAGTTTTAAGTGATTAGCCAAAGCTAACTTAAGGCTTAGTGAAATATGGATCTTGGCCCACTAGAAAGCTTAAACAATATGACTTTCCAAATTAATAGTAAGGGCTATTAATTTGAATGAAATAGTGGGAGGTACATTTAATAAAAGACTTTATTAAATGTTTTAAATTTAATACTTACTTTGCATATTTCTGTCATAGATAACCAATGGCTAATACATCAAATAACTTATCACTGCGATCGGTCCTTAAGAAGGACAAACTGAATGGGACAAACTTCCTGGACTGGTACAGGAATTTGAGGATAGTCCTCAAACATGAGTGCAAAATGTATGTCCTAGAGGAACCTGTTCCTCAAGAACCTGAAGCTACTACCCCTCAAGCTCAAAAGGATGCTTATAAGAAGCATCATAATGATGCATTAGATGTTGGTTATCTCATGTTGGCTACCATGGACTCTGAGCTTCAGAAGCAACATGAGAACATGGAAGCTTATGACATGCTTGAGCATCTTAAGAAGCTTTATGAAGGCCAAACTCGGCATGAGAGGTTTGAGGTGACAAAAGCCTTGTTTCAGTGCAAACTGGCAGAAGGAAACCCTATTGGGCCTCATATACTCAAAATGATTGGGTATGTTGAGAACCTTGAAAGATTGGGTACTCCACTAGGTTAAAAGTTAGCCACTGACTTAATTTTGCAATCGTTACCACAGAGTTATGGTCAATTTATCATGAATTACAACATGAATGAAATTGACAAACCACTGTCAGAATTGTTAAGCATGTTAAGAACTACTGAACAAAATTTGTAAAAGACTAAGCCTAATACCATAATGATGGTTCAAAAGAGCAAAGGTAAAGGAAAAAGTAAGGGCAAAAATAAGAAGGATTCCAAATCCAAAGGCAAGCTCAAGTCTAAATCCTCTGCACTGAAACCAAAAGGAGGTGTGGCTAAGGAAAGGACATGCTTCCATTGCGGTCAAACCGGACATTGGAAAAGAAACTGTAAGGTCTATCTGGAAGATCTAAAAAAGAAGAAGGGAAGTGAGACTTTCGCTTCAGGTATATATGTTATAGAAATTAATGTTTCAACTTCTACATCTTAGGTATTAGATACCGGATGCGGTTCTCACATTTGTACAAATATACAGGAACTACAAAAGAGTAGGACTCTAGCTAAAGGCGAAGTGGACCTACAAGTTGGCAATGGAGCAAGAGTTGCTGCGCTAGCTGTAGAGACATATTATCTATCTTTACCTTCTAGTTTAGTAATAGAATTAGAGGATTGTTATTTTGTGCCTACTATCAGCAGGAATATAATTTCTGTTTCTTGTTTGGACAAGAAAGATTTTTCATTTATAATAAAGGACAAAAGTTGTTCAGTTTATTTAAATGAAATGTTTTACTACAATGCACAAATGTTCAATGGGCTCTATATTCTTGATCTTGAAATATCTGTTTATAACATAAACACTAAGCGATTTAAATCAAATGATTTAAATCCAACCTATCTTTAGCATTATCGTTTGAGCCATATAAATGAGAAGCGCATATCCGAGCTTCATAAGGATGGATTCTTGGATTCATTTGATTTTGAATCATATGAAATATGCGAATCTTGTTTGCTAGGAAAAATGACTAAAACACTATTTACTAGAAACAATGAAAGGGCTAATGATCTATTAAGTCTCATACATATTGATGTATGTGGGCCTATTAGTTCACCTGCTAGAGGAGGTTTTCAATACTTCATTACATTTATTGATGATTTCAGTAGATATGGATATGTGTATCTTATGAAACACAAATCAGAATCCTTTGAAAAGTTTAAGGAATTCAAGAATGAAGTGCAAAACTAACTTAGTAAAAGTATTAAAATACTTCGATTAGATTGAGGTGGAGAATACTTAAGCCAAGAATTTGATGACTATTTAAAGGAGTGTGGTATAGTATCACAACTCACTCCACCTGGAACGCCACAATGGAATGGTGTTTCAGAAAGGAAGAATCGTACCTTGTTAGACATGGTACGATCTATGATGAGTCATATAGATCTTCCAATTTCCTTTTGGGAGCATTCTCTAGAGACAGCTGATTTTACCCTCAACCGTGTTCCCTCTAAAACAGTTCAAAAGACTCCATATGAGACATGGACTGGGAAACGTCCCAGCTTGTCTTTTATGAAGATTTGGGGTTGCGAGGCCTATGTAAAATGTTAAGTTTCTGATAAGCTTGGACCCAAATCGGACAAGTGCTACTTTGTAGGGTATCCTATAGAAACTCAGGGATATTATTTCTATAATCTTAGTGAAGGCAAAGTGTTTGTCGCACGAACTGGTATTTTTCTGGAAAGAGAATTTATCTCTAAAAAAAACTGTGGGAGAAAAGTAGAAATCGAAGAAGTGCGAGACTCACAAAGTAACACTGAACCTATAATAAAGCCTAAAAAAAGACCACAAGATGTTGTGGGTCAGGAACTAGTTCAAGTAACACAAGGCCTACGTAAGTCTGGTAGGATACGCCATAAGCTCGAGAGATATGGATTTCTTGTAACTCAAAATGGTGATGTTTTGCTCATGGATCAAGATGAACTTACAACTTACCAAGAAGCTATAAAAGGGCCAGACTCTGAGAAGTGGCTTGAGGCCATGAAATCTGAGATGGATTCCATGTATACTAACCAAGTATGGACTTTGGTTGATCCACCTGAAGGGGTAAAACTTATTGGGTGCAAATGAGTTTTCAAGAAGAAAATCGACATGGATGGTAATGTGCAAATCTTTAAGGGATGATTAGTCGCAAAAGGTTATAGGCAAGTTCATGGTATAGACTATGATGACACCTATTCCCCAGTTGCCATCCTTAAATCCATCCGGATTTTACTTGCTATTGCAGCTTTTTATGATTACGAAATTTGGCAGATGGATGTCAAAACTGCTTTTCTTAATGGAAAGCTCCTCGAGGATGTGTACATGACACAGCCCGAGGGTTTTGTCATTTCTGAAACTGCTGGAAAGGTATGTAAACTACAACGATCCATTTATGGATTAAAGTAAGCTTCATGGAGTTGGAATCTTTGTTTTGATGAGACAATCAAAGAATTTAGTTTCATCAAAAATGAAGATGAATGTTGTGTTTACAAAAGGGTTAGTGGGAGTATAATTATTTTTCTTGTATTGTATGTGGATGACATACTACTCATCAGAAATGATATCCCTACACTGTAAACAGTAAAGGCTTAGTTAGGGAATTATTTCTCGATGAAAGACTTAGGTGAAGCTGCCTATATACTAGGTATTAAGATCTATAGAGATAGATCAAGAAAATTACTTGGCCTAAGTCAGAGTACATACATAGATAAAGTGTTAAAACAGTTTAACATGTAAGGATCTAAAAGAGAATTTTTGCCTATGTTGCATGGCATAAATTTGTCCAAAGCTCAGTCTCCTTCGACACAAGATGAGAAGGACCGCATGAATAAGATACCATATACATCAGCAATTGGATCTATCATGTATGCCATGATATGTACTCGTCCTTATGTCTCGTATACTTTAAGCATGACGAGCAGGTACTAGTCAAATCTAGGTGAACCTCACTGGACTACCATTAAGAATATTCTTAAGTACTTAAGAAGGACTAAGGATTCATTCTTAATATATGGAGGAGAAGAAGAACTTGTTGTAAAAAATTACACTGATGCCAATTTCCAATCCGACAAGGATGACTTTAGATCGCAGTCAGGTTATATATTTAGCCTAAATGGTGGTGCTGTGTGTTGGAAGAGTTCAAAGCAGGAAACAGTGGCCGACTCTACTACAGAGGCTGAGTATATTGCTACATCTGATGCATCAAAAGAGGCTGTTTGGATCAAAAAGTTCATTACTGAACTTGGCGTTGTTCCTAGCATTGCAAACCCAGTGGATCTCTATTGTGACAACAATGGAGCCATTGCACAAGCTAAGGAACCCAGATCTCACCAACGATCCAAACATATACTTAGGCACTTCAATCTCATTCGAGAAATCATCGATAGAGGAAATGTGAAGATATGCAAAGTATTAATTGATGATAATATCGCCGACCCACTAACAAAGCCTTTAGCGTAGAAAAAGCATGATGGTCATACTATGTCACTTGGTATTAGATACATAAGTGATTGGCTCTAGTACAAGTAGGAGAATGTTGGTGTGTGTCCTAAAACTAATCATATAGATGATTGAAGTTATACACAATGTATTATAATTTATTTTAGGTAATTTAATTATTATATTTTATTTTTATAATTTTATTATTATGCGCAATTTATAACTTAATATAATAATTATCCTTGGAATAGCTTCGCTATTCCTAAAATGCCCCTAGTCAAGTATTATTACGAAAAGAATAGTAATAATACATCGAGATTAGCATGTATAGTGATTGATAATTACGAATCATGGATATATGATATCAAGTCAATACATGAGTATATTGCTAGTGAACAATGTACTGGATTGACCCACTATGAGAATATTGCATGGATAGACGTGTCATAAGTTATTCTCATATGATCACAAATACACATAAACCTTTGATCTGAAGTCACTACGGTTCCTTACATAAGGAATTACTCACTTTAATATTGTCTTATGTCACCTTTAATCAGGATGATAAGTAGGGCATTGATTGGGTGTGTCATAAATCGTACAAAGGGAAGTGAGTGATGTAGATGGGATTTTGTTACTCTTGTATAAAAGAGAAATATCCTTGGGCCCCTTGATTGAGTGAGACTTAGAAATGCATGGTCATGCTCAATTGAATTAATATGTGATATTAATCATTTATTTTAAGTTTACTCAGTATCAAGAAATATAAATTGAACATTGACGAGGATGACACATTCCATGCCTCCAGTTCAATTTGGATATTATTATAAAAAGGGTTATGATGCAAAATGTTGATTATGTATTAGGTGGATGTCGAATCACAGACATTCTTACTACTTGAGTGGCAGTGATGTATTGCTAGATACTGTTTACTATCTATGACTTAATAATGAGTCATTGTCAACGTAGTAAGAACCTACAGGGTCACACAAAAGGAGTAGGAATAAGAGAATAATTAATTGGACTTTAATTATATTAATATATAATTAATTGGACTTATTTTCATGCATATATATATATTATTAAGAATAATAAATTCACATTTTATATATATATATATATATATATATATATATATATATATATATTATGTGATATTATTTGATATTAAAGTAATATCAAATAATTACATTATTAGATATTAGATAAATATATTATGAGATAATATTATTTTGATATTTGATAACTATATGTAATTATCTAATAATTAAGATATTTATATTATGAGATAATATTATTATCTAATATTAGATAATTAATAGATAAGTCTTATCTTTCCCCATTATCTCTAGGATAAGGATAATGATAAGATGAGTTGTTAAGTGTGATTAGGATTTTGGAAGCATTATCCTAGTAGGACTAAGATTATAGCTTGCCTAAGTTCTATAAAAAGGAACTTGAGGGCAGCACTTTAATAACATGCTCAAAGCTTCCATACAAACCCTAAATCACTCAGAAAACATCCAATCCTAATTCTTAGAGAGAAAAACGCATCCTAGCAGATTTGTGGAGGGTGAGAGGTCGTTGTCCACTCCGTGTGGATACTGTAGAGACACTGTACATTCCGGTCGGTGTTTGATTCATCTGCTCTTAAGTTTTAATCAGTAGAAACATGAGTGCCCAATAGGTAAAACTCTAATCATTGATTTATTTCTTTTGCATGGATCCTAGGTAGAATTCAGATCAAATTTTGAATTTCAGCTACATATGATAATTCGAATTCCTAACATTCAACATATTTAATATTAATATCTTTTCAGACATAATATTTGGTGTTGTTAGATGTTTATGATCTCAATTATCTTATGAATGAGATAATACTATTTTAACATTAATTTTTTCAAGAAATTATCATTTATAAATTGATGTGGGCCTTACATTAATTTATAAATGTCAACTAATATTAAAATTTGTCATGTGGGCTCCAAATAAAAGTGATAAATGAAATTGGACCTTGTATGGTATTATGGCTCAAATGTGGGTTAGTTGGGTATAGATCTTGTGATGGATAGGATCCATGGCCTAATTTAATATATTTAATGAGGTCTCTTCATTTTAGTAATCCAATCCTAATCTATGTTGTCCTATTGGGACTTAAACGATTTTGTTCTCTCCTTAGAGAGAAAGTGAATGGTTATGATAGAGGTAGAACCGATCTTTTAACATTGTCAATCAAATAATTTTACAGGAATCTAAAAATTCAAAGAATTCAATATTGAATCAAATATCAAACTCTAGATATTTAATTACACAATTCCTTATAATAATATATTTGAATTCTTTGATTTCATCCATCTTATATTATAATTTAAAGTCAAGATTTAGGAAATTGTTGTGTATTAAAATTAATTCCAAATTTTTGGCCTTTTCTTTTCTCACAAACTCAAAAGTGCAACGTTTTTAATTGAATGTAGTTTGTAAAAATATTATTATTGTAAATGGCATTGCAATTATAATATCTTATAATTTTATTGCAATAATCATATTTATCTATAATATTCTAAGTGTATAAAAACTGCAACCTAATTATAATTTAGAATCATGCGTACACATTAATTGAAAGGAGTTCATCTTGCAAAATCAATTCATTAGTTGGTTCAAATTAAAATGTATTTTTTGAATACATCTCTTTTTATGCATTAGTTAAGCGAAAATGTATATGCCATTAGTCACATATATGAGAACATTTTATTACAAAGTTATTGTTGTCCTGTGATCAGTCGCGAAATCCGTGTGAATTATTAGAGTTATAATACAAAAAATAAAATTAAAACACATCATCACCTCTAAACATCTCCTAAATTATGGATGTCCTCACGATTGCAATTGTATAGTAATCGAGGTTTTATATTGCAAGCCATGTAATGTCATTTGATATCATGTAATTATAATTTTCTATAATTTTGCACCTTGTATTAATTTTTTTTTATATTTGTTTGCAATTTTACTGATTGAAGAATAATTGAAACTATGATTCTAACCACAATTTAGAACCAATAATCACTATTGGAATTTCATTCTGCATGAATTTAGATAGTTGATCACAATTTTATAACATTCAAGGAAGCAAAATAAACTACTTATTGAGATCGAAGGGACAGAGTGTCTCAAAGCAGTTATAAATCAGCATGATAGAAAGAACAAATTTGAATTGAATTGGAAAAAAAAAAAGGAAGAGAAAGGCATATGATGATCACACAAGGAGACAATTAAAATGAGTTACATATACGTATAGCCGAAAATGCAGAGCCAGTGGCATTTACCCTTTGTTTGCCACACTAAAAAATAGAATTCATTTCACTTCATTTTAGTAAAAATTATTTTATTTTATTTTTAAATAAATTCTTTTGTTTGGCATAAACTATAAAAAATGTGATTTCATTTCACTTTAAAATATTTTTTTTTGAAAGTTTATTAAAAACTTGTGGAATTCATTTCAAATATTTATATTTATAATATTATTCTTAAGAGTGAGAGAGAGAGAAAATTCAAAGAGAAAGAGAGATAGTTGTTAATAAGTTGAGAAATTTAGGGTAAAACTATTTAATAAAAATATTACATTTGAAATAAAATGAATTCTTATTAAATTCTATCCAATTTTATGAGATTTCAAAATGGCAAAAATGTAAATAAAATAAGATTTAAAATGAAATGAAATCTAAAAAATTTAAATCCAAACATAATTTTTTAATATACATGAAGATGTCAATTTTTTTTATAAAAAAGTAAAATTAAGTCTAATCATCTATATTAAGATTTATATAATTTATTATTTTTACTACTAAAACTTAAAAATAATCTCAAAATTACTTTTTTTATTTTTAAATAAAAAATATTATAATATTACATGTGAAATGTAATATACTGTATAGTTATACATTAAATCCTTGGCTATACTTTGCAAATGTAATGTACCATATATGTTACATATCAAATGTAATTTATCATATATTATAATAAAATATATTTAAAAATTTAATCCAATTTAAATATTTTGAAAATTAATTATTTGAAATACACGTGAAGATATCAATTTCTTCCATAAAAAAATAAAATTAAGTCCAATTGTATGTATTAAAATTCATATAGTTTACTGTTTTTGCTACTAAAACTTAAAAATAATCTCAAAATTATTTTTTTAATTTTTAAATAAAAAGTCTTACAATATTACATGTCAAATATAATGTACCATATAATTATATATTACATCTTGGCTATACTTTACAAATATCAATACACCAACAATATTAGTTTTTATTTTTCAAGTGATATTTTGTAAATTAAAATCTAATTATTGATATATATATATATATATATATATATATATATATATATATATATATATATATATATATATATACATATAATTTTAAAAGTGCAATTTATCATTGCAAAAGAATTCATATAATTTATAATTTTAAATTTTTTAATTTTATTATAATGTCTATTTTAAATTAAATAAGTTTTTTAATATATATTAATGTTAAAATATTTAATCAACTACATTTAATATTAAAATAATTTTAAGAAATTAATGTTAATATGATAGAATAAAAATTATAATTTTAAAAGAAAATAAAAATAAAGAATGATTTTGATAACATAAGTTTGTTTCAAAATGATAGTAATAAATATTATAATTTTAAAAATAAAATAAAAATAAAGAATAAAAATTTTGATAACATAAGTTTATTTTAAAATAATAGCAACAAATATAAAATGGTGCTAAAAAATAATGTTAATAAAAATGATAAAATATAAAATAAAAATAATTTAATAGACAAATAAATATATCAGGTTAACCATATATTTAAGAGTCATAAATTATTCATGATCCATTTAAAATTTTATATTAGGTTCTAAATGGATAAATAGATTAATAATAATTTATTCATTTTTAATTTAATCTATATTCATCATAATCCATTCATTTAACGCCTCTAGCTAAAAGTAAGATAGTTGGCATAGGAGAGTGTGGAGAGGAAAATAATAAAAAGATAAATGGCATTGAAATTTTTAACATGAAAAATCCTCAAATTTTTATACTTAGTTTATTTTATGAAAAATATATATTTTTTATAATTATAAAATATTAATATAATAAAATTATTTTATTTATTTAATATTAAATATAAAACTATAATAAAAATAAGGGTAAAATACACTCTCCTCCCCTTGATTTTCAATTTTGGATTGCAAGTCTTTGAAGAATGGAAAACTATCACTCTCCCCTCCCTTGATCCCTACTTTCTATTTCTGTGTCTAATAGAAATTCTGTGGGAAGTGTGTAACAAATATTTTAGATAATATTGTCCTTATGTTCATTGTCTCGTGAGTACCATGTTGGGGTCTCGTGAGGCTTTGCGCTTTTCAGTTGAGAGATTGCACTACTTTCATGTCTCTGACTATTTCCTTTTTGCTTTTTCATTTCTGTTTCCTTTTTTCTTTTATTTCTCCGTTAACCACCATTTTCGTTTCTGTTTCCTTTTTTCTTTTATTTTTCCTGTCAACCACCGTTTTTTGTACAGCTCAATTTGCATTCCAGCATTATTTAAGTGAAGTTTTTTTTTATTTTATTCATTAGAGATGTATTACTTGGTTACTTAAGTAGTATGCTAACAAGAAAAATTCCAATAGAATATATTACTTGGTTACTTAAAATGGTTTTCATTACTTGGTAATGAAGTTTTCTGCGTCATTGTTGGATTGCAATCCTGAGAAAAGAAAATATCACTAGGCTGAATAGAATCTGTACTAGTCAGTATTGAATTAATATCTCCAATGGGATCTTTGGAAAGTTTAGCCAAAGCAACCATTTCATTGATTTCACAAATTGAAGGTGCTTTTAAGTGAGTAACTTCCCTTTGTTTCCGAACCACACCTCTCGACAATGGCGAGGAAGATCTTCCCCCATTTGACAATGTTTGGGCATTTAGTCTTAATCTTGGTGCAGTCACTGATCTTCTGTTATTTGGTGTTCTAAGCTCTTCTTTTCTATACGGAGATGAATGCCTTCCGAGGTCGGGTTTCTCGAATGTCTAAACTCGACATGGGCAAAACAACATCATCATTGTTGTCAGGTATGCGAGGCTTGTATGGTGATTTACTATGGTGTCTTCTTCGTGATTGACCAGGAGAGGAGATTTCAAATTCGAGCCTTGAAGAATTCCTTTTGTGAAGTGCCATGGGATTTTTCAGAGCTTTTTCATCATCAGATGAATCAAATCCCAAAGTTTTGTTCTTTCTTTCTCTTTCGGGACGTGGGATTTCTTGCCACTATTTCTGTGTCTGAGGGTTCATACCCACTCCTTCCTTCTTTACTGGAGAATTTCGAATTGGGTGGTTTCAAAAATATGCCATTTGAAGGACACTTGTTCATTTTCTGAATAAGGAAGAAAAAAAAAAAGCTCGAAACTTTGCAGGCTTGAGATTGAATAGACTCAAATGAGGATAGCAAAATTAAATTGGAACTGGTGTTTGGGCTCCATTCTGTTCAACTTCTTTTTCATTTGTAATGAAGTGTAATTTTGTCTAAATGTACAGTAAAATAACAATGCCTCTTACCGTTAACATTAGGGGAGGTTCGGCCCAAAATTAAAAATCAAGGGGAGGGAAGTGTATTAAGGCTAAACCTCAGGGGAGGGGAATGTATTTTATCTTAAAAATAATCATTTTATTCCAAATTAAATTTTTTTATTATTATATCTTTGGTGCAGTATAAATTCAAATGGGAGAGAAGAAAGTAGTCGAGATCCATTTTTAGGGAAAGGTTATGGTGTATCAATTAAAATGATACATCAATAATTCAGACTGTTAAATTTTATTTATTTATGTAATATTATATATTATAAATAAAATTTAATGGTAAGATTTATTGATGCAATTATACTGATATATTATAATCTCTCCCATCTTTAACGCACCCCAAAATGCTGCTCGTGATATTTTATGTAAATTGGACTGGTATCGGATATCAAATAATCAAAAGAAAGATGAAAAGTTGACTTACGTGCATTAATGGTAAATTACACTAAGGTTCCGTTTGATTTTTTTTATAATTAATTATTATTAGATAAAATAATGGAAGAATTAAAAATATAAATGTGATATTTTAATTTTATTTGATTAAAATTTTGTTAAAAATTATTTAATATATATTATATAAACTATTCATTATGTATCTTCATAAAATCATATAATTTGTTCAATCTTAGCATGCCTGGGAATAAAAATAACATGAATTTAATTCCTAAAAATATGATGTTTTTATTTTTAATTTAATTGAAAATATTTTAAGAAATATTATAATATTTTATTTTAATTAATTTATTTATCTTTAAAAGATAAAATTATTAATTTTATCATTTACATTGTATGATATTGACAGAATGCTGTATAATTTTAGAAATAAAATTGATAATTTTTTATTTTAAAAATATTATTTAACTATTAAAAATATTCTTATTAAAAATTAAGTAGTTAATAATAATCAATAATGGCAAAAAATAGTCAATAATGATAGGTAGTAATCACATGTGGAAAAAAATAACTAGGGATAGAATTAAGAATTTTTTTCCCGAGAGCAAAATTTTACATACACATAAAGTGTTATTGAAAAATATTATTAAATAAATTAAAAAATAAATAAGTATAATTATTTAAATTTTTATGTACTAATAGATTCAATATTTTAAATAAATAATTATTATTGTATCTCATAAAATTATTTTAAATTATTATATACATAAAAGTTAAAGTAGAAATCATAAATTTAAAATAAATTAATATTTTTTATTAAAAATTTGTCTAAACAATAAAATGTAAGAAAAATAAATTATTATGAATAATTTAGTAAAAATTTGGAGTACTATGCACAAAAGTTGTAAAATATAAGTATGTATAATTTAAGAAAACGAGAGAATCATGATTCAATGTGCATATAATATATATGAAGAAGACTGTATTTTTTATATATTCAAATTAGGATTCATATATAACATGACACTTAACTATAATTTTTATATTATCAATGATATAATATAGATAAATATAATTTTAAAATCATTTTTGCAACATAATAATTGTTAAAAAATTTATTTATAGTTCAATATGATAAATATATAAATAATTAATATTCAACATTTTATTAATTTAGAAAATCTGAATTAAATTTTATTTGAAGAAGCTACTACTAAAATTTAGATAAAATAAAATATATAATATGTGTGTGTACGTGCGTAGTAAAACATTGTGATTTGAGCGGTCAAAGCTCTCCAAAGTCACAAGTAGAGGCACTAGATATACATCTACAAAAATATATTCACAACATTAATATTTTTTATTTTTAATATTTTAAATTAAATATATACCTACAAAAAAATTATCAATATTTTACAACTCATGCTAAATATATAAGATGTTTTATTTTTATTTAAAAAAGTAAATATATAATTATAAAATAAATATAAAATTAGATTCCATGCTTGTATAATATTTTCTTTTGTAATGGTATTTCTATGTTAATAAAAAAAAATAACGAATATATTCGTGTAAAAGCACGAAGGAGATGCTAATTTTAATTGGGGATAAAGGAATTTGGATCCACTGCTATGCAGCTCTGAATTTTAGTTTAATATAGACCGCTCTTAGATGCCCAATTGTCCAGGGTATATATGGCTTTTACTGTGCAGGGCACCGAAGTCTGAATGATATGATACGAAAGTCCTTTTACTTACATATAAGCTAATGAAATTTTCTTTTAAATAAAATATCTTGCATAGGAAAAAAAACTGCAGACTGAACTCTGAAAATTATTTACTATGTACAGTTTGCTGCTTCTACATGCTGCACTCCAAGTCTCCAACAAAATGAATTCCTTCTCTCTGTAGGAAATTCAACGCTTTCCTTCATTATGGCAGATTAATCTTTTCGTGAACCATTCAGAAGACTTTTCTCCATATTTTATCTATATCGATTTCAGAAATTTACAAATTAAATTTTTTACTATATATAATTTAAAATTAATATTTATTATTTATCATATTAATTATTTTATTAAATTACAAAAATTTTTCAGGAGATTTATAAACAAGAATTATAATATTATTTTATGTTAATTTGTCATATTTTTAACACATCATTTCTTTGTTATATAATTAATGGAAATTAAATTAGATAAAAAATTAATTTGAATACATAAAAATGAGTTATAAAATAATGTATAAAAATATTGTAATAAAGCAACATATAATAATATTATGATTTTTATTTAAAATTTTATAAAATAAATTACGTAATTTAATAAAATAATTAATTAAATAAATTACTGATATTAATTTTAACTCTTTATAATTCAAGAATTTAATTTATAAATTTTTAAAATTGATAGAGATAAAATTTAATATAATCACTATGAAGTTGAAAGAAATATTTGGCATTTTTAACAATTTTAAATTAATCTTTCATGACAACTTGCAACGGTGGAAATGATAATTTTAAAATAAAGTAGTAGTCGTGAGAAGTTGGAGACGGAATCTGTTAGAATATTTTATATTTATTGGATCTCAGTCGATTGAGATTTTAATTTGCAAAAATAAGTTTGAGTGTAATCTAAATATAATATGAAAATTCAATTATGTATAAGTGGTACAATTAATTAGATTGCACCTCTTGAGTTTAAGGTTGAATGTGATATTTTAGTTCGATGTAAGTCTCTAAAAATTCTAATTAGAGGTTAATTAATTATGTCAAAGATCTACTTGTGAAGTAAGTCTCTTCTATGAGTTACGAAATCTTAACATATTGTCCCATTAAAATTTATTTTTTGAACAACTATGAAAAAGTTGGGAAAAATTTGCTCTCCAATTATATATTGTATATTACTATGATAGGGTTGTTTCTAAAACAAAACCTAATGACCAAAGATGTAATAATTTTTTATTTAACTATTGCGGAGTTTTAGATTCGGTATAGATGGCGTGAGAATTGAATTTTGTTTTTTAACAAGTGATATCAAAACACTGAACCAGATCTAAAATTCTAATTATATTACTTAAATTTAAGAATTATGTTACATCGGTTTTATGCCTGTGGTAACGGAAGTCGTTTTTTGTTTCTGGGTATTCTCCCGTAAATAATACTCACGTATGGGTATATGAAAAGGCTTTTTTAGTATTGTATAAAAGGAATCGTCAAATAATTATTTCAAGCTGTTACTTTATCATTTGTCTAATTCATGCTGTCTCAAGGGTTAAATAAAGGATATGCCCACAATAAAGGGTCATTCGATAGACTTTCACGGTTTTGTAAATAATGTGGAATTTTACATAACTGATTATCAGCAAACTTGATTTGGAGGATCCTCTAATAGGAAAGCGTGGATATATGTATGCCAAGGCTTCTGTTCTATTGTTTTTGGTTTCAATCAACCTCTTGAAATATAGTATATATAAAGAGGTCAGGCCCACCAAGAGTTACATCCCTCAATTATCTTCAATGGCATTATTAATCCCTATAAAAATTAAATCTTTTTTTCAGTTGTCCTTACATCTTCAATAGACAATGTCATCATCAACAGCCTAAACAAAGAGTGATAAAATGGCAGTTATCTTCCAATTAGGACAGCAAAATAACACAATGGAATTAGGTTTAGTAGATAACATCATTTATTTGGGAAGTAAGAGACACCTTGTGGTTGGCGATGTTGTTGACCTACGAATGTGTGAGATAAATATTGCAGTGGTACTAGTTTACAAATCAAAGCTAATTTGGAGGTTGGGAATTCATATTGACTTGACGAGGTTAGACTCCTTTCTTATCTATATTGTATTTTTTATTCCTTGCCTTGACATGTGATTTATAAAAAAACTCCAGAGAAACTAGTTTTATTTTTTTATAGTTTATGAGTCTTATCGCTTGTTTCACTTGTGGTCCATGGAATCTAAATATGTATTGCATGTTACTTCCGTTCTCTGGTTTGTGTTTCATTCAATGTGCTCGAAAAGATGCTTCCATCTTTTATTGCAAAACCATGGATAATTATCAATGTAATCTAAAATTCCATCAAAAGGCTCTCCTCGAATAATGAACCAGTAAAACCAAAATTATACCATCATAAAACAAGGACATTTGTTCTCTCAGTTAAATATATGCAATGACATTTCATTATGCATAAGTATAGATAACTTAACAATAGAGATTTTTCATATTTAGGAGCTAATTGTAGATTCATTTATTCATTCACAATATTTGTGTCATTACTATTATTTTCATAAGCATAATGAGATGTTTATTTTTAGATTATGGCCTATAGCATTGAAGATAAAAGGTTAGAGGAGATACACATAGTAGTAACAAATGAATTAGATAATCTTGTGTATACATTTGAAGGTGCAGATAAATATTTTTTTTATGAGCTCATTAGCTTGGATGGTTCTAATGAAAACTAATGATGAAAAGTATATACAATTCAACAAAAATGCAAAATTTGGACATCTGGTAATTGAATTAGGGATGGAGTTTGCTAATGTAGACATATTCAAGGATGCAGTCAAAGACTATATCACATTCTTAGGGAGACCTATTTATTTTTCAAAAAAATGACTTAGTTAGATGCAAAGCAAAATGTACAACTAAGGGGTGTACATGGGTATGTTTATGTTCATTTAGTAATAGGACCCAAAGCTATCTTATGAAAACATACACAATGAGCATAGATGCCCTAGGCAAGTAAGAAAAATGATTGGCAATCAAAAGTGGTTAGTAAAGAAGTTAGCTCCTAAACTTTGAGAATAACCAAACATGAATGGCCAAGATGCATATAACCACGTTAAGGTTATATATGGTGTTATGGTAGTTATCATCTTATTTTTAGGGCCTTTAAAGAGGCTAAAGAGGTAATCAAGGTTTTGATAGAGTGATATGCTAAATGCATGATTATATAGGAGAATTAATCCAGACTAACCCTATGTCTTAAGTTAAGTTGCTTGTCAACAAGATGCCACCCAAATCATATCCTATATTTGATAAGTTTTATGTATGTCTAAAACCTTGTAAAAAAGGTTTTATACAAGGGTGTAGGCCATTGATTGGATTGGATGGATGCTTTCTTAAAGGATATTATAAGGGTGAGTTGTTAGCAGTAGTGGCCTAGGATGGCAATAATGGTTTTTATGTAATTGCTTGTGCAATTGTTGAATTAGAAACAAAGGGGTCATGGTAATGGTTTTTAACTATGTTAATTTGAGACATAAGAAAGACAAAAGAGTATGGATGGAATTTTATATATGATCAATCAAAGATAAAAAATATTATTTTAGTTAAGTTTATAGTTATTGGTTAATGTTGCTAATATTGTCATAAAAAATTGCATCTTTTGTAAGGATTGTTGCTTGCTATGGAGGAATTGCAATCAAATGCTCAACATAGGTTTTATACAAGACACATTTAGGAAATTTTCAAAAAGCATTGGAAGGGAAAAGAATATAGAGACTGCTTTTGGAAAGATGTAAAGTGTATTGCCATGAATGAATTTGAAGTGCTTAAAGAAAAAAAAAAGAAAAATGCATCCTAAAGTTGAAGAGCACCTAGATAATATCCCCCTTCTAGTTGGACTAGGAAAATAATTAATTGTTACCCAAAGAATGACACTCTAGTGAACAACATGTGTGAGCAATTTAATTTACAAATAGTGCAGTACAAAAGCAAACCTATAATCACATGGTTGAGGAAATAAGATGTTATATCACGAGGAAAGTGAATGATAACAAATATATTATGGCAAGAGACCAAGGGCTAATATGTCTAAGAGCCCAAGAAAAGTTTTAGACAATAAAAAAAATATAACATGTTATAGACACCATAATGGGTAGGTGACCCTAAGTTTCAAAAGTTTGAAGGGACTCATATAATGGTGTTAGATAGAGTACAAGTGGATTTAGGTGCTACAACATGTTCTTATAGGATCTAGCAAGTAAGAAGTATGCCTTATCTTATGTGTGAAATGGTTTATCATTTAGTGCAAGCGTACACTATTATAAATAAGTAATAAAGTGATAAGTAAAGTATCGTTCCCACAAGGATTGTTTCACTAAGTACCAAAATTAATAACCTTAACACTATTTGGCAAATCGATTAGTTAGAAATGAAGTAACTAAATAAAGATTTATGAAAAAATATTTAAAATAAAAATGAATAAAATTGGAGTAAAAACAAATATGAAGAAAGCTCTAGGGATTAGATTTCACTTAACAATTTTAGATTGAATAATCTATCTACTCTAATCCAATTTTAATCTTTCTAATTGATAGTCGAGTTTCCTTAAATTAATTACTAGCCTCTTCTAAGGTCAAGTAATTCTATCATTAATTGTTAATTTACTATATTCCTATATAAATTGAAACAACTAATCATGCATTAAGATTTATGGAACTTATTAAGACTACACAAACCATATGAATATATTCTTATTTTATATGCAGTTTATGGTTTTAATTATAGGATCCATATACAGGTATCTTCTTCTGATCTTAACATGCATATTGAATTCATTCAAAAGGTGGCCAATCAATTGAAAGCATTAAGAATAATAATTAAAACTCAGTTAAGGAGAAGAAAATTGAAATTAGTTTCAATAGATTAGAATTCAATCTGTCATTATTAAGCTACGTCATCACCTTAGGAAGATGAAGATTTAGGACATAATAAAATTAAAAACAAACTCAAAATAAAATAAAAACATCATCACATTCGTGATAAAAATAAAAAGATATAATTACAAATGCATAAAAATAGAAATACTATCCATCCATATAGGAGATAAAATCATCCATATAAGAGGACTACCTAACCTTCCATTTAGGAGGCATATAAGAAGAACTAAAAATACATGAACTAAACTACTCTCTGAGATGATATCCTTTGTGTCTTCTACTCTTTGTTATTTATAGATGAGTATATGCAAGGATTTCACTTGCCTAACCTTCAATCTTGACCATTAGCTATCAACCTTAATTCTTGTAGCAACCAATCTTCTGGATTGTAGCTAACTTTTAGCAATTAAAATGGTTGGTTTACATTTTTTAGTCAACATGAGAGCTGTAGAGCTGAAGTTAGCTTTAAAACTCATTAAGGAACTCCCACATTTGACATTTGTAGATCTAGTTATGGTCAAAATAGTGAACAAAGGTCAAATTTGGCTAAAACCATTATTTTAACTTTTAATCAGAATTTGAGGTCGTTAAGGGTTGAACTGAATTTTTCTTGAAATTGAAAGTTGTAGGATTTTTTCTTAGCTTTTGATCCATGTAAAGAATGACCCAATTTGATATCTATAGCTTTGGATATGGCTTAAAATCTGAAACGGTTAAAATCCAGCATTATTCAAAAAATCTAATTTCTTCTCAAAATCACAACTCATCCACAAAATGCGATAGAATTTATTAAATTAAGCTTAAATAACATCCAAAAGTGCATCATATAAGGGAAACTAAATATATAAATATTTTACTTATCACCTTACAAGCATATAATAACTATATTATCATACTATAACTTGAAGCTTAAAAATTATGTCCATCGTAGTTATAGTATAGCTATATTTAGAAGAGCTTAGACATGATTCATTAACTCAGTACCTAGTTAAGAGTATTGGGCAATGACTAATGCTAAACCATTTGTCCACCCTAATATGGTAGACTTACTAGGAATCCTAGGACAAAAAGGTGAACCAAATAATCCATACAAGTTAATTAGAAAGTATGGAAAAAAGAAATGTTCAAGATGTCAACAAATAGGACATAACTCTAAGTAATGCAAGAATTTATTTAAGGAATTTGTCAAAATCGGTAGCAAAAAAAAGAAGAAGAAGAAGAATGCTTAAAAAAATTAGTTTTCTTAAGTTATGATTGACCCATGACATGACTTGCTTTATGGTTATCGTGACTGACATAAAGACACTTATTTAATGCTAGCATACTAAATAGATGTCTTTATAAGCCTTTATGTTATACTAATAATCTTACTAAAGAAGCAAACATCTATTTTTAGAAAATAAGACTATTTATAATATAAGTTCTGAAGCTATATACATATCCTAAAATGTGTATATATGAAAATATAATTTATATAATACAAATCAGATTCTACAATTTCTTAACTTAATCCATTAGGGTTCCATTCTTTAGAATTTGAATTTACAGAAAAGGAAGAAATACCATTACTTGTTGTACCCTTAAGCACAAAAATCTGACATAGAGGATATAGTATATTAGGGTTAGATTTTAAATCTATTTGCTTAACTTCTATCTCATAATATACTTTTATGCTAGTAGGGGTAGACTAAACTTTATACTAAAATATTATTTTATAAGTTCTATAGGGTGTTAGAAAAGTTCCTTTGTAAGTATCAGTCTGTGCCTATGGATTCATACTCGGTACTTGTAAAATCAATTTAATAGAAGAATGAGTATAAAATATATTTAGTTAATGGCCAGTCATTAACCTACTTAAAGGATCTTTTGTTAAGGAATATTTGTCTTTTCTTTAAATCTAACCACCATTTTATGTTTTATGAAAAAAATTTCTGTATATATATTATTCATTCATATTGTTACAAAAATTACAGTGGTAGATATACAAGTTTCACCTTATATCTTTATTTCAACTTTACCCCCTTCCACTCTAGGTATAAAGCCAAAAATATTTTCCTTCCACTACTAATCACTCCTCTCCTTCTCTGCGAAGGATATTATATCTCCCTTTCTTAATTCATAATAATCAATAATAGAATATTAAAACATTAACCATTTGATCAATTTCAATAAATATAACTAAATACTAACCATGCTATAAGCATTTTATGCTTACATAAATGCATTACATACATTGTAACTCCTTTATTCAATAATTCTTAAAGCATCTTAATTGTATTTGTAGGTATGTCATAATTGGGGCCTCTTAATGCTCCTAAATCAATCTTAAATTTTACCACAACTTATTCTAGCCCTTATAACATATCATTACACAAGATATAATAATTAAATTGTACAAAATACCTCCATGGGTATTGTTCACACAAAACCTAAAAGAGAAATTTAAAAATATAACAGCAAAAGAACATATGTAATCAAAGCCCCTTTTTATTAATCAAGTGGAAACCAATTATCATAAAATTTTACTAAAACATTCCTAACAAACTAAATGAAAAATAACTTGAGTGTTGTATAAATAATTTCATGGGTTTGCTTATGTATCAAAAGTAAGAACTCAAATAAAGCATTTTCGGACTGCATTAGAGTTGTCAAGATGAAACTACCATTTGGGCAAGTAAATTAATTGCAATTGCAAGAAAAATTTTAAAAATGCTTTCTAACATCCTAGATATCATGTTTGAAAATTTTCATAATTTTTCTCATTCATTTGGTACCTCAAAAATATTCAAACCTAAGAGTAACTGGAGCAAGGGTTTGTAATGGATAATTTTGAGTATTTCATTTATAACTTAGTTTTTCATGCATATAAAAATTTTCAAAAATTACCAAATTCATCTATAGTCATCTAACACCAAATATGACACTAAAATACCAAGAATTTAAATTTTAAAAATTTTCAATCCCTAAACACATTAGGTGACTAAAGCCTTGGTTCAACACCACTAAAAAAAAACTAATTTCATTCCATTTAAAGTTATTTCCTTCATCTTTCCAAAACAACTTTAGGAATTTTTTTCCAACACTTTCAATATCATTATATCAATATCAAGCCATGATTTTATCATTTAGATAACTCTAAAATAGAATCAAATACTAATATATCATAATAACATAATAGAAAGTACAAACCAGCAACATCATCACTTTTGTATTAATATAAGCTTAAAAGTTAGAGGAATTGCCACTCACCTTGATTTTTTTTTCATTCTTTAAATTTGCAACACTCCTTTGTAATAGCAAGAAAGTGGCTTCATGACAATAAATTAGGATTTTAGAAATTTAAGAAGGAGAGGATCAAGAATTCTTAAAGAGATTGGAAGAAATTCCTATATTACCTTACAAGATTTGAAAATACTAGATGAAGATTTCATTTAATTAACTTGAAGGCTAAGACTTCCTCACTAATCTATCTTTCCTCTTACATGGTGTGATTGGCCAAGAAGTGGAAATTTTCTACTCCAAATGGGCAACACATGTATATATAAAAGTCTAAAATTTAATTATAAAATAATCTACAATTTCTATATATTCTTTTTTTGAATTTTAAGAAAAATATTGGGATAAATGGCTAAGGTCTTGGACATCCATATAGCCTAGGATAACCAAAAAATAATTACCCTATTAACTAATAAAATTAATTCACTTAAAATGGGCAAATAGGTTTTATTACAAAATGGCCTTTAGTTTTGTCTTTTTTTCACTTAGGTCCTTGGCTTTCTTAAAAGTTTAGGCCCATATTTTTTAGCCTTAAAAATTAGATTTTGACCTCCATAAATTAGGCTAAATTAGGTCAATATCAATAAAAATTAATCATTTAAAAAGAGAAAAAGGATTTATTATAATTTAGTCCTAAAATTTTTATTTCTTACATTTTTACCTTTAAACTTTTAAATATTTTTTAGCCTTTATTTTCCAGAATTTTATACCTATTTTTGGGCTTAAAAATTTAATTTATGATAGCCCAAGAATTTTTAAATTAATTTACTAAATTTTCAACTTAAATTCTCACTTTTTAATTTACACAAGTTTTGAAATTTTAGCGAATTCCTATTTGAATTTTTCTAAACTTAATATTAGGTATTTAAATGGATTTTTATCTATTTTAATGTCTAATAAAATTCTCATAAAAATTATAATTAGGCTTGCATCAAAATTATTGCAACAAAATTCCTAAATTTCACTCGATTTTCTTACTAGATTTTTTTTATTTGAGTGTTTCTAATAAAATACCTATTTGAAATTTCTAATTTACTTAAGACATTTTCTAAAAGACTCATATGGATATTACAATCCACCTCCCCAATCCTAATATTCACAAGTGTAATATGTTGTCATGGAGATATTTGCTTTATGTACTAAGCTTTCATTTTATTTATCATAGATATTTGCTTATTGATTTATTTCCTATTTTATATTAGATGGTGGAAATATAATAGATAATTCTAATTTATTTTAAATTTTTTCTACATAATTCTAGTTTACATAGTATCTCCTACATCATTTTAGTTTATTTAAACTTTTATCCATATTTTTGGTTTTTTTTATGCTTTCTATATAATTTTGAGTTGTTTTAAATATATTTTACATAATTTTAGTTTGTAATTCTAATTTACTTAGTATTTTCTACATCATTCTACTTTATTCACACTTTAATGCATCATTTTAGTTTTTTTTAATGCTTTTTCTTTAATTCTGGATTATTTTAAATGTTTTCTACATAATTTTATCTTGTAATTCTAGTTTATTAAGTATTTTCTGCATCATTCTAGTTAATTTACACTTTTTGGCATATTCTTTATTTTTAACTGCTTTCTATATAACTTTATATTGTTTTAAATGTTTTCTGCATAATAATTCTAGTTTACTTAATATTTTCTATATCATTTTGGTTTATTCTCACTTTATGTATATTTCTACTTTTTTTAATACTTTTTGTATAATTTTAGGTTATTTTAATTACTTATTGTATAATTCTAGTTTTCATAGTATTTTCTGTATCATTCTATTTCATTCACATTGTTGTGCATATTTTTGGTTTTTTAATGCAATCTATATAATTCTTGGTTGTCTTATATGCTTCCTGTCTCACTATCAATATTTCTTTTTCTTTGCACAAAGAGCACACATATTGTTTGCAAATTATATAGAAGTTATTCAAATGTTTTTCTTAATTAAAAGAAATCTATTTGAAGGTTTGATGGTATAGATATTACTTCCTTTATGTACAAAAGATAAAGATCACTATAATTAAGGGAAAATTATTTTTAGTATTTTATTGATAAAGTAATCATGTATTTTGACATCCAAGTAGCAAATTAGATGTTCCTTTGTGTACAATTAATCTTAAAAAAAGACAACATATTTAGCAGACTCAAAATTCTTAAAAATAATAGCTATACACGTAGGTTAAAGCCTAATATGAATTACTTGAACCAACTGTGATGCATATATGTGAGTTAAGCATGTTGATCATATTTTCTGTCATTCTAATTTTAAGATTTTACCTTTTAAGCTAGCGATTTCAATTAGTGCTAGTTATACCTTAAACTTATTAGTTATTGGTGAGCATTTACTATCATGTAAATTGTTATATCCTTCAAGTATCTTTATGCATATAATTTCTAGGAATCAAATAGTAGTTATTCTTCGACACTTGCTTAAGTTGAAAAATTCTCATCATCAATACATAATAAAGCATTCAAAGGAGAGGCACTCTAGAAATCTACAAAATTCTTTCTATTCATATGAAAAGTCAACATTACATAATTCTTGCATTAACAAATTAACTAAATACATAAAATCAAAAATCTTAATTTGATTGAAATACAAACTATAAACAAAATAAAATGTTGTCCAATTCCTTGGACTAGTTAACTAAAGCTAATGGTCCCAACAGAATTCCTATTAAACACATTTACTCTAGTAGCTTTCACTATGAAAACTAGAAATGTCTTAGAATCTTAAATACTTTAATTTTTTAATGATCTAGAGAAGAACTGACTAAATTATTTATGAGAAATTGTAATAAGATGCCGCTTCGTGGACTTTATTTCAAAATGGTGGTAGCGCTGAACATTTTTTCAAATAGCTTCTGGTTTTATGATTTATAAATGTTATATATTGAAATTATCCTTTTTTAAATTATGAGAATGCGGTCGTAAATTAAAAAATTTAAAAATCCATAAATCCATCATTAGTTAATCAATTTTTACATATGACTACTCATTTTCAATCGTCTTCATATGATCTTTTAACAGAAAACAAGAAAATATGGGTTTAATGAAGTCTATCTTGTTAAAAAATATGTAAATTGAGTTCAAAACTTTGAACAACCATAACTTGGTGCTTAGTTATTAGTTTTAAGTGATTTTTTTTATTTCATGTAATTTTTTGAGATCTATATACTTACAAAAACTAAAGGCATTTTGCCTGCTCCAGTTTAGTAAAAAAGGCCTTTTTCAATAATTTTTCTTAATTTTTTTATTTTCTTGTTATTTTTTAAATTTGATCTTATTTTTATCAATTCAAATTCATTTGAATCCTATATTAAACTTTTTCTCCCTAACTCTTTTAATGTCTAGTAGTGCCATAATAATTTTTTTAATAAATAAAACTACTAAAAAATAATATATTATTATTTGTAGACTAAATAGTAATATATTACTATTTCATTTTAAAATAATAACTCTAATCATAAATTTCAAATAAATAGATAATAACATATTATTATTTATTCTCTAGACAGTAACATATTACTGTTTCATTCTAAAATAAAAATACTAACTAAAAATATGAAATAAATAGATAAATCAAGTCTAACTAATAAAAAAATTATCAAATAATAACATGTTATTGTTTGTTATCTAGATAATAACATGTTACTATTTCGTTACAAGCCTAATTAACAACCAAATTACTAAAGAAAAGGATGTTATAATTTCATTCCAAAATAGTAGCACCAATAAAAAATCTCAAATAAATAGATAATAGCATGTTACTGTTTATTTTCTAGATAGTAACATGTTACTATTTCATTCTAAAATAATAAAAATAGTAACACTAATTAAAAACCTAAAATAAATAGATAAATTAAGTCTAATTAATAATAAAATTACTAAATAGTAGCATATTACTATTTATTTTCTAAACAGTAACATATTATTATTTCATTCCAAAATAATAACATTAACCAAAAATCTAAAATAAATGAATAAATTAAGTTTAATTAACAATAAAATTATCAAATAATAGTATGTTACTGTTTATTTTCTAGACAATAATATGTTCTTATTTCGTTTCAAACTTAATTAATAATCAAACTGCGAAAAAAGAGGATGTTACTTTTTTATTCTAAAATAGTAACACTAACTAAAAATTCTAAATAAATGAATAAATTAGGTCTGATTAACAATGAAATTATCAAATAATAGCATGTTACTATCTATTTTATTCTAAGCCTAATTAACAATCAAATTATCAAAGAAGAGAATATTATTGTTTCATTACAAAATAGTAACACTAACAAAAAATTATAAATAAATAGATAAATCAAGTCTAATTAATAACCAAACTACTAAATAATATTATGTTACTATTTAGTTCTAAAATAGTAACATTAACTAAAAATTCTAAATAAATGGATAAATCAAGTTTAATTAACAATTAAATTATCAAAGAAGTGATGTTACTGTCTCGTTTCAAAATAGTAATATGAACAAAAAATCTTAAATAAATAAATTAATTAAGTCTAATTAATAATCAAATTCTAAAATAACAGCATGTTACTATTTATTCTTCAAACAATAAATTTCAAAATAGCAATACTAACAAAAAACTTTAAATAAATTGATAAATTAAGTTTATTTAATAACCAAACTATCAAATAATAGCATGTTATTATTTATTTTTTAAATAGTAACATGTTACTATTTCATCTCCAAACAGTAATACTAACTAAAAATCTCAAATAAATGGATAAATCAAGTCTAATAAACATTCAAATTATCAAATAACAATATGTTATTATGTCTCTAAGTTCTTATTTATTTTTATTTTTATCTTAACTAAAAATTTATTTTAATTCTTAAAAAATTAAATTTTTATAAATTTTATTTATAATTAAAATTTTATATTAATTTAATTTTTATAAAGTAAAAACTCCTACAATTTTAATTTTTATAAGTTTTTAGTATTTTATTTTTTTATTTGTATTAAATTAAAAAATCTCTAATTTTAATGTGTAGCAAAAGAGGTTTCTATTTTGATTCTTTTAGTCTTCTTAAAACTTATTGTAAATGTATCGTTTCTATCTTCTGGGTATTGTAGTAAATTTTTATACACGGATGCACTTAAATGAAAGAAAGTGAGCTCCGGGTATCTCGTTGTAATAATTTACACTAAAAAACACTGGCCTAATTTTTTCCCAATTATTTATTAATTTACTTCAATACACTAGACTATATTTCAAATAAAAGGCTTTCTTTTTCAAAAACGCCTTTCTTTATTGCCATAGGCAAATTAGAAGAATTATGTTCAGAATAGTCAAAGCCAATCAAGTAAGCATTATTTGTCAAGTATTTTTTTAATGATCGAGAGAAGAAATAGCCATATTTGGTCTAGTATACATGTTATTTATAGAAGTACTACTACTTAAAGGTTAGGCATTTCTAATGTTAGTTCTTGATTACCTAGTGGATAATTGTGCAAGTATTGTTCTTGGAGTTGATATAGGCTTTTCAACTAGCTTACATTTGTCAAGAATCATATTTAGCTCAATGATGATAATAATCATATTTATAGAGAATAAAATAACCTCATTATTAAATCATTCTTGACTTTAACTAAACAAAATAGAGTTTATAAGAAATAAAACTTCCTAATAAACAAATTTTTTCCAAAATGCTTGATGGCATAAATAATCTTTCATATAAATTTGCTTATGAAAACACATTATACTAAGCATTTAAGTAAGTTTTCATCATAATATCATACCACTAGGCTCAAAATGAATGAAAGATCACATTGAAACATATGTAGTAGTTAAAAAAAGCATACATTAAGACAATATAGAATTACAAGCCAAAATTATGTAGAAACATTTAAAGCATTAAAGTATGGATAAACTAAAATGATGCGAAAAATACTGTAAACTAGATTTATGCAATAAACATTTAAAATAAGCTATAATTATCTATAAAGCATTAAAATAGAATGAAAATGAAAAAAACCAACTAAATAAAGCATTTTGTTCTGAATTTACTAACTTTCTTTAAAGGACCAAGGCTCAATATATAACTTTGAAAGCATACATCAACATCCACTTGAGAATGGGCAAAAAGGTAGGTCTTAATCATAGAAACAAAATAAATGGTGTATAATCACTGAAGATGAGAAATATTGGCTTCATATGCATCTTGTTCTTATGATTTTCAATAAGAATAAGCATCTTTTATTTCCATCCAAACTTGTTCAATAATTTATTAGACTTCATATATGTTTAAATCTAAAATAACAATTATTTGAAAAAGATAGCCAACCTTTTGTAAGTTAACATATAAATAGATAAACCTACTCATTACATCATTACAAAGCATGAATCAATAAAAAATATATTGAAAAAAAGAAATGCATAGCCATGTAGGATTAGTTATATTGTCATAGCAAGTTAATTAGTATGTAAAAAAAAGCTTGATTTTGTATATCAAAAAGAAAAATAAATAAAGAATTGGAAAATGCTCCTAGGTTAACAAGTAGAATATTTATTCATAACTTAATCAAAATAGTAAGAAAATATAAAATATTTTAAATAAACCATGTACTCTGAAGCCATCATTTCTTATTTTCATCTTGTAACTAACATGGATGCTAACTCTACACTACAAGCTAGACCAATCGAGTACTAATCAAACATAAACAAATAACTTTTATAAAAATTTTATATTGACACATGATATGGTATCAATTGCATGCACTAGAATTTTCTATAAGTCCAAATCTACAATAATCTCAATTGAATGAGAAAAAAAAGTAAGGCTAATGAACAGTAGAATTAGTTATGGTTGCATATGTAATTAATCAAGAATTAGTTGTAGTTGCATGCCTTGATCATTGCTAATGATTATGTAATTAAAGACAAATGAAAATGGAAACAACCTCTGCAAGGGATTTTTCAAAAAAAAAAAAAGCTTCAAAGGGTATAAAGTGAAATGACACCATACCCATGTCCTTGCCTAGGTGTAACTCCAATGTGTTAATTAGCCTTGTATGCTGGATTTTTAAAGGACACATTAGCTAAATCTATTCAACAACAATATTTCCAAAATATGAAAAGATGATTTGTTATATTGCTCAAGTTTATGAGGGACTAATAATTCCATAAGGATGAGATGTCTAATGCCTCCAAAATGTAAGGATCAAAAGATAGGTTTTCTCATATATAAATATTAAATATAAAATTTGTTGAACTATGAGTTGTTCAAAAGTTTAGATTAAATTAGTTAATTAGTTTTGTTCATGACTCTATTTATTTCATTAGAAAGTATTTTTATAAGTAAATATCATTTGTATATATATTAATAAAAGAATAATATGCTATTTGTATTGATGATTTAAAAAAAATGATATATAGAGGTATGATAATGCGAGGAAATAAATTCCTTTTTGATAGATGAAAAATTGCTTTCCTCTAAACTCTTCATATTTAATGTTAAATAATTAAAATATTTTTTCTTATCATAATATTATATAATTATATTTTATGAAAAATATGTTCTGTAAAAATAAACAGAGCTTAAAAGTATTTCTCTTTCTTCTCTTTCTTTACATTGCTTACTTAAAATTGTGGAAAATTGTTTTATTTATTGGGAAACATGTATATTTGAAATGGACATGGAATAATAACAAATTATATATGGGTTATTGTTTATCTTGTAAAAATTTATTGGTAACATGAGTGATTGTCACTACAATGACCTATTTACTAAATCAATATATTCCTACTATATACTCTTTTAATATATAGTATTTAATTGTGGCCTATTGATTATCTCATAAGATTTAATTAGGAATATAAGCAACCACAACCACAATAGAACACTTAGTAAACCAATGTGATCTTATTAAAAATATTTTGGGATGTAATGTGATAATTAATCATGGATGTGAGAGTTTTATTAGTTATAATGAATGTATGTCATCACAGTGACCATTTATCAAATTGATATATTCTCTTGTAGAATTTTGAGGTAGGATGTTCTTGTTATTTGGATTGATTTATATAGTAGTCTACTCATAAGAGGTTATTATATAAGTTTATTTTAGTAACATAAAGCTTTTAGATATTACTGAATATTAAAAATCTTTCTACCCACAAGTGATAGATTTTATTTCTTCTATGAACATTACAACAAAACAATTGATTTTTTATGTCCTTAGATGTTAGAAATCTATTAGAAATATTTGATTTCTAACATTTAGTGAATATCACTATATGCCTTGTTAGGAAGATTTTTTTACATCTAAGGACGTAAAAAAAATGCAATGATGTATTAAATTTGGGTATGGCAGTGCCATGGTAATTTTTTCGATCTCTTAAGGTATTATAAATATTGACATATTATTGTTACATCAACCAACTAGCTATGTTTTGACATCCTTAAGTATTGGAAAAAATTATTTTTTAATTAGATAATGGTTTCTGATGTTTTTAGACATTGAAAAGGTTAACACATGATTATTTTTTATATTCTTAAATATTGGAAAAAATTATATGAATTTTTTTAGGAATTCTTGGACCATATTCAATATTTTATATAAATATATAATACACAAATTTGAACCCAATTTTGAAAGTTCATATAATGCTTTAATTTTCATAACAATATCTCATGATATCTTAAAAAGAATTTACTATATAACTTTTTTTATAATCAACAATCCAATAATATTTGACTTAGAATTTCTACGAAAATAAGCACTATCCCTTCTTTGCATGCATCATTGATAACATTTTGAATCTCTTGCAAAACTAGAGAGATGGAATAATGTTAAACCCTATTCTTCGAGCACAAATAGGTAGTTCACCTTCTTAGACAAACTAAATGTTTGTGATGACAATATGGTTGCTTTGTCTAGCTCAATAGGGAAAATACTACAATCTAGATCTAAGTTCTAGTAGTATAGTCTTCTCTTTCATTGGAAATGGTCCTACCATACAATTGTGACTAAGTTAAAGGGTGATCCTTCTTCATCCTTCTACTTTCAACGATCTCTATTTACTTGGATATATAATAATACCTTTGGAAACAATAGAGTGTATAAATATGCAAGTGAGAAATAATAAGACATTATTGTTCTTATTTATTTTTTAATATGTAATAAGAAATCTTTTCATGCTTTTTTATAGGAAAATTACTCACCTTCCCTAAAGTTTAACCAAATACATTTTCATTTTTTTATTTTTTGAAATATATACTTACCTTTTTTTATTTTTGTATATAAACCTATACTCATTTCCCTTACTATTGAAAAAATAAGGAAAATGATTTTTTTTAAGTAGAAGGATATATCATAATTAGGCTAAGCCATATGGAGGTAAGTATAATTTGCCCTTTTTTTTATTTAATTTAAGCCTTAGGTGTATCTAGGCCATTTGACAAGTGCATGTTAACATTTATGTTTTTGACCAGTGTTGGATATTGTCACATATACACACATATAAGGAGCTTATATCAATTTTACCATCCTCCTTACCAAAGTGCATAATACATGCCTAAATTAAATTGAGGATTTGGCTCTCTTATACTTTGTAATATAATTGTTCTAGATAAAATAGTGATGGATGAGATAGGATTACAAAAGATGGTAAAAATTGAAAATTTTCTTCTTTAGTACTTTAAACAAAATTGCATTGATCAATATTGTAAAAGATGTAAAAAAAGCATAATATATAGCAAAAACAATTGGGACATTGGAATTATCAAATGCATAAGACCAAGCAAACATTATTCACCATAAAAGTCTATAGTATAGATCAAATACTAGAAAATAATTACAATTTTCATAAAGCATAGCTTCTATATGAGAAGTAATAGTGATGGTAAAGGTATGGCAACATTACTCATGTCAATAAGGAATTGAGATATATGAAATCATTAGTTATAAAAATTTCGTATTGAGTTTTTGGCCAAACAATTGGAAAATTAATTTAAGTTTAGATAATCTAATTAGTTCAAATTTTCTTGATAGTTTCTTTCATCTAAATAAATTTTAATAGAGGAAAAAATTCTAATGGATTCATGAACGAATTAAGTACAAGAAAACAAATAGTAGCAAGGTAATAAGCAATGACCAAAGAACAAGAAAATGGAGAACAAACTAAGATATGTACTATGAAACCTATAAACCAAAATTCTTCCTCATACTAAAACATTAGCTAATGATATTGAAAAAGACATATTGACAAAGAAAGTGAAAGATAACCCTAGTTACAATGAAAAGCTAGTCTTATAATTCCTTTTTTTTTTTTAGTTTTTGCAACTTCAATTATCATATATGTAATTGTAAAAATAGGTATGAATGATGATGAAAGGTTAGTGTTGCTTAGAGCAAATATATTTACATACTAATGTTAGTTTCTACATTTAGTAAGATCAATAACAATCCATGTGCCAGCAAAAGCAAATGAGAAAGCCTCTTGCAATCTTAATTTACAACACTTGACAAAAAAATATTATAAATATACTTTTACAAAATTCTTGAGTTAAAGGGTATTGCTTATAGTGGGAATTTTTTTTTAAAATTAATGTTATGTAAGGTAACCTAAAAGTTATAAGGAAGTTTTCCTTAGTGAGCAAGATCATTGTGAATTTATAAGAATTACAAGTAAGTGCAACTACCACCAAATATAAGGTCATATATTTGAATAAAGGCTTGATAGATATAGACCCCATTCTTTTGACATTTCTATTCTTTTTGTTAGCATTTTTAGTGTTGTGCTAGCTAGGGGTATGGTAAGTATGTCATAGTCTTTTGGGGCTTGAATAACAACAATGAAATGTTATTTAACAATGAAGAAAAAATAGAATTAAACTTCATAAGCATTTTGATTGTTGAAATGATAATAGTATATATTCATTAAGAAATATTTATGCAATCAAAGTTATAATGCTAGCAACCCATACTCAGCAGTTGCTATATTTTTTACTCATGCTATATATAGACAATAGATCTAAAGAATTTAGTAAAGAATATGGTATCTTTGGAGTCTTATTCAATTTCATTTTTGCTTCCTTCAAAGTTTTTTTTATTTTTTTATTTTTACTATTCTTTGAGTTACATTTGGCATAAGTGATAACCTATTATTAATAAATATTATTTGAAGAGTTTTCATTATTACAAAATTGTTGATTTACATCGACTGTTCAATAGATTAGACATTGATCTTGAATTATTATTTTATCAAATGTCATAGTAAATATTTTATAATATTAGTTACAAAACCATTATAAAAATATATTACACTGGTTTCTAAACAAATAAACCACTATCATTTCTTGTAGGTTACATTAACTTGGTAATATGTCACATTTAAACATGTCAATATTTAGCTTGATAAACATCATTAATAATTAAAATTTAATGTCAACTTATTTTATTAAACAACATGGAATATTTTATCTACTACTTTGGTAATTTATATAATTGATATTGTATTACATCCCTCTAATCAAAAAATAAAAAACTAGTTCCTTACACTCTCTCTATTCTGTATAGTGTCTCAAAAAACTTCCTACTATATGATTTCTAACCTAAAATATGTTTAAAACCTTCAAAACCATAATATTATAACTTTCTAATATGTACAAACCCTAAATGGAATAGAAAGCAATGTACATTTGTATTAATTATAGTATACAGTCCCAAATTCAACATATGCAATTCATAACAAATAAAATAACCTAGTTTTTCTTTTACATTAATTTGGTACAATTTGGATGTGTGATCAAGAAATACCTAATAGTTTGCACTACTAAATTGCATACATCCAAAGCATTTTCAAGCTATAAGGAAACAAAGTAAGTAAATAAAAATGAGTGTTACTATAATTATGAAAAAAAGATATATCATAATAAAAGAAACATTATCTTTCAATTTATTATGGATATCATTTTATATAAGTATTTGTAATTCATTGTCGATGTGCATCTTTTAAATAGGATCTACATCAACCAAATATTTATTATATAATACAAACTAAGAATTAAATAATTATGTATATAAACATAACTTAAAAAAAAGGACATTAGTACCTTGAACTTGTGATATAGAGAATTCATTTTGAAGGATCGTCAATTTATATTCCTTTAATATGATCTTGATACACATAAAACTCTTTCAAATTACCTTCATGAATAACAAAAGGTAGTCCCAATAAGAAGGGAAATGTGTCTTCAATATTAATGGCTACATCTTTTTCATTCTCACTACCAATAATTTACCTCTTCCCTTGAAGAATTATAAATCACTTTTTATTAACTTAGTCTAACATATAGAAAACTTATTTTAATTGAGGTGCCATTATGAACAACTCTCCTTTATGACCTCCTTATTAAGATCCACTAATGTGAATCCTAAATCATCCACTTGAATGCTATTATTATTCTCTATTCATTTATATTGAAAAATAAGCTCCTTAAATTGGATGTAATTGAGCTCTCATATATCTTTGATGACCTCGTAATAAGATAGCTTAGCATAGGCATGGTTTTTATCTTTGGCATAGAGACATACAATGCTTGAGCCATTAAAATGATCCTACTATTTTGCATGGTGCTTCTTTTATTTTATCTCTTAGTATAAAACAAATATCCATTGACATCATATCCTTAATAAGATATGACATACATACCAAGCTTATTAGCTAACCATCTTATAGTTTTAAAAATGACACTTATTGTTTTCTTCATCATCATGTTAGCCACTTAGTTGTAGAATCACTTGATGAATGACCAATTATGTTTAGTTTGTATTTACATCTCATTTTTACCATGGTAGAGTTTTTTTATAGGAGCAATATGATCATTCATGTAAAGATGAACCTTTTTCCCTATTTTATAGGATATTGAGGTGTACTTGTTTCTATATTTCATAGTTTGTGCCTTCCACTCAATTTCCTAATGTGTCTTTCTATGAAATTCTTTCCCTATGGCAAAGCTTGGAAAGTTTGATAATGTATGCATTTGACAAGTATGAGATGCAAAACTTGACAACCGACTACATCCCTCTTAATAATACTTCCTTTAAGCTTATTCTAGTTTCTTACATACCTTTTTAATTTTGAAGTTAAACAATCTCAATACAATAAATAAATGTGTATATTCAATGTAACTTGGATACAAAGGCATTTTTACATCACTCAATAAACTATTAAGGACTTATAATCATTCAATAAAATTATTTGTAATATCATACATCACATCATTTTAGTGATAATCAAAACCATCATTTTTATAATTAGTAAATGTGCTGCCTACTTTACTTTTACCATGTTATTTCCATTGTGTATACTTGGTGTTAATGCTATGTTGAAAAAGATGATCTCATACTTTTACAACCATCACCCTCTTCATATTACAATATTAAAAAAAGGGCAAAATATGATGCTATCACTAAATTCTTTTCTTTTATGAGTAATTTCATATTTGAAGAATTCATCAACCTTATTTTTATATTCAAAGCTCCATTGATTAGCATGTATCCATATTCAATCATGACTAGCTAATTGATACGTAAAATATTTACATATTTATTTTCCCTTGTATGATGCATTTTTGGATGTTATCTTGTTAAATTAAATAAATTTAGTTGCATTTGGTGAATGGATCTTGAATTTGAAATGAAATCAAATATTTTAGATAATGCTGTAATCTGACACTGTTTCAGGTTTTAGGCCATATCTGGAGTTCTGGATGTCCAATTGGGCTGTTCTTTATATGGATGGAAAGATAAGAAGAAACCCTAAAACTTTCATGTTTTAAGAAAAGCCTAGTTCGGGACCTAAGGATCTCAAATTCTGCTTGGAAGATGAAACAGTGATTCTGACGGAATCTGACATATGGCTACTAATCTAATCACAACTTGCGCTAGAAATGTCCAAATTAAGAGTTATTTATATGCAAATTTAAGAGAAGATCCATTCCTACAACTCCTATGTTGACATAAAGATGTAAATCAGCCCTTTCGGTGGTCAAAAGTGGCCAACAAAGTGAAACAACTTGTACTGCGAAAATAAAAAATGTTGGCTACTTGTGATAGTGCGCAAGTGCACACTATCGTAAACAAGTAATAAAGTGATAAGTAAGTATCGTTCCCACGAGAATTGTTTCACTAAGTACCAAAATTTATAATCCTAACACTATTTGGCAAATTGTTAAGTTGGATTTGAAGCAATTAAATAAAGATGTATGCAGAAAATACTTAAAATAAATATGGATGCAATTGGAGTAAAGATGAAGATGAATAAAAGACCTAGGGATCAGACTTCACTTAATAATTTTGGATTGAATCACCTATCTACACTAATCCAATTTTAACTTCCTTAGTTGATAGTCGAGTTTCCCTAAATTAATTACTAGCCTCTTCCAAGGTCAAGTAATTCTATAATTAATTGCTAATCCACTATATTCCTATGTGAATTAAAACAACTAATCATGCATTAGGATTTATGGAACTCATTAAGACTACATAAACCATATGAATATATTCCTATTTCATATGCAATTTACGGTTTTAATTATAAGTTCCATACACATGTATCTCCTTCCGGTCTCAACACACATATTGAGTTCATTCAAAAGGTGGCCAATCAATTGAAAGCATTAAGAGCAATAATTAAAACTCAATCTAGGAAGTAAAAACAAAATTAGTTTCAATAGATTAGAATTCAATCCATTATTATCAAGTTACGTCATCACCCTAGGAAGATGAAAAATTAGAACATAATGAAATTAAATACAAACATAGAATAAAAACATCATCACATTCATAAACACAAGATTATAATTACAAATGCATGAAAATGAAAATACTATCCATCCATTAGGAGGTAGAACCGTCCATGTAGGAGGAGAACATAAGGATACAATTACAAATGCATAAAATTGAAAATACTATCCATCCATTAGGAGGTAGAACCATCCATGTAGGAGGCATACAAGAACTTAAAATTGCATGAACTAAACTACTATCTAAGATGCATGAATGAATGATTCAATGCTTGGAATGCCTGAATGCTCTCTATTTCTACCTATTTATAGGTGAATGAACCAGCTACAAGCCATCCAATTTGACAAGTTGCTACCAATCACACGCAGCCAACATTTTTTATTTTCGCAGCACAAGTTGTTTCACTTTGTTGGCCACTTTTGACCACCGAAAGGGCTGATTTACATCTTTATGTCAACATAGGAGTTGTAGGGCTGGATCTTCTCTTCAATTTGCATATAAATAACTCTTAATTTGGACATTTCTAGCGCAAGTTGTGATTAGATTAGTAGCCATATGTCAGATTCCGTCAGAATCACTGTTTCATCTTCCAAGCAGAATTTGAGATCCTTAGGTCCCGAACTGGGCTTTTATTAAAACATGAAAGTTTTAGGGATTCTTCTTAGCTTTCCATCCATATAAAGAACAGCTCAATCGGACATCCAGAACTCCAGATATGGCCTAAAACCTGAAACAGTGTCAGATTACAGCATTATCTAAAATATTTGATTTCATTTCAAATTCAAGATCCATTCACCAAATGCAACTAAATTTATTTAATTTAACAAGATAACATCCAAAAATGCATCATACAAGGGAAAATAAATATGTAAATATTTTACGTATCAGATTCGCCCACACTTAGCTGTTGGACGTCCTCGGACAAACACAAAACAAAAGAAAACTAATGCTAATGTTAGTACTAATCTACCCATGAGATAGTTAGAAAAATATAAGAAAGATAATTAAAGTACAAAGATATCATAGCATTCATGAATCAACAAATCTTGACATATAAAATCAAAAAGAAATTGCAACTTCATTTGAGAAGGATTGAATTAGATTGATATAATAACTGGAACTCTTCCTCTCTCAAGTGTTTATTGGCAAGTGTTTCACTCAAATTCATCCTATGAAAGATTGCACTACCATAGGCTTGCATAAATTCTCAATCTCCACTACCTGATTTACATGCACACTTCAAATCAAAAGGTCTTATTAAGGGTTGTAATGAGGCCAAGGTAAAGGAAAGATAAAACAGGGATAAGAAAGGCTGGAGTAAGGAGAGAAATTAATAGAGCAATTAAAACATGGGTAATCTCTAAATAATTTTATCTTAACATAGCAACCCAAGATTCTTATTAATTTCTCTCTTTTTCTCTTTTTTTATATATATATATTTTTTTAACCATTTTTTTTCTCTTTTTTTTTCTTTTCTTTTTTTCTTTTTCTTTTTTTTTTTTGAAAGAAAACCCTTGCAACTTTGAAGTTAATAATACATATTCCCCCACACTTTGTCAAAAACCCATTGTTCAAAGATTCAAATGCTCTACTAATCCCTAGGGTTGAGTAAAGACAATTGATATTTCATTAAATGACATATTAATATGTTAAAGCAAAGAAATGGTTAATCAGGCTCAAAGGGGTTTATCAATGGTAAAACTACAGGGTTAGCTATTTAGTTCTAACTGAAGAGAAAAAATGCCTTTATCATATCTGAGTATGCATGTAAATTGTAATCTCAACCAGATTTCATGCAAGTTCTAGAGTGACAACTTAACAGGTGAATATCACACGCAAGAAATATAATATTGATTCAACAAGTAGGCTCAAAATTTCACGGTTAGAGGTTTCCAACTTAATCCAACTCAAAATCCATTGCAAAACCTATCAATCCTAAGAAGTAAGAAAGTTGTTCAATCATGCTATGAAATCTTTTAAAATTATTGAAAAAAAAAAAACTAATAAGCAGGAAGATATATATATATATATATATATATATATATATATATATATATATATATATATATATATATATATATATATATATATATATATATATTTTAATTTTTTTATATATATATATTTTTTTAGGATGTGTATCAAGAGCAGAAAGTAACTCTTTACTCGGCCATCCCTCCTTTTTTTTATAATGAATCTCATGGTTCTACTACCAAAATATCCTACAAAGTAACCGAAAATAAAAACAATTTTTATTATTATTATTATTATTATTATTATTATTATTATTATTTTATAATTCCCCCCACACTTAATGTAGACATTGTCCCCAATGTCTTCAATAGATTAGCAAAAAGGGTTTATTAAAAGGAAATACATAAGCAACACACATATAAAAGAAATTTTGGGAGTAAAACCAAGAGTAAAGAAAGTTACAACCGGAGAGTAGTGTCTGGTTCATGCTGTTGACTGCTGGTTGGAGATTGCCAATCTATCTTTTCCACTGATGGATCTGGTTTAGGTTTATAGTCTTGTAGTTGGTCAATCAGCTGATCAGCAGTTGAGGCAGACATTATGGCACGGCGAGTCGCTTGAGGTATGAATCCTTGTTCCACAGCTTGGTCTAAAAAAGACAGCAAACTATCATAAAAACCATTAACATTAAATAAACCTACTGGCTTCTGATGAAAGTTCAAGTTAATCCAATATGCAATGCTGGAAATTCCATCTAATGCTTCTAAACCACCAGGTAAAGCAATAAAGGCTTCAGCACTATAAAGCATGCATCCCATACGTTCAGGCAAGGTTGAAACCTTTACTGTTTTACCGATGGCATATTTCTTATCATCTAAACCATTCACAAGGATACTCAGTATTTTGCTTCCTCTAATGTTGGCAGAAAAGGCCGCACTTCCTTTTAAGCTATTAAGCCCTCCTCCATACACGCAAGCAATCTTTCTAGCAGCTAATACATGACCAAGTTCAGTTGCTGCTAGCAAAAATTCTACATTCTTTCCAGCAAAAGATTCACCAAAAACACAGATAGATTTAAGTCCATATTTTGATGGTTTTTCGACCTCTTCCTCCTCTTTACTCTCGCTCTCAGACATTTTGCAAAGTGTGATTGCTGAAATGCATTCTTATAATACAAAAGCAGAAACAAAGAAATCACATAAATCAGATAATATCAGAAAAATACTGTACAAAACTGACAAGTGTAATAATGGCCTGAACAAAGTAGAATACGGAATGTAAAGAAAGTCAAAAAGTTGCTGAAAAGGTAAACTTAAAAAGAGGAGAAATGTACGAAAAGTTAAAAAGCAGCTGTAAAGATAAAAAGATAAAGGAAAAGTAAAGCAGACAATCATATGTACAGTAGTTGTGATTGTGGCTCACATCTTCCTCTGATTTTTCGTTCAGTAACGACTTAAACGGCTTCTATGAGCCGAGGATTTGCTTCCTATCCAATTTTCTTATAAATTGGCAAACAGGGTCTTTTACAGTCAGATTCCCAAGACTGTAGCATTCCTTTTCTGTATGGAATAAGTTCATTAAATCAAGAAGAACAACATGAACATCTCCGCTAGGATGCGTCTCAAGAGTCTGAATAATATTATCCAATGACTCTTTACTCAGCCCATCCTTTATGAATCGGATTTTGTCCTCTCGATTTACTGAAATCATTCCTTTACTCCTACAGAGCCTATTACAGTTCCACCTTGCACACTTATGACAGACTCTCATTCTTTTAGCTCTTCTCTTTTCAGAGTAAGAACTTCTTCCCATACCTGGCATACGTCTAACAAATGATTCATGAAACTCACCTGCTAAACGTATCTTAGCTTCAATAATCCAACGTATGTCCTTGGGAAGACCCAAACGTTTAAATGCCCTCATTCTTTCAAGTCGACAGTTGTAGATTTTCCTGAGCACATCTTCGAGAGAACTTGTCGAAGGAATCGAAAGATACAGAAGCAGTCAACTGTAGATCAAGGTGAAGCAATGGCAGATTTGAGAGAAGAACAAGACACCAAAGCACTCCGTGACTATGCCACACCAACAGTCATGGATACCATTTCTGGAATCAGGAGACCACCTGTACCAGTCAACAACTTTGAGATCAAGCCAGCCATAATTCAAATGATGCAAGCAAATCAGTTTGGAGGTTCTCCAATAGAAGATTCGAATGCACATATAGCCAGCTTTTTGGAAATCTGTGATACATTCAAGCATAATGGCGTTTCTGATGATGCCATAAGGTTGCGACTCTTCCCTTTCTCACTCAGGGATAAGGCTAAAAGCTAGTTACACTCTTTACTAGTGGGGAGCATCACTACATGGAACATATTGGCACAAAAATTCCTAGCAAAATTCTTTCCTCCAGCTAAAACTGCAAAAATGAGGAATGAAATTGCTTCATTCACCCAACATGACATAGAAAGCCTTTATGAAGCATGGGAAAGATACAAGGAGCTGCTAAGAAGATGTCCTCATCATGGGCTACCAGATTGGCTACAGTTGCAGACTTTCTATAATGGATTGTCTAATGCTACCAGAACACTTGTAGATGCTGCAGCTGGTGGATCATTAATGGGAAAAAGCATCGAAGCTGCTATGGAGCTGTTGGAAGAAATGGCAGCAAATGCTTACCAATGGCCTTCTGAACGCAACACTTCAAAGAAAGCACTTGGAGTTCATGAGCTAGACATTCTAACCACTTTGTCTTCTCAAGTTACCTCTTCATCCAAGCAAGTGAGTTTATTAACAGCTCAAGCAAATGCAATCAGAACTCCTGCAGATGCTTGTGATTTATGTGGAGGCCCTCACATGAGCACACAATGCCAAGAAGGAAATCCATTCATTCCTTCTCAACCTGAACAAGCCAACTATGTGGGGAATCAAAATTGTCAAAATGATCCTTTCTTAAACACATACAATCCAGGATGGAGAAACCACCCTAATCTAGGGTGGAGGAGTAATCAGAATGTGTTCAAACCTCAAGGAAATTATCAACAGCAAATTCAGCAATCACCACCACAACCAAAGGCGAATTTAGAAGAAGCATTGGCTCAACTAACCATGAATACTTCCCAATTCATGGCCAGAACAGAAGCTGCATTCAAAAATCAAGAAGCAACCATGCAGAGTCAAGCAACTTCAATAAAAAATCTAGAGGTGCAAATGGGCCAAATTGCAAGTATGCTGAATTCCAGACAACCAGGCACTTTACCTAGTGACACTGAGAGAAATCCCAGAGAGCACGTAAAGGCTGTTTCATTAAGGAGTGGGAAGCAGTTAAATGAGCCAGAACCAAGGAAGAAAAATGAAGAAGCTCAGAAAGAAGATGAGGTGATTCCAGAAAGAATGACTTTTCCAGATAATCCTCCACCATATGTTCCTCTAGTTCCATTTCCCAAAGATTGGTGAAAGCTAAGCTAGACAAGCAGTTTAACAAGTTTCTGGAGGTGTTCAAGAAGTTGCATATCAACATCCCATTTGCCGAAGCTTTAGCCCAAATGCCCAGTTATGTAAAATTCATGAAGGAGATTTTATCAAAGAAATGCAAATTGGAGGATTTTGAAACTGTAGCCTTAACTGAAGAGTGTAGTGCAATTCTCCAAAAGAAACTACCGCCAAAGCTTAAAGATCCTGGGAGCTTTTGCATACCCTGTACCATTGGAGAGTGTGAATTCGAAAAAGCCTTATGTGACCTTGGTGCAAGTGTAAATTTGATGCCATTATCTATCTACAAGAAGCTGGGATTGGGAGAAGTAAAATCAACTACCGTGTTACTGCAACTAGCAGATCGTTCAATAAAGCATCCACGTGGAGTCCTTGAAGATGTGCTAGTAAAAGTTGATAAATTCATCTTCCCAGCAGATTTCATAGTGCTTGACATGGAAGAAGATCAAGAAATTCCTGTTATTCTTGGGAGACCATTTCTTGCAACTGGACGAGCTCTAATTGATGTACAGAAGGGAAAGCTTACTTTGCAGATTCAAGATGAGCAAGTGTCCTTCAACATTTTCAAAGCCCTATCTTTTCCTGATGAAGGTGATACCTGTTTTAAGGTTGATTCAATAAGCAACTGCACCAGAGAAGTAGTAGATGAAATTTGCTCTAATTAACCTTTAGCAGTCAGCATGATGGACACATCTCATACTACTGATCCCAAAATTCTAGAACAAGTCAGCTATCTCGAAGCTAATTCACCAATTTTCATAAAAAAGCCATTCGAAGATTTGGGAGAAAAACCACCAAAGCCAGTTCCTTCAATTGAAAAGCCACCAAAATTAGAGCTGAAAACACTACCCACTCATTTAAAGTATGCTTTTCTAGAAGAAGATTCAGCTTTGCCAGTTATCATCTCATCTGATTTAACTACTGAAGAAGAAGAAAAGTTGTTGAGGGTGTTAAGACAGCACAAGTCCGCACTAGGATGGTCGATTGCAGATATTAAGGGAATAAGCCCTTCAATCTGTATGCATAAAATACTGCTAGAAGAAGATGCCAAGCCCCGTGTGGAACATCAAAGAAGGCTCAATCCAAATATGAAGGAGGTAGTTCGTAAAGAAGTGCTCAAATGGTTAGATGCTGGCATTATCTACCCAATTTCTGACAGTCCATGGGTGAGCCCTGTACAAGTTGTACCAAAAAAGGGAGGCATGACAGTTGTTCCAAGTGAAAATAATGAGCTGATCCCGCAGAGAACAGTGACCGGATGGAGAGTTTGTATTGACTATCGGAAGCTCAACAAAGCTACTAGAAAAGATCATTTCCCCTTGCCATTCCTAGATCAAATGTTAGATAAATTGGCGGGACAAGCTTATTACTGCTTCCTTGATGGATACACTGGTTACAACCAAATTTTGATTGCTCCTGAAGATCAAGAGAAAACAACTTTTACTTGCCCATATGGAACATTCGCCTTCAGAAAAATGCCCTTTGGATTATGCAATGCTCCTACAACCTTCCAACGGACAATGATGGCAATCTTTTCAGATATGGTGGAAAATTTTATTGAAGTATTCATGGATGATTTCTCAGTGTTTGGGGAATCTTTTGATCTCTGTCTAGCTAATCTGCAAAAGGTGCTACAGTGCTGTGTGGAGACCAACCTTGTATTGAATTGGGAAAAATGTCACTTCATGGTGAAAGAAGGTATCGTGTTGGGACATAAAGTTTCAATTCAAGGGATTGAAGTTGATCGAGCAAAAATTGAAACTATTGAAAAATTATCTCCACCTGCGACAATCAAAGGCATTAGGAGTTTTCTGGGCCATGCTGGTTTTTACAGGCGATTCATTAAGGATTTCTCAAAGATCACAAAACCGCTATGCAAACTGTTGGAGAAGGACATTCCATTTGTGTTCAATGAGAATTGCATGTCAGCATTCAAAACCTTGAAGAAAGCTTTGATCTCAGCACTAATCATTGTCGCTCCAGATTGGAATTTTTCGTTCGAAATAATGTGTGATGCAAGTGACTATGCAGTTGGAGCAGGTCTTGGGCCAGAGAAAGAATAAGATTTTTCATGCAATCTATTATGCCAACCGAACACTCAATGAAGCCCAAATAAATTATGCAACAACCGAAAAAGAGCTCCTTGCTGTTGTATTTGCCTTTGACAAGTTCAGAGCATACTTAATTGGCTCCAAAGTCATAGTCTGGACGGATCATTCAGCAATAAGATACTTGATAGAGAAGAAGGATGCAAAGCCTAGACTAATCAGATGGGTGCTTCTGTTACAAGAATTTGATTTGGAGATCAGAGATAAGAAAGGGATCGAGAACCTCATTGCAGATCACCTTTCTCGACTTGAACTTCCCAAACTTGAACCAGAGTTGCCAATCCAAGAGTCCTTTCCAGATGAGCAGCTGTTTAATGTGAGATCATTATCAACTCCATGGTATGCTGACATTGTGAATTATTTAGCAAGTGGGATGATGCCATATGAGCTCTCTGGACAACAAAAGAAGAAATTCTTAGCCAATGTAAAGTATTACTTCTGGGAAGATCCATTCGTGTATAAACATTGCCCGGATAGAATCATAAGGAGATGTGTTCCAGAAGAAGAGATGACCAGTATCCTTTCCCATTGTCATTCATCCCCATATGGCGGTCATTTTGGAGCAAATCGAACTGCTGCTAAGGTTCTTCAGTCTGGATTCTATTGGCCTACCCTATTCAAAGACTCTCAAGCCTATGTAACCGCATGTGATAAATGTCAGAGAACGGGAAACATCTCTCAGAGACATGAAACCCCATTAGACCAACATTCTGGAGGTAGAATTATTTGATGTATGGGGTATTGACTTTATGGGTCCTTTTCCATCTTCATTTGGCAACCAATTCATTCTAGTGGCTGTGGACTATGTATCCAAATGGGTAGAGGCAGCAGCATCTCCTACAAATGATTCTGGAGTGGTTGTGAAATTCTTGAGAAAGAATATATTCACAAGGTTTGGAGTACCTAGAGCAATCATAAGTGATGGAGGCAAGCACTTTCTGCAATCAACAACTTCAATCTGTGCTTACTAAATATGGAGTAACTCACAAGGTGGCAACTCCTTATCATCCACAGACTAGTGGGCAAGTGGAGATATCAAATAGAGAGTTGAAATGGATTCTTGAGAAGGCAGTGAACTCCAACAGGAAAGATTGGGCAAAAAAGCTGGATGATGCATTATGGGCTTACAGAACAGCATTCAAAACCCCAATTGGTACATCTCCTTACCAATTGATGTATGGCAAGGCATGTCATCTTCCGGTTGAATTAGAACACAAGGCATACTGGGCAGTTAAGGCATTAAATTTTGATTTGAAGACAGCTGGTGAAAAAGGCTAATGTAACTCAATGAACTTGAAGAATTTCGCCAACATGCTTATGAAAATGCTAAGCTCTACAAGGAGAAGACAAAAATGTGGCATGATAGAAGAATTATAAGGAAGGAGTTCACACCAGGGCAGAAAGTACTTCTCTATAACTCAAGGTTAAAACTCTTTCCAGGAAAGTTAAGATCAAGGTGGTCAGGGCCTTTTACTGTGGTTCAAGTTTGGCCGTATGGAACTGTGGAGATTCAAGATGGTGACAGAAAATTCAAAGTAAATGGGCAAAGATTGAAGGAATACAATAACAGTACATTCAACACCATCAAGACTGTCATCACGCTCGAGGAGCCAGCTGGTAAGCATTATTAAAAAAAAAATAATAATAAAAATAAAAATAAAGCAATAGGTTTAGGATTTTGTCTAGCTAAAGACGTTAAAGAAGGGCGGCTGCTTGGGAGGCAACCCAAGATTTCTTTCTCTTCTCATTTCTTTTCTTATTTAAGCACACACCGCACAACATTTTTCACGTCACAATTTCAGTTTTCATCATTCTCATCATGGAGAAATGCCTTGTAAAGCTTAAGAGCAGATTTCCTACAGATTTCCTACTCTTCCCAAAGATGTGCTCAGGAAAATCTACAACTGTCGGCTTGAAAGAATGAGGGCATTTAAGCGTTTGGGTCTTCCCGAGGATATACGTTGGATTATTGAAGCTAAGGTACGTTTAGCAGGTGAGTTTAATGAATCATTTGTTAGACGTCTGCCAGGTATGGGAAGAAGTTCTTACTCTAAAAAGAGAAGAGCTAAAAGAATGAGAGTCTGTCTTAAGTGTGCAAGGTGGAATTGTAATAGGCTCTGTAGGAGTAAAGGAATGATTTCAGTAAATCGAGAGGACAAAATCCGATTCATAAAGGATGGGCTGAGTAAAGAGTCATTGGATAATATTATTCAGACTCTTGAGACGCATCCTAGCGGAGATGTTCATATTGTTCTTCTTGATTTAATGAACTTATTCCATACAGAAAAGGAGCGCTACAGTCTTGGGGATCTGACTGTAAAAGACCCTGTTTGCCAGTTTATAAGAAAATTGGATGGGAAGCAAATCCTCGGCTCATAGAAGCCTGTTTAAGCCGTTACTGAACGAAAAATCAGAGGAAGATGTGAGCCACAATCACAACTACTGTACATATGATTGTCTGCTTTACTTTTCCTTTATCTTTTTATCTTTACAGCTGCTTTTTAACTTTTCGTACATTTCTCTTCTTTTTAAGTTTACCTTTTCATAACTTTTTGACTTTCTTACATTCCGTATTCTACTTTGTTCAGGCCATTATTACACTTGTCAGTTTTGTACAGTATTTTTCTGATATTATCTGATTTGCGTGATTTCTTTAGTTTCTGCTTTTGTATTATAAGAATGCATTTCAGCAATCACACTTTGCAAAATGTCTGAAGAGCGAGAGTAAAGAGGAGGAAGAGGTCGAAAAACCATCAAAATATGGACTTAAATCTATCAGTGTTTTTGGTGAATCTTTTGCTGGAAAAGAATGTAGAATTTTTGCTAGCAGCAACTGAACTTGGTCATGCATTAGCTGACTAGAAAGATTGCTTGCGTGTATGGAGGAGGGCTTAATAGCTTAAAAGGAAGTGCGGCCTTTTCTGCCAACATTAGAGGAAGCAAAATACTGAGTATCCTTGTGAATGGTTTAGATGATAAGAAATATGCCATCGGTAAAACAGTAAAGGTTTCAACCTTGCCTGAACGTATGGGATGCATGCTTTATAGTGCTGAAGCCTTTATTGCTTTACCTGGTGGTTTAGAAGCATTAGATGGAATTTCCAGCATTGCATATTGGATTAACTTGAACTTTCATCAGAAGCCAGTAGGTTTATTTAATGTTAATGGTTTTTATGATAGTTTGCTGTCTTTTTTAGACCAAGCTGTGGAACAAGGATTCATACCTCAAGCGACTCGCCGTGCCATAATGTCTGCCTCAACTGCTGATCAGCTGATTGACCAACTACAAGACTATAAACCTAAACCAGATCCATCAGTAGAAAAGATAGATTGGCAATCTCCAACCAGCAGTCAACAGCATGAACCAGACACTACTCTCCGGTTGTAACTTTCTTTACTCTTGGTTTTACTCTCAAAATTTCTTTTATATGTGTGTTGCTTATGTGTTTCCTTTTAATAAACCCTTTTTGCTAATCTATTGAAGACATTGGGGACAATGTCTACATTAAGTGTGGGGGGGAAATTATAAAAAAAAAATATTTTTATTTTTGGTTACTTTGTAGGATATTTTGGTAGTAGAACCATGAGATTCATTATAAAAAAAAGGGGGATGGCCGAGTAAAGAGTTACTTTTTGCTCTTGATACGCATCCTAAAAAAAAAAAACAAAAAAACTGACTAAAAAAATATTAAAAAAAAAATTCCTGCTTATTAGGTTCTTTTCAATAATTTTAAAAGATTTCATAGCATGATTGAACAACTTTCTTACTTCTTAGGATTGATAGATTTTGCAATGGATTTTGAGTTGGATTGAGTTGGAAACCTCTAACTGTGAGATTTTGAGCCTACTTGTTGAATCAATATTATATTTCTTGCGTGTGATATTCACCTGTTAAGTTGTCACTCTAGAACTTGCATGAAATCTGGTTGAGATTACAATTTACATGCATACTCAGATATGATAAAGGCATTTTTTTCTCTCAGTTAGAACTAAATAGGCCAACCCTGCTAGTTTTACCATTGATAAACCCCTTTGAGCCTGAATTAACATTTTCTTTGCTTTAACCTATTAATATGTCATTTAATGAAATATCAATTGTCTTTACTTAACCCTAGGGATTAGTAGAGCATTTGAATATTTGAACAATGGGTTTTTGACAAAGTGTGGGGGAATATGTATTATTAACTTCAAAGTTGCAAGGGTTTTCTTTCAAAAAAAAAAAGAAAAAGAAAAAAGAAAAGAAAAAAAAAGAGAAAAAAAATGGTTAAAAAAATATATATATATAAAAAAAAGAGAAAAAGAGAGAAATTAATAAGAATCTTGGGCTGCTATGTTAAGATAAAATTATTTAGAGATTACCCATGTTTTAATTGCTCTATTAATTTCTCTCCTTACTCCAGCCTTTCTTATCCCTGTTTTATCTTTCCTTTACCTTGGCCTCATTACAACCCTTAATAAGACCTTTTGATTTGAAGTGTGCATGTAAATCAGGTAGTGGAGATTGAGAATTTATGCAAGCCTATGGTAGTGCAATCTTTAATAGGATGAATTTGAGTGAAACACTTGCCAATAAACACTTGAGAGAGGAAGAGTTCCAGTTATTATATCAATCTAATTCAATCCTTCTCAAATGAAGTTGCAATTTCTTTTTGATTTTATATGTCAAGATTTGTTGATTCATGAATGCTATGATATCTTTGTACTTTAATTATCTTTCTTATATTTTTCTAACTATCTCATGGTAGATTAGTACTAACATTAGCATTAGTTTTCTTTTGTTTTGTGTTTGTCCGAGGACGTCCAACAGCTAAGTGTGGGCGAATCTGATACGTAAAATATTTACATATTTATTTTCCCTTGTATGATGCATTTTTGGATGTTATCTTGTTAAATTAAATAAATTTAGTTGCATTTGGTGAATGGATCTTGAATTTGAAATGAAATCAAATATTTTAGATAATGCTGTAATCTGACACTGTTTCAGGTTTTAGGCCATATCTGGATTTCTGGATGTCCGATTGAGGCTGTTCTTTATATGGATGGAAAGCTAAGAAGAATCCCTAAAACTTTCATGTTTTAATAAAAGCCCAGTTCGGGACCTAAGGATCTCAAATTCTGCTTGGAAGATGAAACAGTGATTCTGACGGAATCTGACATATGGCTACTAATCTAATCACAACTTGCGCTAGAAATGTCCAAATTAAGAGTTATTTATATGCAAATTGAAGAGAAGATCCAGCCCTACAACTCCTATGTTGACATAAAGATGTAAATCAGCCCTTTCGGTGGTCAAAAGTGGCCAACAAAGTGAAACAACTTGTGCTGCGAAAATAAAAAATGTTGGCTGCGTGTGATTGGTAGCAACTTGTCAAATTGGATGGCTTGTAGCTGGTTCATTCACCTATAAATAGGTAGAAATAGAGAGCATTCAGGCATTCCAAGCATTGAATCATTCATTCATGCATCTTAGATAGTAGTTTAGTTCATTGCAATTTTAAGTTCTTGTATGCCTCCTACATGGATGGTTCTACCTCCTAATGGATGGATAGTATTTTCAATTTTATGCATTTGTAATTGTATCCTTATGTTCTCCTCCTACATGGACGGTTCTACCTCCTAATGGATGGATAGTATTTTCATTTTCATGCATTTGTAATTATAATCTTGTGTGTTATGAATGTGATGATGTTTTTATTCTATGTTTGTATTTAATTTCATTATGTTCTAATTTTTCATCTTCCTAGGGTGATGACGTAACTTGATAATAATGGATTGAATTCTAATCTATTGAAACTAATTTTGTTTTTACTTCCTAGATTGAGTTTTAATTATTGCTCTTAATGCTTTCAATTGATTGGCCACCTTTTGAATGAACTCAATATGTGTGTTGAGACCGGAAGGAGATACATGTGTATGGAACTTATAATTAAAACCGTAAATTGCATATGAAATAGGAATATATTCATATGGTTTATGTAGTCTTAATGAGTTCCATAAATCCTAATGCATGATTAGTTGTTTAATTCACATAGGAATATAGTGGATTAGCAATTAATTATAGAATTACTTGACCTTGGAAGAGGCTAGTAATTAATTTAGGGAAACTCGACTATCAATTAAGGAAGTTAAAATTGGATTAGTGTAGATAGGTGATTCAATCCGAAATTATTAAGTGAAGTCTGATCCCTAGGTCTTTTATTCATCTTCATCTTTACTCCAATTGCATCCATATTTATTTTAAGTATTTTCTGCATACATCTTTATTTAATTGCTTCAAATCCAACTTAACAATTTGCCAAATAGTGTTAGGATTATAAATTTTGGTACTTAGTGAAACAATCCTCGTGGGAACGATACTTACTTATCATTTTATTACTTGTTTACGATAGTGTGCACTTGCGCTAATTGATAAACCATTTCACACGTAACACTAATCTAGTAAGAATCATACATACAAGAACATTAACTAAACTCTTTATCACATGAATTTACACATATTTTTAAATAAATCTTAAAACATATAGACATTTATACATTTACATCCATAAAAAAATGCTACCTAAGTTATCCAAAAAAATATTTTTAGAGTTATAAAACCTAAAACCAAAATATTTTGTACATTTGTATAAGGAATCTTTTAAATATAATATTTTTGTGCCTGATATTATGAAGCATGTTCATAAGCTAACAAAGAATCAAAAATATTTTAGTGAGGTGTCATACCTCAACACTCAACATCCTATGATGAATATATTAAGAGAGACCCAAGAAATGTAAACCCACACATCTACATTGAAGATATCAAGACATAAAGAGAACAAAAATCTAAGAATATTTATTGGGTATACTTTATTTGTATAAAAGAGTAGAGAATCAATTTATACTTCATGATTCTATTGGAGTTTGTAAGATAAAATTTTATGTTGGAGGAATTTTAGGTTTACAAATAGCAACAGAGTGAATTAGTCTTGTATTTTGCACTCTTATGAATGCTTTTTTTTATTTTTTTTCACTTTTAACACCATTTTATAATAATAGATGATGTGGAAAACACATATCAATTAAAATTAGGGTGGTTATTAGATGTTAGTTTAGTTACAATAACTATCATTTATATTAAGGTAATGTTATTCTAACTAAAATAACATCACATTAGTTATAGTATAGAAACTATCATTTTATTTTTTAGGCATCAATTCTTTGTAAACAATTGATATCCTTTTTTAGGTGCCTAATTCTATAGATTTTCGTGAACTTAAATAACCATATCAAGTTTTACAAAATTACATAGACTAGTTAAAAACATATTGACTATTCTACAAAATAACTAAGAGATGGATTAAGTATGAGAAAGTTAGAAATTAGTATAAATAAGATGAGAGGTTTACTACATTAATTTTTCTAAGTTTGAAAGAAGGTCAGTTTCAAAGAAATATTTTATAATTTTATTAAACATAAAAGAATTCATAATAAGTTTAAGTTCTTTTTGCATATTTTTTTCACAATGATACAAATATCAAGATATTGAACTTGAATATATAAAAATATGAGAAAGAAGACATCCAAATGAGTAAATTTATTCTACAATTTTATTCATTCTATATATTATTACATTGACAAATGTAAATTTATAATAATATTAAATAAAGAAAAAAAGGACTTTGCTTTTCTAGTCTTATTTGCAAACTTGGTGCCAATTCACATATCCATCATCTAATATTATTAGAAGTTAAATATTAGTAAATGATGGATCTAGACAATACATTTAACTTCATTAACAATGCCAACATGTTTTCAAGGAGGATAAAAATAATTCCCTTTCCATCTTATTTAGCACATATAGATGACAATTAGATAAAGTGATAACAATCATATTTTATAAAGTTTACCAAATGTATTAGATGAAATGTTGAGGAACTTGTTTTTCTATTTTTTAAACAAATACTAAAATTAGATAATGGAAGTCAAGACATCACTAAGATGCCTTCAAATGGAGAGATAACATGAAATATATAGGTAATTGAAAAAATTAAAGACATTGGTTATTAACTTAAAAATGATGTCTAATTCAAGCATAGTTTTCAAGCAATCGGCCATTGCATTTCCCAAAAGAGACTTTTGAATAGCTTTTGCACATTAGTATATAAAAAATCAGTGTTTAAATGCTATACATCTTCCTCGATGACTATGCTTTATAGCCCTTTTGGATTATGGTTACATAATTAATCAATATCTTAATTTGATAATGAATTTTGCTGTTTCATTATAACTGCTTATATTTACTTTAGATATTGTGTTTAATTTAACATAGAATCTTATATTTTCTTATAAATTTTAAAAATGCCATTGCATAACTATAGACATCAGCTTTTTTTACAACTATCATCTTATTTGTCTCAATTATTTTAGAAAAGCCAACAAATTTGTTATAACATTGATTTTTACTATGATTGATGTCTATTAAGTTGTTGTAGAAATTACAATTCTTTAGTAGTATTTCTATTAAGAATAGGGTTGATATTTGACCTTGATTATGGTCACAACTCTTTTCTATTATCATAGTCATGGCCATTTTTCCTCTTTTAACTATAGCTTATAATTAAAATTTCAAACTCAACTTTCATAAAGAAATGAGTTTTGCATGTCCATTATTAGAAGATTTGCAATGGCTTATCTATCAATGGATGTAACTATCATTAGTTAATTACCCAACTAACATTTATATTTTCAATCCTATATTATTGAACAATCTTAACTTTATGAATCTTTTAGATGCCCATAAGGATTTCCTCAATTAATTAGTATTTACAATACTTTTTATTCTTTTGAAATGTGCAAAAGAAGCACTTATGTAACTCATAAAGAGTATATGTATAACTAGAATTTGTACCCATGCGGATCCCATTTAATCTATGTTTTAATTTATGTAAATATTGAATATTTCTTAAAAAAAAATATATGTTTGACACAAATTAAAATTAGGCTATTGTTATATGCATTTAAAATTCATGAAATTATATATTAAAAATTTAAATAATGAGAATCAATTAATAAAATAAATAATTGAGGTAAGCTAAATCATTGTCTCCTACCTAATTCATATTAAATAATTGATTTTATTTAGTAATCAAATAGAATATAAAGATTAACTATTCTTTTAAACTTAATTAGCAAAATTAACAATAAAATTTCATTCTTTATTAAAAAAATTGGTTGTTTGTATTGAAATGCTTGAATGTAAAATTTCACAGAAGATATGAAAGAAACATTTAATGTAGCTCTATAAAAATAAAATTAATAAATTTACCTAAGAATCTAAACTATTATATGTGTACTAAGAAGTTTTTTTATCTTTTTAAATAGTTATGTATAAAAATTAGAGAAAAAATTCAACATTTAAAACTTTATTTACATATTTTCCACTCCTTAAAATTAAAATCCAACTACGCCATCATGTGTACTTTATTGTATCTATATGTGTGTATAAAGCATTATGTTTGAGTAGCCTCAAAACATTTAGGATATACACATTTTTAACTAAAAAGAAAGTTAGGGTGGGACTATATTTAAACATAAACTTTTAATCACTTAAAGAGCTGTCCATTTATATTCATGTTCAATGACAACTTTCCTTTACTAACCTTCAATGAGTTCTTTTAATAACAATTTCTCTTAATTGCTTATTTCCACTATTGATCATTACAAGTACAAGGATTTGATTGGCAAAGGATTAATGTAATGCCCTCATATTTTACAACATAAATAATCAATACATCAATAACAATTATAAAAATTCGAAAAACTAAAATATTCACAATTAGAAAGATCTAAAAACAATAATTTAAATAGTGATATCAATAGGATTAATTTAAACAATTAATCAACAAGAAAATTGTGTGAAACAATTATACAGAGATTTTAATCTCTTTATTAGTCAAGAGATAAACATAAGAAAGCTTTGCAATAATATTTTGCCTTAATTTGTAAAATTGAATGATTTCTCAAATAATGATGTAAATTCATGCGATAACTTCCATTATAGGCTTTACACTTTCATATCTAAAGATATCATTTACCTTTTGTTTATCTTAAATGTCAAATGTCTTTTTTAAAATAATTCACACAAGATAATTTGTCTCAATAACAAGTATGTATTTCATATACAAATATAAGTGATTTCATACATAAATATAATTTGATTTCAAAATACTAATTTATACATAATATAAGTACTATTTTTATGCTATAAACATTAACATTTTACTACAAGATCAGTATATCAAAATGATAAGATGATATAACATATCTATTGAATTTAATCATTGCACCAAAGCCCATGAATCACATTTTCAAGTATGAAATAACAAGTCTTTCAAATATGAAGCCTATTATGCCTCTTGCATTTAAACCATCATGTTTATTAAACATAAATTGTTGTATCTCTTACACATGAACCATAGCTTCTAACATATGAATCATCATGTCTCTTGTACATAAATGATTTTATCTCTTTATAACTATCATGTCTCTTACACATGAATAATGATATCCTCCCTTGCACATGAACCATCATGTTATTTTGCACATAACCATCATATTTATTAAACATGAACTTTTGTGGATCTTATGCTTGAACCATTTATTAAACATAAACTATTGTGTCTTTTGATCATAGATTTTTTTCATCTCTTACAAACAAACCACCATGTTTATTAAACATGAATGATTTTGTCTCATGAATCCAAAATCATTGTGCCTTTTGCCAATGAATAATCACATTTAGCGAACATGAATCATGAACTATTATATCTCCTAAACATGAACTATCATGTTTCTTAAACATCAACCAATATGCTTCTTGAATATAAATTAATATATCTTTTGGATATAAATTATCATATTTCATAGAAGTAAACCAACATATCATTTTGATATGAATCCACATGCCTTTTAATATGAATTAATATATTTTTTCATTCAAAATACTTCTTCAAAATGTGAGAATTTAACAATGTACATATTTTTAATTTACAAGCTTTCTTTCTATTTATAAAGAACTAGTAACCTTGCACATGCCTTGCATTTAATTTATCATGAAATAAAATTTGAATAAAATTTATTTATTTTGGTTGTTATGTAACAAGTGTGAAAATTGGTTGTTATGTAATAAGTGTGAAAATGAAATTAATTTTTTTTCTTTCAATTAACTCATATAGTATTATGCAATACATGTAAAGATAAAATTTAAGTAAAGAATCATTTTTTTTATTAAGGTTTATTTGTTGGTTTGACTAATTAATATATATTATAAAAAATTTGTACCATTGTATATTACATACGGACATATACATATATATAATAAAATTAGTAATTATCATGAAACCTTTAAAAAAAGGTAAAAGCATGAGTAAAATGTCTTTAAGTTAGAAGATTTTAAAATTTATTTAGTGGTAAAGGTTGTTAGTTGATTCAATAGAAGATGTGATTTTTTTTTTTTAAAGTACTGCATAGTTAAAACAGAAGGAAAAATATTGCATTTCGTGACATCATATGGCAAGACGATACATCTTAGGAAAAACACATGATAGAGACCAAACTCTGTTTCAATAATATTAGTTAAAAATTCATTTGTTGGGGTGTGTGTATATATATATTAATTTTTAATGTTATAAATATAAGATTTTTATAATATTAAAATAATTGGGATTGTGATATAATTATTTTTATTTCAAATTGCTGTTATGATAAGAATATATTATTTCTTTATTTTATTTTATTATAAAATAATATAAATGATTTATTAATCTAATTTAATTAAATTATTATTCTCCTTCTTTTCTGCACTCATTCCTGTTATTATGTAATAAAATAATACTTATTATTTGTTGCTATATTTATATTAATAGTTATTATTTATTCTAATAAATAAGTATTTTATTTGATTATAAAATATTATAAATAAATTTTTAATTTACTTTAATTATTTAGCTACATATTATTTTTTAATTCTTATACTATTTTATAATCACGAACTATTCATCTTCTTTTCTTATGTTCATTTTTGTTATTATTTAATAAAATAATACTTATTCTTTGCTATTGTATTTACTCTTAATAGTTATCATTTATGCTAACAATTATGTAATTATTTTATTATAAAATATTATAAATGTGTTTATTAATCAAATTTAATTAAATTATTTAATTACATATTATATTTTTAATTAAATTTTATATTATTTTATAATGCATATACTATTTTCCTTCCTTCTAATGTTTATTTATGTTATTATTTAAGAAAATTATTATTATTATTTGTAGCTGTAAATAATGGGGTAAATATAAAAAATTTAAAAAATAAAAATATATAATGGAATAAATAAAAAGAAAAATAATGCATCAATTATGAAATAATAAGAATTAAAAATAAAAATTATTAGGTAATTCAATAAAATAAAATATTTAAATTAGTTTTATTATAAAATATTATAAAAATGACTAAAGTAAAATATTATTTATGAATTAAAATATGACTTAAGCAATGGAAAATAAAATATGTTGTATTATATTTATACTATTTAGCTGATATATTGTGTTATATTTAATATTATTTAATAATATTAATATTTAAATTGTAAATAATAGGAGCCGAGCAAAAGTTAATAAAGGAAAAAGCATACAATAAAGTATGATAAAAGGAAAAGAGATTGTGTGTGAACTGTAAATACTTATGAAAATCTTAATTGATACATATTTATTTTGGAATATGCTTTAAAATCTAATATTATTAAAATATAACAAAATTTAAATACATCATATTATATTTATATTATTGTTTGAGCAGTAAACAATAGAGTTAACCTAAAAATAAAATAGTTGAATTAGTTTATTTATAATAAAAATAAAACTATATTATGTTATATTTACATTACTTAGTAATATTATCATTTGAACTGTCAATAATAAAAATGAATATAAAAGCTAAAAAAATAGAAACATGTAATAAAATAAATAAAAAGTAAAAAATAATACCTCAATTATGAAATAATAAAAATTTTAAATTTTAAATAATTCAATAAAATAAAATGCTTAATTATATAAATCAGTTTATAAACTTCAAAATAAATTGCGGCCAAGCCTTGCAATATAAAATGCAAACAATCTAAAAATAGAATTGGAAAAGATAGAAATTAGCAAAGAGAGAAACAGTAACTTCAGATCTGCAGGAAAGTTGGATAGAAAGAGAAAAAAACAATAAACAAAGAACAAGAAAGAAATAAAACAAAATAAATAGGGGAATTCTATGTTACCTCCATGGGTTTTGAAGTCATGGGGATGTGGTTAAATTTAAGTCATTGGATGAATTGACCAAGTCAATGGCTTCACTCATCCAATGGCTTGTATTTTGCCACATACCCATGGGTTCCAAACCCACGGAGGTAACATAGAAAGCACCAAATAAATAATAAATAAATAAGAATAAGTAATAAATATATAATATAAAAAGGTAAATAAAAAAGCATAAATAACCAAGCATTACAAGGCCAATAAATGTCAAAGAAAGTACATAACTTAGCAACTCAAACAAAACTGAAAGCACAAGAAGACAAAATAAATTGAGAACTGAGCAAAATTTGGGCAGGAAATTAAGGATTAAAAAGATGACACACGTGTGGCAAATAGGCATCGTGAATCGATAGATAGATAATAAGTCATATCTTTGTTATTCCATCATATTCAATTAATTATTTTTAAATAATAATTAATTAGATTTCATAAATAATCATATTATATATTATATACTTAACATAAAATATATTTTATTTTATATCATCAAATTAGATATAAAATAATACACAAAAATATCAAAATCAATCCATAAATGATATATATTGAAAAATTAAAGAAATAATGAAATGTGTACTTGTTCATTTAAGGAGAACAACATAGAGCATAAATAATATCCAAATATATATTTTTGGTCTTGATACCTTTGTATCATTACTTATCTCTCTTCTTCACAAATTTGCCTTAATGCATTCCTTCAAATCATTCCAATTACTTGTTAAAACAAACAAATGTCATTTTGCATTTTTTGCAATTTTGATATGTTAAAATTTTCATCAATCGATCTACAAATTTTGATTTGATATATCTTATTATCAATCATAAAAACTTTTAGATTGTTAGTAAAAGTAGGGGTAAAGATGGAGTGATAAGAAAATAATAACAAGAGGTGAAACAAAAGGGAAATAATTTTAAGGTATGTATTACACTTTTTGAAGGTTTTTATACCCTAGGATATAACACAACATAAAATTCTTCTACCTGAAGTAGTTAGAATATTTCAGTAGAAAGCTTTATTTATAATTATTGAATAAATATAACTTTTCACTAGAAATTTATTGCAAACACTCATGTCTTTTCAAAACTTTCTAAAACAAAAGGAAATTTATTTGTTCGCTAATTCAAACTCAAGAATTATCTTTGATTCTTTATATATATAAGATTACTATGAAAAGTTCATTAATAAATCTACTTAGGGTTTTCGTTCATATACCATTTTGAACTAGCTTTTCTAAAAAATTAAACCTTTGAAAAGTCATTAACATTTATAAATTACCAATATTTATAACTTCGATTGTTTTAATTTAACTATAATAGTAATTTACATTTATAAAAATTTATAAAATTATGATTTTACAACTGATTAGTTATATAGCTATTAATTAAAATAGTATTTTCCTAATGCATATTGAATTAATTCTAATATTTTTTATCATTATAAAAAATAATCAAAATAGTTTAATAATTACTATCAATTAAATTATCACCCATTATTATTTTTAGTGCTTGCTAATAATTCATTATTAGGAATTCACATATATTACCTTTTCATAATCCTATAATTATAATTTTAGTTGTTTTAATGTAATTGTAGCAATAGCTGATTGCCATAAAGATGTATAAAGTTATTTTTATAACTAATTAATTACATATAATTATCAATTAAAACATATTTTTAGTATTAGGATTTTATAATTGATTAAATGCATATAATTAAATATTAAAGTCATATTTTCTTATTTTATAATGAACTAATTTAAATCTTTATATTATCTCAATTAATTAAAATAATTTAATCATTATTTTTTATGTTTATTAATAATTCATTATTAGGAAATCAATTTTATTGTGTTTTCATTATCCTTTACTTATAACTTCGATTGTTTAAATTTAATTGTAGTAGCAATTTACATTTATAAAGATTTATAAAATTTTGATTTTATATATGATTAATTTCATATAATTTTTAATTAAACAATATTCATTTAATGCATCATGAATTAATTTGAATATTTTTATCATTATTGAAAATAATAAAAATAATTTAATCATTATAATTAATTAAATTATCTCATTATTATTTTTAGTACTTGCTAATAATTTACTAAGACAAATTCACTTATATTATCTTTTCATAATCATTTATTTATAATTTTAATGTAATTATAACAATAGTTTACATTCATAAAGATTTATATAATTATTTTTATAACTAATTAACTGCATATATTTATTCATTAAAACATTATTCACTTAATGCATATTGAATGATGCTAATATTTTTTTTATTATCTTAATTCATAAAATAGTTTCGATAGTCTTATAAATAAGCATATACAATTTGTATATTATTAGCTAGACATGTGTCAACGTTCTCAAATTTTGGAGCAAATTATTTAACAATTGTTAAATCAAAATTCTTTTGGTAGAATTTTGATCCAAGTATTCTCTTGTAAGTGCTTCCACCAGTATACCTTATAATGTGGCTTTGATTGTCATTCCCATGTAATTTTAAAGTTATCCTTAAAAATTAATAAAAGATATCAAAGAGCAATATTTTATATACATAAGAATTTTTTGTTATTACTTACCTAAGCCCTTATCTTGTATCTTTATGACTCTTTTTTTCATTGATACACTATGTATCAGCATTTTTTAAATAGGAGAGATTGTTGGATTTTTTTAATGGACATATGCATTGTATATATGTGTAAATAACAATAATAATTGTCTATTATAGATTATTATAAAGTTTATTCCAAATTAAAGTGATCAAATAAAGTTTAAGAATAAATGAGTATAAATTATCTTATTAAGTATGTGCTTTTATACATAAAGACCTAAAAGTCCTATTTCTTATTATGATGTACGAATTAGGAATAAGATAAATAAATAAATTAAATAAAATGATATGATATCCTAATTGTGCGTTATGGTTTTATTTTCTGATATCATATCATTAAAAAATAGATAAAGGTTTTCTCTAGAAATTTGATCTACACTAATTTGAAAGATCATGAACTATAAAACTATAATCCTATTAATTCTTGTGGATCCAAATATACTTTAACATCTAGTAATTTTTATTATTGTTTATAATTACATATTAAAGATTTGAATTTTGATAATAGATTTTATCATTATCATAATTAATGTTTTTACTAACAATTGATATTAGAGCTTTCATGTTAAATTATTAAGAAGAAAATTTATTAATTTGGCTTATGATTTGATTACTATTATTTGGATAAAGTCTAATTGTGTGTTATTATTGGTGTTTGAATCATGGTTTGATGTTGGGGTTAACATTATTGCATTTTGATATATATAGAATTATATGCACGTGTTTAGCTGTAAACAAATACACACACATATATATGGATTGATATACATCTATATGGATATAATAGGTTCATTATTTTGGATTCAGCATACTTTGTACTTATGATGTCCTTTTTATACATAAATCAGTTGCTATGTTCGTGATGTTTTGAATCTGTGTTGAAATTTATGAAGTTCTATATATATATATTGAAATTTTATATACAGCCTCTATGTTAAGGATATATGATGTTTGTAATTTTATATATGCTTTGAATGCATGTTGAAGATACAATTTAAAGGATTGCATGTTGTTCAAAAACATATATAATGGGTAATACAAGGATGTGTGTTCGTTGTGCTAATTAGTCCAAAGTTTGAGTTATGTGAGGCCACTTAGCTTTACAAATAGACGTTGAATAGAGATTACTTAAAAAATCATATAATATATGAGAAATTAGGATTTTCAAGGACTACCTCATATTCTACCCGACAATCTCAAGCCAAATTATATATATATTAGTCTCTTGTTACAAAAAAAATCCAACATAAAATAGTTTGCATTTTTATTACCATCTTGTCTTATAAACTTATACATATTAGGATACAGAAATATATATATATACATACATATATATATATACATACATATATATATATATATATATATATATAATATATATAATATACATGTACATGTATATATATGTATGTTAGTGATATTCAGGATATATATGATGTCAATGTTTATACTATTTTACAAATTTAGATTGATAGATTATATATAGTTATAGATCCAGAGTTGAATTTTGACATATTTTATTCTTTATTTTTGGGTGTTTGATATTTTAAATTTATTGATTGAAATAACATATTACCAAGGTAACCTCTCTTGTGTAGATTGATTAATTTGAAATATTAAGATGGTTATGAGTTTAGGTTTTATGTGGGTAATGACTAGCCCAAAAGAAGGTTGTTATTTGGCCAAAATTCAAATATACTTGCAGCAATAAGTATATGACAATTATCATATTTTTCATATGAATATTAAGTCAGTCTAAAGAAAAGTTTATTACTTGACAGGAATTTATTGTCAATATTTGATTTTTACACTAAAAGTACCACTTATAAGTTAATTTTTCTATCCAAAGACAAAATTTCAATGTTATGCTAGGTATCTTGTGATGAGACTTGCTATTATTTGAATTTGTTAATCAAGTTGAATTCAAATTTTAATTTATAAGCTTGTTGCTTTGTTTATTTTGCTCTGGATTCAATGAATGCTTTTGCTACTTCAACATCTATAAATATTAATTTCACCTCCATGCTTAATGGAACAAACTTTAAATTAGAAAGAGAATTTCATGATCATTCTTGGTTATATAGATCTAGACCTTGCTCTTCAGGATAAGTGACCTCTACTTTTATGGATGCAATTTCCTCTTATGCTAAGAGGGATTTGGAAAAGTGAGAATGCTTAATCATATGGTCTTATGATCATAAAACATGTAACTCTAGAAACTTTCAAGGGTACAATGTTTGATGAGAATGATGCTAAATTGTTTCTTAAAGAACTTGAGAAACATCTTTCCAAAAATGAAAAGTGAATACAAGTACCTTTCAATGGAGTCTTATTTCCATGAGGTATAAAGGCAAAGGAACATTAGGAAGTGCATTTGTAAATGTCTCATCTAGCATAAAAACTAAAAGCACTAAAGTTAGAGTTGTCTAAGGACTTACTTGTCCATTTAGTTCTTATCTCTTTTCCTACATAA